>CM062806.1:435994905-436594905 GCA_031772625.1 Pinus tabuliformis | reverse complement strand
GTGTAAAGATGGTTTTTTGTGGCAAGCAAGTCATAGATAGATGTAAAGGCATGGTTAGAGGCTAAAAGTGGATCTGAAGTGTATTGGGTTGTAGTAGTAGGAAGAGGCTCTGCAGTTGAGTGCGTAGAGGCCTAGTAGAGTCTGCAGTTGAGTGCACAGACCCCTGCAGCTGAGTGTGCAGGGTGGAGTTAAGTTTGTAACTGAACTGAACTTGAGTATTAATAAAGATAAAGCTGATTCAGAATATTGTGCATCTATTTGTGGATCTGTATTTCTATGTTCTGATTATCTTTATGCATTTATATTGTTTTCGATTACGTGCACTGATCTAAAAGTTGAATAAGTAATAAGAATATTGGGCCCGCACAAACTAAGTCAAAGTATTAATATACCATAGTAAGGATCGGGATTCATGATAATACTGTAGTCACGCCCCTTACGAAGGTGCGCATGGGTCGCGAAGGATAGAAAGCTTCACAGGGTAGTGTAGTGCGCAAGTTAGGATCGCGAACCTCCAGAACCCTCATCAAGACATCCCTAGGGTGCAGAAACCTGGTTCCAGCACCCTCCCATACTACATCAGGTGAGACCTCAGTCCGCGCTCCATGGACTGTTGTTGAAAGGGCTAGTAGTACTAGGATTTGCTTGTCTAACTCACTGTTGAACTTGGGTTAGGCCCCACGTAGCCAACAAATGGTTTCATTGCCAGGACTGAGATCTGCCTAAGGAATGTCTGATGTCATGCCACTAGAACCCAACAAAGAAGGAAATTGAAGGGTGGTTGGACAAGAAGATTCACGAATTCGCGACACAGGAAAACAAAAATCTGAAAGTATTTGAGAAAAAGTGGCTGGATAGCTACGTGTATACAGAAATCCTCGAAATTTTCTTTGCATCCTTTCCGTTTGAGCTAGATGAGTGGATTGTGAAGTTATCTGATAGCCAGGTTAGGTGTAGGCTCGACAAACCAATAGTGTGGGCTCCAGAATTATTGCATAGACTAGAGGCATCAGAAGATAAGATCACACGAGCTGTGGACCATTTGCTTGACCAGATAATAGGGGTATTTATCACTGAGTTTGTAGTAGACAAGATCGTGAGCTACAGCGAAGCAGAACGATTCTTTCTCAAGGGACTGCGAGGTAAGTATATTAAGTCTTTAAATACTTGGATTAAGATGCTATTGTCTAAAAAGCGGGTCATGCAAATAAATTAATGTTTTGGATGACGTGGAGAAAAAAGATCTACAAAAATAGCTAAGAATTAGAAAATAGTCCCTTAATTTCACCTTCATGAGAAAGTGAGGAAGAGCTTGCTAAGGTCTCTCCGAGAAGCACAGTTAGTTTGATAAGGTAGCGCATTTCGTGGTTACCACCTCCACCCACGCCACCCCCCGCTTCACCTCCCTCACCTCCATCTCCAGCCACTCCACCTCGACCACCCCCACAGTTCAGTATGGTGAACGTGATCAAGTTACAAGTATTCAAAGGAGTAGGGAATGAAAATCCGGACCAATTCTGGTTCGTGGTAAGAGCAGTATGGGAAGCGCAAGGTGTCACGGATGACAACATTAAGAAGACTACATTGGTGAGTGCACTACATGATCATGTGTTGACATGGTATATCAAGCACTCTAATGACCACCCAAACATAGGGATAGCACAAGTCTAGATCGCGCTAAAACACAATCAATCATTGGGTTCAAATAAATCGTGATGCTCCCGAGTGAGACTCCCTGGGATTTGGATCAGCAGCTGAAGAGTATGATCCATGAAGCCAATATGACGCTGACAAATGGACATCATCATGCATGGTTTTTGGCATCTCTAACATGACACTTGAGGACGGTGTTGTCACAACAAAAACTTTCCACCCAGGTCGAAGCGTTGGAAATGGCGATGAGGTTGCATGAGACCTCTATACAAGACCCTGGGTTGGGAGTTCAACAAATCCATGCGTAACTACAGATATGCCTGGAAATGCAAAGTTTGAAGAAGGATAGGCCACCACAACCAGAGGCGCACGAGGAAGTATGGTGCATAAAATGTAAAGGCCAGGGCCATGACAAGGATCACTGTCCAGTGTTCGCGAACTACTTGGCAGGAGGTGGGCCAATGTCCTTGAGACCAGAGGCATAGGCAGGTCCGAGTGCGACACACTCATTATGGTGTGTGATTTGTCAGATAGGAGTAAAACATAGGATGGATAATTGTCATTTGTTGCAGAAGTATACACAGACTACCCAGCAGTTGTTTTGTAATTTCTACAGGTCGGTAGACCATGACGAGCGCACTTGTCGTATCTATGAGCTAATGATGGATTGAACCCTAGCCTATAGGATGCAGACAGAAACGTGAGCCCTCGACCTAGCTGCAGGGATGGCGCACTGGATTTTAGGGGCGAGGTTGAGGATGAGGGGGAATGGGACCAGGAAGGGGCCATGGATAGTTAATTTGTTACAATTGCGGAGGACCAGGGCACTATGCCTGCGATTGTACCAACTCGACGAGGATATCCTGTTTGTACTGTGCTCAGTTTGATCATGAAATGATAGATTGTCCTACGTTGATCACACAGATGCACGAAAATGGGGTATTCCAGCCTCCTCCGACTCAGAATATACAAATGATGAGGTCTGAACCACGCGAACAAGACCCGAATGTGAAAATGATGCTCAGAAGCGGTGCAACCATGGGGGAGGATAAGGAGAAGCAGCCATAGGAAGATACATGGGTTTGCAAGGCTCCTACAAAGGAACTTGAGTTTGACTTAGAATGCGCAAAGGAGACGTTCATGGAAGTTAAGAAGAGCTTCATGGAGGCCTCCACTTCAGGTAGTAAGGATCAACCAGAGCCAGGAATGGATCGTTCCATGCTCACTACCTTTATGGAGACATGCATGAAACTATTCCGCGATAACAAGCCAGTTCAGGGGCTACAGGAGCTGATCACTAGGTGCATGGGGTTAGCAGAACCACGTGTAGTCCAGAAACTAGGAAAGCATGCACTGCACACCAGGAGGGAAATGAGATTGATGACACAAATTGGTGAGTATGAAATGGATCAGGTAATCCTATATCTAGGGTTAGACGCGAATGTATTACCAAAGCAAACATGGGAATGTATGGGCAGGCCCACATTACAATGGTCCCCTATCTAATTACACATGGAAAATCAACAGAAGATTTTTCCCATGGGAAGGTTACAAGGAATAACAGTTGATATTGAAGGCATGAGCACACAGATGGATTTTGAAGTGATAGAGATTGTCGATGACAGCAATCCCTATCCCGCGTTGTTAGGAATAGACTAGGCCACCGATATGAACGGAGTCAGCAATCTAAAGAAGCGTAAGATGATCTTCAAGAAAAAATCGCTACATGTAGTAGTCCCACTGGACCCAGCCGAAGGATTGCGCTACACTAAACTAGTGCGTGATGATGAAAGCGACGATGAGTTGGATTGTATTTACAAGATAACTGCATGCGTCTAGGATCAGGTGAATCTGACTAGATGGGAGAGTCTCATGGGAGTGTGAAAGCTCCTGGACGTCGGATTTAGATGAGGAAGTAGAACAATGGCAGAGTCGGTTGTACGAAGAAACAATTTTGAATTGCAACATGATGATTAAATCACTGCGGTGTGTAACAACAGAGACATGGGAGCTGCCGACATATGATGGATCAACAGCAGTGGATGAATTCTTGCGAAAATTTGAAAGCACAGTATCGTAACAGCAGTGGTTCGATGCGTTGAAAGGGGCATTGCGCGCAACACCCGCACGATGGTGGGATACACATCAAGGTAATTTTGAGGACTAGCGCGGATGTAGAAGACGAATGCGCCTACGGTTTGGAAGCCCCCAGCTTCGAATGAGAGTCAAGTAGCTAGGACAAAGTAGCTTATGCGCTCACCTGTGCCGATGGGTGCAGACGTGTGTTGTGCAATCCCCACAAGCACACCCCAAACTAAGGATTGAAAGTCGGAACAGGACGCAGTAGCAGGAAAGGCGACACGCACCACAAGCGTTCCACAAAGAAGCATTCAAGAAGGTACATGGAATCCTAAACAACGTTCACCAGGAAATATGAACTGATTGGGACCTATGCATACTAGTGGTCTGATGGGCCTATAACGCCATATGTAAAAACCTAAGTGCGACAATGATTCTGAAACTGAGTAGAGTTGCGATTTTGGAAAGGAATCTGCACGCAATAGCTCTCCTAGTCGGGATAGTACACGAGGACCCGAGCGAATAAATTATGCAGTTATAGGAAGCCATTCACCGAGGGAACCTCAAACTTCGCGAACTCGAAGAAAATCAGGTATGGATGAGGAAGAAAAGCATGGTAATGGATGCAAAAATCAAAAAATTAGAAATAAAATCGTGCAAGTATGTTGTGCCGAGAAACTAAGAATGACAATACAAGATATGGGCAGCCATACTACTACATTAGAGGATGGCCGCCAAGAATTTGTGGCTCTGCTACCATGGCTGTGACTGCACTTCACCAGACAAAGTAACCAGGGGAGCGCACCACATAAGAACGAATGTGAGGCGCTAACTGTCGCGAGGGTAATTACGGAGTGCCCACAAATGAGGGTGGAATGTGAATTGAAGCCTCGCACCGGTGGTGCGACCACCTGACTATCCGTAGGGAGCATAATCTCAGTGCTCCAATTAGTTGAAAGAGGGTGTGGGACTATAAAAGAGTCTATATGGGAGCTTCATGACAAGGAGGTTGCACGTAGGATCAGTATGCCATAGGGGTCGCACTCACTCATAGGAGGCTACGCTACCACGCGGGTAGGCTGGGAAGTGACTGTTGCGGTCACTGTTCCTAACAAGATGTCCCATTTAAGACAACAAGGAGCGGGCGGCGGGAAATTAAGACACGAAGTTAGGACTAGATTTGGGGCAATCTACCATCAATATCACATTAATGAGCCGAATGCAGGGGGAACAGTCGAATTTTAATTCAAAGAGGCCTATAAATCATAGGTGGTTATCCATTGAACAACCCTTGGCGTTTTGAGCATTCCGTTGTTGCGCTATCAATTAGGTATGGACCTTATGAATTTAGAGGCTTTGAGAGCAAGTTCAGTGTTTAAGACATTGCCAAACGAAACACAGGACTTCGTGAACAGAATGATGTCGACACCTGAGGGAGCCACACAGAGCCCTATGCCGCTGGTGGGGGATGCACCAGAAATTCCAAAATCACCCTGGACGCCAAGGCCAAAAAAGTATCCACAGGCAGTAGGACCAGTTCATATGTCTCTGCCGAATCCGCGGTTTGGTAAAATGTCTATGGAAGACAAGGGAAAGACTGTTAATCTTGACACAGATGATGATAAGGAGGATCTCCAAGCATTCGTAGAAGAGATCGAGGCGAATGAAGAAATGGAGGAAGACATTCAACCAGTACGTGCTACAGCAAAACTGCCCAAGTATGTCCCTCAGCGGAAAGGGAGAGTAAAAGTACCCAAAATATTTGGATGCCATTAAGAGGACACTCCAAACCCTGCTCCTCCCAGAGGGATTTTTGTTTGAAGGGTCGGTTCTGGGCCACATACCCACGATGAAATTTGAAGATTGGGACCTCGTGGATAGTGAAAATTTCCCACATTTGGAAACTAGCCAACTCATGAGACAAAGCAAGGAGAGGTCAGTTATAGCACTAGAGCCGTGGAAATGGTTGTGCACTGTGGAAGAGGCTGGGCTACTCCACCTTCTATGGATTTCACACTTTCACCGAGCACCAATCATGATCTTTGTCATCAGGCAACTTCTTTGTGTGGTGCAAGATGGGTACTTGTGGCTGGAGGAGCCCATTCCCATCATGGCGGAGCTTATTCACAAGATTTCTCAGCTTCCCTGTACAGGAAGGGACCCCATGGAAATAGCTGGAAAAAGTAGAGCTTTGGCGCTCGCAGAGGCCATGAAGAAGAAATACAAGTTGGAGAAGAAGCAGAGGGGCTAAGTAATTAGTAGCATTCACGACAAAGGGGTGCGTGTAGCCACCCAGCTGATGGCAGGAAAAGTGATGAGAAAATGTCGCAAGAACGAGGTACCAGTGACGGTCGTCGCACTTGCCGAACAATGCGCAGAGAGGGTACAGTTCAACTAGGCGCAGTTCCTTTGCAAGGAGTTTCTGAAGAACTACAAGGAGGCCCAAGAGCAAGGTAAGACTTTCCACTACACGTGATTTCTCTTATCCATCTTGTTGGTTGCAGGGGAATTGCTTGAGGACATTTAGTTTCCTCCTCTTGAATATGACTTTCCAAAGGTGACTCTGGGTGACAAAGGAAGCCACATGAATCCACGAGACTAAGATATTCTAGATACTCATGGAGGCAAGCATCCGGATGTGGATCAAAAAAAGGTTGCGCCTATCCCCCATGGTTTGCGACAGTCTGCGGACCTTTGCAGACATTAAGGCAGATATGTACAATGTGTATATCAAGGCACGAAAGTATCTGGAGCAGAAATGGACCAAACTCCCCTTCATCACGATCGATGACGTTGTGTTCGCTGTGCTTGACTCATGGCCACCCGATTGGTGCACCCTGGATCTAGCAACGCACGATGAGATAGCAATACAAAAACATAAGGATGCCACCAAGCTACTGGCATAGTAGAAGCGCAACGAGCAGTTCACTGAGGAGGTAAGGGCTTCCCGCGAGGTATCAAAAGCCACTGCAGAGCAAACCAAGGCCGTGGAAAAAGGAGCAGCAACACCAACAACTAGGGCCACCACGACACAGGACGAAAGAGGCCCAGACCTGACCACAGGATAGGGGGCTGACCACACGGCAGAAGGCGCGGACCCAAGCACAACATCAACACAACTAAAATAGTTGTGCGGTACGGAAGGAATAAGGCCACAGAAGAAGACCAAGCCTTCTAAACTGGATGGGGAACCTATTACACTGACAGAAGGTGACCTATATGACATCGATGACATAGTTTGCGAGGTCATTAGGGAAGTGGTCCAGGAAGCAATGTTGGAGCAGCAGAATGTGTTCGGGGCACTCAGGGCACAACTACAGGGACTTCGGATGCGGCCCCCACAAGAGGGAACGGTAGACGTCTACGGTGCCATGGGTACATCAGCAACATAGCAGTTGTTGCGGGCCAAAATGGCTAACATCATCGTGCTGCTGGAAGCAGCATTGACAGCAGATAGCATGGAGGATAGAGCCGTGGTAGGCCAGATCAAGGGACTGGGCTTAAACTTGGTTGCCCTTCTGTGGGATGTTTATATCAGCTGTAGGGCGGAGCAACAACAGAACTTCGTGCTAGGGAAGGACGCGCAGTGCAAATTCTCGGTGAACAATGAATCAACATCGAGCAGCTTAGCCTACAATGCGGTGAAGCGCTGGCATAGAATCAGCAACTAGAACAGATAATAGAGGAAACATGTCGTTGCGCCCTAGAGCTAGAAACTGCGACAGACCTACCAATAGGAGCGTGGATTCACAAATTGGCCAGTGGGTTCCGCAAGGCAAAGGAGGAAGCAACGAGGATCCAACTGGACCTCAACCTTCATATTGCTGAACTGCGATTAAAGGCACAGTCATCCACGCCCCTGGAAGTTTAGGAACAGTGCACTGGCGATATCCAAAAGGGGTTGGAAGAAATTGGATAGGCAATGTAGACCTATACCAATTTGTTGGAAGAATCCTTCAGGATCCTCACTGCCTTATAAGAGGACCCCACCATACAGCGCTTGGAAACAGAGGTGCGGGAGCTGAAAATGCAATATGATAGTGTGCGCGGGATAGTGTAGACAGTAGTCCTAACCCACCGGCTCGCGAAGTTACAACAGGTGAAGGCATTGAAGGAGAAAGTGGATGCAGCGCGCCAAAAAGAGGCAGTACTTAAAGCATGCGTCCAGCCTTGGATTGATGAGGCCTTCCTCATCACCGCTGCCATCGAAGGAAAGCTCGCACAGATGAAATTATTGCATGCTCTAAGATAGGGATTTTCCCCTGACAATGAGCATTCAGCCGAGTGGGTAGAGAAAATCCAGCAAATGGCAGAACAGTGCACTTTGGACCTTCGCGCAGCTTAGGCATAGTTGGAAGGGCTTCGTGCCAAGATCGCCGCACAGTGACTCAAGACGAGTCACGATGATTGTGTTGGGGGCTTGTTGGGTAGCGGATCCCCCCACAACATGTTTTTGGGGCTTAAAGCCTGACTTTTGGTCAATGTAATGTAAATACTCCATGAAGTACAGGCGTGAAGCGCGAAATTCTAGGATGAGTGATAGGGTTGTCTGCCCTAAGAATTGTAAAATAATGTAAAGTTGTGTAGGCCTACCAATGCTCCGCAGACCATGGGATTGTATAAATAGAGAGAGGATCTAAGTGTAAAGATATTTTTTGGTGGCAATCAAGTCATAGATATATGTGAAGGCAAGGTTAGAGGCTAGAAGTGGATCTGAAGTGTATTGGGTTGTAGTAGTAGGAAGAGGCTCTGCAGCTAAGTACACAGAGGCCTAGTAGAGTCTGCAACTGAGTGCGCGGACCCCTGCAGCTGAGTGTGCTGGGTGGAGTCAGTTCTATAACTGAACTAAACTTGAGTATTAATAAAGATAAGGTTGATTTAGAATATTATGCATCTGTATTTCTATGTTCTGGTTATCTTTATGCATTTATATTGTTTCCAATTACACGCACTGTTATGAAAATTGAATAAGTAATAAGAATATTGGGCACGCACAAACTAAGTCAAAGCACTAATATAGCACAGTAAGGATCAGGATTCCCAGATAATACTGTAGTCACGCCCCTTGCGAAGGTGCGGACGGGTCGCAAAGGATAGAAAGTTGCGCGGGGTAGCGCAATGCATAGGTTAGGATCGTGAACCTCCAGAACCCTCATCAAGACATCCCTAGAGTGCAGAAACCTGGTTCCAACACCCTCCCATACTACTTCAGGTGAGACCTCAGTCCACGTTCCACGGACTGTTGCCGAAAGGGCCAATAGTACCAGGATTTTCTTGGCTAACTCATTGTTGAACCTGTGTCAGGCTCCATGTAGCCAACAAAGACTCTAAAATTGTCTCAACCACATGATTACTAGATGTAAACCATGTGTAGATGATTAATCACCTAACATGGACCAAAAACAATGTAGATCTATTATAGGGAGTTTTTTATACCTAACATCTTCTCGACCGAATATAATACTGGCAGTCAGATTAGTAGCAAGGTATCAGTCAGCACCCAAATAGAGTCATTTATTAGCAGCAAAAAGAATATTCAGGTACTTGAAGGGGACTACAAGCTATGGTCTATGGTATCCTAAAGGTAAGGTTTTTACTTTGAAAACATACACGGACGCAGATTAGGCGAGCTATGTGGATGACAGAAAACGTACAAGCGGCGGTTCATTCTATCTAGGAAAATCATTGGTGGCGTGGCTAAGCAAAAAACAAACATCAATATCTCTATCTACCACAGAAGCTGAGTACATAGAAGCTGCAGCATGTTGCACTCAAGTATTGTGGATGAAACAAACATTGCAAGATGTGAAGATAAATTTTAATGAACCTATAACTATCAAGTGTGACAATACAAGTACAATAAGCATTTCAAAAAATCATGTGCTCCATTAAAAGACTAAACATATCCCTATAAAGTACCACTTTCTCAAAGAACAAGTGGCTCTGAAAATAGCGAAGATGGAGTACATACCCACAAAGGAACAAATAACATACATATTTACAAAACCCCTTGCTAAAGAACCATTTGAATATTTGAGAAACAAACTGGGAATAGTACGTACAAAATCTCTTCACTAATCTGACTTCAAAAGGAGAACCTAAAAGACTACGAAGTATATGAAATTTGAGCACGAGCTAAGGGGGATATTATTAGAGCAAGAAGAAGTAATGAAGAGGAACACAAATATTATGATCATGATAAGAATTTGAAGCAATTAAAGAGGTTGAAAGAATAAATGCATCATCAAAGGGGGAAATCAAGTCATCCTTCCTAGGAGTTATCAACATCAATAAGGTTCACCATTCAAAAGCCCATTCTGCAATGAAATTTTGTTTTCACATATGCACAAACTTGTAAATAAATTTTTACATGTAGACACAATACTAGTACCGTTAAGACAATTGCATATCTATTTGGTATCTATTCACATTATGTTGAAAGTTAAGCATAACTTATTGTGAAATTGCATCATCAATTTTTCTCAATATTCTTCATTCTCTGATTGCACCAATAAACATTTTGATGATTCGAGTTAAACATTTGATGTATAAATCCTAAGAGCCATCCAAATATAAACATGGAAGCAAGAGAAAAGATACTTCCATCAAGTAGAGCAACAAACTTTATATATGTTTATGTTTGGTTTACATATGCATTCATCATGAACCTGTAGAAAATCTGATGGTAGGTTAACCTGATAATGCAATATAAATCAAAGCAGAATACTATAACCTACTTATACTCCAAATTTGCGGAAGCTTAAAGATCGAATTGAACAATAAAACCAGAATAAAAGGAATCAATGCACAATACACATGAAAATACGTTTGGGGAAAGCCTCAGCTAAAAACCCCACACTATTGTATTATCATACATGGTGGAAATACATAGGAATTATACAAAGCCTTAGCTCTCACAGCTAGCCAACTCTCATTACAATCCTCACAGATGCTCACAAGAAATCTTGGCTTCTCTCCAGCCTTCCTCTCTGCCCTCCAAGCTCCTATTTCCTTGCGTTGTTCCTTTTGGATGATTTCCCTATTACCAAGTGGATGATCTCCCTCTTACCAAGTGGAACACTCTCTCCAAAACTACACAATCCTCAAGGATTAAATTCTTGACTGCATGCATGAGTTTTCTCCATGAGAAAACACATGCAACTAATAGTGCACTGTCCTTGACATTAATCTCAACTGGGTCTTTCTCAGAATTAAGAAATGCATGAGTTTCTAATGAGGGAATCTTCAGTTAACTGGAGTAGCACTAGTTGAGTGCATTAATGCATCAACTAACTGTTAACTCACTATTAGTTCCTCAAACAGTTTGGAACTAATTTAACTGGACTTAACTTAGTTAACTAAGTTAACTAATTACAACTCAAATATAACTCAATCTTATCTCCTTAATTTAAGGGATAACTCTTTCATGACTTCAAAAAGACTTCTAACTTGAATTTCTTCAACTAATTAATTTAAAATAAATTAATTAATTATTTCCAAGTAGCTGTTAGGACTAAATTAGATTTTAATTCACAATTTAATTCAAGTAAAAATTAAATTGGAATATTCTTGTTGCCATATTTCAACACTTCCTCTCAACAAGAAAGGGATTATCTGCCACCCTGATCCTGTCTCTATGGAACTCGAATTTACACTTTAACAATGCCTTTGTTAAAATGTTAGCATCTTGCTCCTCTATCGAAATATACTGCAACAACATGATCCTCTCCACCTGTGAAAATCCATGGGCAACAAATCTTGCCTTATGCTTCTCCACACTACCATCAGCAGCTTGCTTTACCTTGTAAATCCAATGGGAAATCACAACTAACTTGTTCTCCGGTCTCGGAACCATGTTCCAAACACTGTTACGAACTATGGAATCATACTCCTCCACCATAGCATCAACCCAAGTCGACTACTGCACTGCTTCCTCAAAGGAATATGGCTTGGTCTCAACACATTCCCCAGTAAGGGCCATGTATCCAGTGTACCTCTCAGGTGACCTACTCTGTCTGTACTGAGAAGATGGTGCTCCCACTTTCTCTCTCGCATCCTCCAACAATCTTTCAACTTCTCTTGTGCACTTTCGTCCATATCTAGAAGACTCTGCTTGAGTGGATGTCTCCACTCCTGGAACCTCTATATGTGGCTACTCCACATCAATCTGAGGCTCCTCCTCCTTAGGAACCAACCGTTCCTCCATAGCCTGTAGTTGGAGCTCCCTCTCAAGGGAAAAACGCATGGCCTTCTGCTCATCAAACTTGAGATCTCTGTGAACCACTATTCTCCGACTGGTAGGAAAGTACACCTGATAGTCGTGAGGTGTATCCAGATCTACTGTCGGCTCAAGCTTCTTCCATGCATCCTTTGTCACATGGAAATATACCGATGAGCCAAAGATCCTAAAGTGACCCACATCTGGTCTCTTACCGGAGAAAGCTTCCTCTGGTGTCTTCATCCCAAGTATGCGATGCAGGCTTCTATTCTACAAATAGACCATTGTGTTGCATGCCTTAGCCCACAAGTGAAGTGGTAGGCCTTGGTCATGCAACATTGCCCATGCTGCCCCTACAATAGTTCTGTTCTTCCTCTCGGCCACCCCATTCTACTGTGGGTTATGAGGTGTCGTCAACTCTCATTTAATTCCTTCTGCTGCACAAAAGTCCTTAAACTCTTGAGATACATATTTTCCACCATTGTCACTTCTCAAGGCCTTGATCTTCTTCCTTGACTCTTTCTCGACCAAAGCTTTGAACTCACAAAACTTTGTGAAAGTTTGGTCCTTATTTTGCATGAAATAAATCCAGCATTTACGAGAATAGTCATCAATGAAAATCACATAATACCTTTGCTTCTTTGTGGATGCCGTCGAGAATGGTCCACACGCATTAGTATGAACTCGCTCTAAGATAGCCTCTTCTTGACTATCTCGATCATGAAAGGAAGACTTGGTGTACTTTCCCAAGGTACAACCTTTGCATGTGTCAACTTGCTCATGTTTACCTGTGGGAAGTCCTGTAGATATCCGTTGCATTATCTTCAAAGCCCCATGATGAAAATGGCCCACCACCTGTGCCACAACTCACCAATGTATTAGCTTTGCACCAATTCTTCTTTCGTACTCAATGTTGCACAATCATCTACCTCTAGTTTATAGAGATTCTTCACCCGAATCCCTATCCTCTTGGTCTGACCCGTGGCTATGTGTCTTAGGAATGCCTTTCCTTTATTGAAGACAACATAATAGCCTTTGTCCTCCAACATCGTGATCGATACCAATTCCTTCTTCAGTCTAGGGACATACTTCACATCTGCCAAGGTGAGAGGAGCTCCATGCTCCCTCTTAAAAGCAACTGTGCCCACTCCTGAAACACTATACCTTTTTTCGTCACCCATCTCTATGCGCATATTGAGGTCTTTCTCCTCCAAGGCACTGAATAAATTTTTATCACCGGTCATGTGGAATGAGGTTCCACTGTTAAGATACCAGACACAACCCATCATCGATGACACCATGCATGCAGTGAGGGTAAAGTCCATTTTGAAATAAGAGGCTAATGCCTCACCTTCCGACCCTTCCGAGGATCCCTTCTTAGACTTCTCCAATGGGAAATTAGTCGCATAATGCCCCATCTTGTGACAATTAAAGAATATTACTTTAGACATGTCACCCTTATTCCCTCCATCAGAAGAATTCAATTTGAAATGCGAAGCCTTCCCCTTCCCTTTCCTTGCCTTACTTGCTATGGCCAAATTTTCTTCATCATCATTCTTGGATGAAGAACCATCTCGTGTGCTGCTCCTGATCTCCTCCTGCATAAGATCCAACCAAAGTCGTTCCCAATCTGGTAGTTTCTCCCTTCCATTCACAGAGTCCTGGTAGCTATTCCAACTCTTTGGAAGGCCAAGGAGAGCAAGGCTCACCATATCATCATCGGTAACATTTATTCCCACACTGCCAAGCTCATCTCTGCAGGTGGTGATCTTGTTTAGATATGTGGAAATAGTATTGCCCTTCTCCATCTTGATTCTTCGAAGCTTATCCTTGAGCGCCAATTTCCTCTAGTTGCTATTATTCTGGTAGAGGTCTTTCAATGTCTTCCATATTGAAAATGGAGTATCCTTCCCATGGAGACTCGAGACAATATGGTATAGAACTCCCTCAAGGATGATCCGTCTCGCCTTCGCCACACACTTCTTCCACTCAGCCAAATCTTGTGCATTAGTTGAAGCTAGCTTTGGGATTCCTTCATCAATGAATTCCTTCAAGCCATTGTCTTCTAATACAGCCTCCATTCTATCTTTCCATGCTATCTAATTCGAGTTACCTTCCAAGGCATACTCGAGTATCAAGCCATAGAATGCCATTGGCCAACCTTGAAGTATGTTATGAATTTGATTTGCACCTGCAACCCCGAACTTCGAAATTCAAATTGGCTTCTCAGTATACTGTTCACAGCCCCGATACCATGTAGAATATTTCTACAAATCCACCTCTGATACGATGTAGAAAATCTGAAGGGAGGTTAACCCGATAATGCAATATAAATCAAAGCAGAATACTATAACTTACTTCTACTATCAATTTGTGAAAGCTTAAAGATCGAGTTGAACAATAAAACTAGAAGAAGAAGAATCACTGCATAATACACATGAAAATAATTTTGGGGAAAGCCTCATCTAAAAACCCCACACTATTGTATTATCATACATGGTGGAAATACATAGGAATTATAGAAAACCTTAGCTCTCACAGCTAGCTAGCTCTCAATACAATCCTCACAGATGCTCACAGGCAATCTTCGTTTCTCTCCTGCCTTCCTCTCTACCCTCAGAGCTCCTATTTCCTTGCGCTATTCCTTGTGGATGATTTCCTTGTTACCAAGTGGAACACTCCCTCCAAAACTGCGCAATCCTCAAGGATTAAATCCTTGACTGCACGCATGAGTTTTCTCCATGAGAAAACACATGCAACTGATAGTACATTGTCCTTGACATTAATCTCAACTGGGTCTTTCTCATAATAGACATGCATGAGTTTCTGATGAGGGAATATTTAGTTAACTGGAGTAGCACTAGTTGAATGCATTAATGCATCCACTGACTATTAACTCACTATTAGTTCCTCAAACAGTTTGGAACTAATTTAACTGGACTTAACTCAGTAAACTAAGCTAACTAATTACAAATCAAATATAACTCAATCTTATCTCCTTAATTTAAGGGATAGCTCTTGCATGACTTCAAAAAAACTTCTAACTTGAATTTCTCTAACTAATTAATTTAAAATTAATTAATTAATTATTTCCAAGTAACTATTAGGACTAAATTCGATTTTAATTCACAATTTAATTCAAGGACAAATTAAAGTAGAATATTCTTGTTGCCATATTTCAACAAAACCATCATGAGATCTACATCAGAACCTTATTATTGGCAATCTGCATGTGAAAACTTCTTTATCAACAAGTAATCAACTATTGTTGCATCACTAGGATTTCTTTAAATCCTTCGAGACTGTTATTTTGATCACTATTGTGAATGCTTGAAGAAGAAAAATGAATTTATCAACAAAATATGAAAGTTTAGAGAAATTGCAGCAAGAGAATTCTCCATTTAATAATAATAATAATAATAATAATAATAATCCTTCCTCATCAATATCATTTCGAAGAAGTAAAATGTTTTTTAAGAAAAATGGGACTCTGCAATATCAAATATCCCAAGAGAAATATCTTTCAAATAAACATATTGAAGGACTCAATGCAAAAATCGACATTCAAATGTATTATACTACAGAATAAAAAGAAAATTTATAAAAATGTCTCTACAAATTGAAGGCCATGGGTGATTGAAACACCATGCCTCAGTCAATTGCAGCACTTTTGCTTCATTACTATTTCCGTAAGGATTTAGATAATACTGATGCTACATTATCAAAGTGAATTTATGAAGAAATTTTTGCAAAACATCTCCATTTGAGTGGAGGAAGATCAAATTCCTTCACCTGAAAGAGTAAATCAAGAGTCACTAATCCTACAAAAGAAGAAATGAAATTGTATAAAGAAATAATTCCCCATGTTCATACAAGATTCAGAAATAAAATCTCATACATCTCATAACAAACAAATGAGGAGACATTTAAATACATTGTTCTGTCAAAACTATTCTCTACAGGCATTGAAATGCAGTTTCTAGGCATTCAATTCCAAGAGAATGCAAATAACAATAAAATGTTAAATAGGAGATTGTCAGTTAATGCCATTGAAAAGGGCATCACCAAGAATTTATCACTATCTTGCACAGAAACAAAGGGGGGGAAAGATACATAATAGCTCAAGAAATCAAAGAAAGTAAGCATAAAGAGGAAAATTGGCATCCATCAAAGAGAACCAAACACTCAAAATGATTTCAATTTATCATGATAAAGTATGAATAGATGTTAGGGACAGAAAGACAGGACCATACTTAGCATTGATAGCCAGTGGATAGGAGCAATGCTAAAATTCTCTGAGATATCATGAAATCTCTTGAGGCAATGGAATAATTGTATGTAGCAGAATAATAACGTACACAGGAATACGAGGCAGTGGAATAATTATGTGCAACAGAATAATAATAATGACTCATAGAGGAATAATTATATGCAACATTCATATCTTCTATTGAGTTTTTTTTCTTCCCAACATTAATTGCCATCTTGCAGCAACGTTTGTGGTTATTATGGAATTCAAGCATTCATTATCATTATTATTGCTACACAACGGGTATTCAATGTATTACTAAACAATAATGGTGTTTGAAGCATTATTGGAAATATTTTTTATCATTATTTCATCAAAGAGTCAAATTAGGGTTTTGAGCCCGAAGCACTTACCTCAATGAATATTTCTTTCTTCCCACCGAAAATAAGTTTTGATAGAATATCAAATGATCAAAATCCTGTATATGGTCAGACTGTTGGTCCTTGCAAAGAATAGCTATCTTTTGGTCGAAACGCCAAGAGGTCTGGTCGGGTTGAGGAATTCAGAAGTAGAGAGATTCTAGAATTTGAAATTGAAGGTGTTGAAAATAGCTTTCATTGGTGACTGTGACTGGAGGTTATTGTTGGTCAAGTTCTTCTATGTTGAAGAGAGGTCGAGATAATCAGGTAAAGGGGTCAAGTTTATCCATATAAATCTGTTCGCGCGTACTCCTCTGAAGGATGAGTTATATCTGCATACATAGATGTGTTTACTTCTGGAAAAGGACATATATACACTCCCTTACCAGGCCTATTATATTCTTTGTTTATGAGTCCTCTTATACAATGTATTCAACGTGTCTTTTATTGTTGGCTGAGTGTGAAGATCTATTATTATTGGAAACGCATATATGTATACCTCCTGGGTAGCATATTACTGAAGTTATGGTTGAAGTATAGTAACATGGGCCATATATTCTTATCTCTCTAATGTATTCAGCAACCACAAGATATTAGTGTATTCTTATCTTATCGTTATTAGCGTATTCTTATCTTGTGTCAATAACCAACAAGGTTTGGAGCAATAACGTATTACTAAAGTGTATTGTGGCATATTCAACATACTGTATCTGGCATATTCATCAACCACAAGATAATAACCATATTGTATCTCTCAAATGTCGTATTGTGGCACATTCTTCCTAAAGCAACCCACGGCCTAGCTTCATTTATCAACCAACATTCATTACAAACTCTATGATAACTAGTGCATGATCTAGGTGGATATTGGTGTCCACCCACCAATTCCACTTGGACCACCACCATTGTTTCTTTCAGGTTTTCACTTTCCTTAACTGTAGCATAGTTTACT
The DNA here is from genome assembly GCA_031772625.1 of Pinus tabuliformis. Lineage (NCBI taxonomy): Eukaryota > Viridiplantae > Streptophyta > Pinopsida > Pinales > Pinaceae > Pinus > Pinus tabuliformis. The sequence continues at coordinate 436,577,335 of CM062806.1, read as the reverse complement.
ATTTTTAGCAGTTTTTCGGGTCCTAAACTTCCGGAGCCATTTTGAGGCCCTAAACGACGTTTTTTTGGCAATATACTCCTAGTGACTTATTCTAATTCATTTTTTCCATTGTAGTCCTTGGAGAGATCTTTCCAACGAGGTATCATGCATGTCAAATGGAGATAATATGACCAAGTCACGACCCCAGAAGTTGGTTGCCCAACTAACCCCAACGGGGCCCATAAACTCTTGGTGTTACATCTCCTTGGGTTATGGTTTTGGTTGTTTAGGGTTTGCTCTTATTTTTCAATAATAAAAAGGCCCTTGAGCCTCATTGTAACACAGTTCAGAGGCATGCAACCACCACATCTCTTCTCAGAGATAAGCTACCATCACTAAGGTAGTCTCATTTCCATATTGTTTGTAAGCATATTTCATTATTTGATATTAATCAAAGGAAGTGTTATTTCTGCTACATCTCTGTATTTATGGTTATATATGTAACTTGTTGCGTTCCTGTTTAAATTTGGATTAGTGGTATCAGAGTGGTCTTCTCTTTCTCTGTTTTTATTTGCATATCCCCAATGAGGTTGGGATATAAGGAGTTAGAGCTTGAACTGGTCGAACCTTTGCAAGACCAACCTCGTAAATCCCGATGGCTTCCCATGGAGGAAGAAAAGAAGGACAAGGGAGTAGGAGATCCTATCAAAATATTGATCGAGGAGGCCCTTAAGAAATAAAGGAACTCGATGATGGATAAATTTGCCCGAATCCTTCAACAGTTGCCCACCAGTAGTGCATCCACATCCAACAGCCACTCTGGAGGCTCCACACCTTTTAAGGTATAAGTGAACTTTGACATTCCCATATTTGAGGTCCAAATAGATGTAGATGTTGTAGATAAATGGTTGAATCTATTAGAAGGATATTTTTTTGTTCATGATTTTTCCAGCCGTGAAAATATTACATTTTCTCTTCTCAAAGCCGCCCCCCAGGTCAAGGATTGGTGGGAAACCTATTGTGAGTAGAAGGATGAAAGTACGAACTCATTTTTTTCAACCGCTCCAACTTGGAATTCATTCTAGGACACCATCAAGGAGAATTATTACCCTGTCGGGAGCTATGAGGACAAATACATAAAGTCAACCACACTGCAGCAGGTAAGGGATCAAGATGTGCCAGAATTTACCAATTTTTTTCATACCCCACGCATGAAGTTGGGCATCAAGGATTCTGAGAAACATTTGGTACTTAGATACCGCAATTGCCTACATAGATACATCCAGGACGATATGTAGTTCCTGGACATCTCCTCGCTTGGCACGGTGTACCAATATGCCATCAAGATCGAGCAGATGTTTAAACAGAAGAAGCGAGACTTTGGATTTGTGAACCTGAAGCAAGGGAAAGGTGCCCCCAAATAGTAGAACAAAGGAAAAAGCCAAGGCGGGATGGCACAGGACAACTCACCAAGGCCACAAGCAAAGTAAAACACTGCAAAGTCGAAGAAGGAAACAGGAAAGTGGTGTGAGTTCCATAAGAGCTCCACCCACAACACAAGCGAGTGTCGGGGCAAGCAATCACTAGTGACCAAGCTGAAGGCTTCAGAATGAGATGCATGTTCTTACTCTGAGTCAGAACCCGACAAGGGGAATGCCAAAGGGAAGTAGATTATTGATGTGGATCCCAACACCACTATTGCCACCACAAATATACATAAGGACTAACAAGAAGATCCAGAGGAGGAAGAGCGTCTCTTCCACTCCCAGATGTGGTTGAAGGGTTCCCTGCTACAATTCATTGTTGATAGCGGGAGCCAAAAGAACCTCATTGCAGCAGAGGTCATGAAGCGGCTAGGCTTACTGACCACAGCACACCCACATCCATACACCATTGGGTGGCTTCACCAAGGATGATATCTGTGCATAAGCCAACAATGTTTCCTTCCATACAACATGAAGCCCTTCACAGATGAGGTATTATGTGATGTTTCTCCCCTTGATGTTTGTGATGTATTACTAGGCCAACCATACTTGTGGAAGCGACATGTTGTGTATGAGTCAAGGCCTTGCATTTTTATTGTTACATTAAGAAATAAGTTGTATAGGATACTGGAGGTGGCCCCACCTACGACCATATCTTCAATTACTGCAAAATAATGCAGTAAGCTAATTTCAAAAATTGAGAAATTTGTTTTCATGATGATACACCCTCAAGGAAAGAAGAAGATAGTGGCCACAACCTCTAGAAAAGGCCCCTCCACAGGACAACAACATATGAACAAGGTCATGGAGGAGTATGAGGACATATTAACCTCCCCCACAGGGGTGCCTCTACACTGTCAGGTCAAGCACTCCATCGATTTGACCCCAAGTGATCTGTTACCTAGTGGACCAATCTATGGATGCTCCATTCTGGAGAACGATGAAATCAAGAGGCAAATTCAGGAGTTGCTGCAAAAAGGTCACATTTGGCCAATTTCATTGCCCTGTGGGAGCCTAATCATGTTGGTACTGAAGAAGGATGGGACTTGGAGACTATGTATTGACTATCGGGTGCTGAACAAGATCACTCTCCAGAATAGGTACCCGATCCCATGGATTTACGACCTTCTGGACGAACTCAAGGGAGCAAAATATTTCAGCAAGATCAACTTGAAGTCCAGATATCACCAGGTACCGATTGAACCCTTCGATGTGTGGAAGACAATATTCAAAACTAAGGAGGACCTTTTCATATGGTTGGTTATGCCTTTCGGGTTGCCGAATTCTCCTGCAAACTTCATGAGGCTCATGGATGACATATTATGGCCATTCACCAACTCATTTGTAGTGGTATACCTAGATGACATCCTCATCTTCAGCCATAGTGAAGAAGAGCACCTCCACCACATCCGATAGGTTCTCCAAACATTTCGGCAACACAAGTTTTGTGCTAATTTGGAGAAATGAACGTTTGGCATGACCCAGGTTTAGTATATGGGATACATTATTGATGATTGAGGTGTGCATGTGGATTCATCCAAGATCCAAGTCATTCGGGATTGGCCATCCCCAACCACTCTGACAGAGCTCCGCATCTTTTTGGGTCTTGCCAATTTCTACCGATGGTTCGTGTTGGGGTTCTCTCACATCACTTGGCCCTTGAGTCAAGTCACCAAAGGAGCAGCAAAGGAAAAATTATTTTGGTCTGAATCTCAACAGAAGGAATTCGCAGAGTTGAAGCATCGCCTTTTCTCTGCACCAGTGCTCACATTACTAGATTGGAAAAAACCATTTGAGATTGAGACAGATGCCTCTGACTATGCTATTGGGGCAGTCCTTACTCAATAGGGGCATCCAGTGGCATATCACAGTGAGACACTTTTAGACACAGTCTAGAAGTATCCCACTTATGATAAAGAGATGCATTTCATTTTGTAGGCCTCCCGAGCATTACATTTTGGGGAAGCTAACAGTCATCCACACAGACCATTGACCCTTGTAGTTCATACAGAAGAAAGGGAAGCTGCAGAATGCTCACTAATAGAAGTGGTCCACATACCTGCAACAATTCCATTTGAATATCAAGTATAAGAAGGGAAGCAAAAATAATGTTGCGGACTGCCTCAACTGACCACCGATCATGGCATTAACTACCGTGCTCAACTCTTGTGGGCATAAGGCTTCATATTGGCCACTTCTCTATTAAAGTGATCCAGAATTTAGCCACACATACCATACACTCTTGGAGGGTTAGTAAGTTCCAGGTTTTTACCTCCAGGATGCTCTGTTATGCCATATGGGACACCTTTGTGTTCCTTAAAGAGAGCGTGCAAAGATTATTTGGGAGGCACACTACAGTTGGGCCGCTGGGCATTTAAGGGTTGAGAAACTAGTGGCAGTACTGCAGAGGTATTTCTATTGGTCGAATCTTCGATAGGATGTCGAGAAGTACATCAGATCCTATACTGCTTGCACCATTGCCAAACTGACCATCAAGAAGCAAGGTCTCTATACTCTTCTACCTACCCCTAGTCAACGTTGGGAATCCATCTCCATGGATTACATGTCAAGCCTTCCTTCTACTAAGCATGGAAACGACTGTGTTTTTGTGGTCATCAATAGATTCTTGAAGATGGTCATTATGGCATCCTGTAAGAATAATATCACAACAGAATCCACCGCTAAACTCTTCTTTGAAAGAGTGTGGGTACACTTTGGGATCACATAGTCTATCATCTCATATCGGGACATCATGTTCCTCAGTAAATTTTGGCTCAGTCTCTGGTTGATGCTGGACACCAAGCTCACTAAGTCCATAGCTTTCCATCCCCAAACTGATGGCCAGATAGAGGTCGTCAACAGGATGATCATACACATTCTGCACATGTACAACTCAAAGCATCCACGCACATGGGATGAGAGCCTCCCTTATGTCTAGAATAGATACAACCTGGATCTCCACAGCTCGACTGGCCATAGCCCTTTTCAGGTGGGCTTGGGATTCCAGCCACTATGTCCCATTGATGTGGCCATACCAGTTGCAGCGACTCAGGGAGATTCGGCTCATGTCCAGTCCGAAGCCGACAAGGAAAATAGCTTCATTAAGAATATTCAACACATCCTCCGACATGTCCATCACATATTGGACAAAGCCAATGGCAAGTACAAGCAGCAAAATGATGAGCATCGGGTGCCACACAAGTTCTAGGTGGGTGACAAAGTTTGTCTAAATTTGTAGAAGGAACGCCTCATTGGACCCCACCGCAAGATTTTCCCACTTTGATATGGGCCATACACCATCACCAAGGCTATGGGAGATAATGCTTTTGAGCTCAACATTCCCCCATTCCTTGGCCTACACCCATTGTTTAATGTGGATCGCCTTCGGCCATACTTTCCACCATTACTATACAAATTCGACATTGCAGAACAACTCACACCAATAGAGTTAAATCCAGACTGCATGGAACAAGTTGTAACCACTTTCCAGTAGAAGCTCCAATTGTATTGAGTTGTCAAAGCAGGCCAACTCCTTCACCAGGGCAAGTGGCTCATCAGGGACCAAGTTTAGTAGAAGTTTCCTCATCTCATGGAGGAACTCAACACAATGGGGACCATTTCTTCCTAAGGGGGGAGGAATGATCCAAGTGGATATTGGTGGCCACCCACCAATTCCACTTGGACCACCACCATTGTTTCTTCCAGTTTTTCAGTTTCCTTAATTGTAGCACAATTTACTATTTTTAGCAGTTTTTTGGGTCCTAAACTTCTGAAGTCACTTTAAGGCCCTAAACGACATTTTTTTGACAATATACTTCCAGCGACTGTGCCCTCAGAGATATATTTCCAATGGGGTATCATGTGCGTCAAATGAAGATAATATGACCAAGTCATGACCCCGGGAAGTTGGCTACCCAACTAACCCCAACAAGGCCCATAAACTCTTGGTGTTACATCTCCTTAGGTTAGGGTTTTGGTTTTTTAGGGTTTTCTCTTATTAATCAATAATAAAAATTCCCTTGAGCCTCATTGTAATGCAGTTCAAAGGCATGTAGCCACCACATCTCTTCTTAGAGATAAGATATCATGTTTGAGCTAGTATCGTTTCCATACTATTTGTAAGCATATTTTATTATTTGATATTAATCAAAGGAAGTGCTATTTCTACTACATCTCTATATCTATTGTTATATCTATAATTATTTGCATTCTTGTTTAAATTTGGATCAATGGTATCAGAGCGGTCTACTCTTTCTCTGTTTTTATTTGCATGTCCCCAACGAGGTTGAGATGTAAGGAGTTAGAGCTCAAACTGGTCGAACCTTTGCAAGACCAGCCTCGTAAATCCTGACGGCCTCCCATGGAGGAAGAAAAGAAAGATTAGGGAGTAGGAGATCCTATCAAAATATTGCTTGAGGAGGCCCTCGAGAAACAAAGGAACGTGATGATGGATAGCTTTGCCCAGATCCTTCAACAATTTCCCACCAGCAGTGCATCCACATCCAACAGCCACCGTGGAGGCTCCACACCTTTTAAGGTACAAGTAAACTTTGATATTCCCATATTATAGGTCTAAATAGATACAAACATCGTAGATAAATGGTTGAATCTGTTAGAAGGATATTTTTCTATTAATTATTTTTCCAGCCGAGAAAATGTTACTTTTTCTCTTCTCAAAGCCGCCCCCCATGTCAAGGACTAGTGGGAAACCTATTGTGAGCAGAAGGATGAAAGTAAGAACTCACTATTTTCAGGTGCTTCAACTTGGAATTGATTTCGGGATGCCATCAAGGAGAAGTACTACCCTGTCGGGAGCTACGAGGACAAATACATAAAGTGGACCATGTTTCGGCAAGTAAGGTATCAAGATGTGTCAGAGTTTACCAAAGTTTTTCATACCCTGCACATGAAGTTTCGCATCAAGGATTCTGAGAAACATTTGGTACTCAAGTACCATGACTGCCTACATAGATACATCTAGGATGAGATGGAGTCCTTGGATAGCTCCTCGCTAGGTACAACGTATCGATACACCGTCAAGATCGAGCACAAGTTTAGACAGAAGAAGTGAGACTTTGGATCTGTGAATCTGAAGCAAGGGAAAGGTGCCCCCAAACAGTGGAACAAAGGACAAAGCCAAGGCGAGACAGCCTAGGACAACTTGCCAAGGCCACAAGCAAAGGAAAAAATTGCAAAGCCAAAGAAGGAAACAGGAAAGTGGTGTGAGTTCCATAAGAGCTCCACCCAAAACACAAGCAAGTGTCGGGCCAAGAAATCACTAGTGGCTGAGCTAAAACCTTTAGAATGAGATGCATGTTCCGACTCTGAGTCAGAACCTGACAAGGGCAATGAAAAAGGGAGGCAGATTATTGATGTGGAGCCCAACGCTACCATCACCACCACAAATATCCATAAGGAGGAACTCGAAGATCCAGAGGAAGAGGAGTGTCTCTTCCACTCCAATATGTGGGTGAAGGGTTCCCTACTACAGTTCATTGTTGACAGCAAGAGCCAAAAGAACCTCATTTCAGTTGAGGTCATGAAGCGGCTAGGCTTACTGACCACAACACATCCACATTCGTACACCATCGGGTGGCTTCACCAAGGATGGGATCTATGCGTGAGCCAACAATGTCACCTTCCATACAACATCAAGCCCTTCACGGATGAGGTATTATGTGATGTTTCTCCCCTTGATGTTTTTGATGTATTATTAGGCCAACCATACTTATGGAAGTGACATGTTGTGTATGATTCAAGGCCTTGCGTTGTTATTTTTACATTAGGAAATAAGTTGTATAGGATACTGGAGGTAGCCCCACCTACCCCATCTCTTTGGTTACTGCAAAACAATGCAATAAGCTCATTTCAAAACAGGGAAATTTGTTTTCCTGATGATATGACCTCAAGGAAAGAAGAATATAGTGGCCACGACCTCTAGACAAGTCCCCTCCACACAACAACAATAGATGAAAAAGGTCATGGAGGAGTACGAGGACATCTTCACCTCCCCTGCAGGGGTGCCTATACACTGTCAAGTCAAGCACTCCATCGATCTAACCCCAAGTGTGTCGTTACCCAATGAACCAATCTATTGATGCTCCATTTTGTAGAATAATGAAATCAAGAGGAAAATTTAGGAGCTGCTATAGAAAGGTCACATTCGGCTAAGTTCATCACCCTGTGGGAGCTCGATCGTGTTGGTACAAAAGAAGGATAGGACTTGGAGACTTTGTATTGACCATTGGGCGCTGAACAAGATCACTATCCAGAATAGGTACCCGATCCCACGGATTGATGACCTTCTATACCAATTGAAGGGAGAAAAACATTTCAGCAAGATTGACTTGAAGTCCGGATATCACCATGTACCTATCGAACCCTCCGATGTGTGAAGATACCCTTCAAAGCCAAGGAGGACCTTTTCAAATGGTTGGTGATGCCTTTCGGGTTGACTGATGAGCCCCAATTTTTGGTATAATTTGGGCTCATTTTGCCTACTTGCTTTGCTCAAACCATTCACTTTTTATTGCTTATGCATGCATTTCTTAGTTTATTCGTGTTGTTTGTAGGAAGAAGGGTAGACATTTTATCTAAGTGACTAATGCATGATGCTTTCAGGTTTTTGGCATTAAAAGGGAGAAACGACCACGTGAAAAGGAGACAAGGAGACAGTGAGGTGGCACTGCTGGTTTTTAGGAGAGGATGTCCACAATCTTGGGACCTTCCTCGTGATTCCCACCATAGCTCCGAGCTCCAATCCATCTCCCCACCGAGCTTAGAGGCAGCCAGCTGTTCTACAGGAACAGCAGTTATAACTGTTCTACAGGAACAACAGTTATGACTGTCCTACAGGATCAGCAGTTTAGACTTCAGTTGGACAGCCGAGCTCCTCAAATCAAGGACACCTGTTGGATGATCATTTTGCATAAATACTGAGGCCATAGCCTTGGATAGAAGCTTTTTGAACTTTTGTATTGTTCATGTAATTTGGAAGTACGAGCTAGAGCTCGGTTTTTGTTCCTTTTTGTAAGCCAATTTGGCATGACATCAGATTATGAATAAAGAAGGCAGATTTTGATCTCATTCTGAGTTTTCTAAAGGAGCTATAGCTCTCAGGTTAGGGCCCAACCTGAGAGCAATAGATCTCCTCAGTGTTGTAATGTTGTTGCATTTCGTTCCAGCACTTTGAGTTTTACTTTACCATGCAATTCGAATTTACAGTTTGTTAATTTAGACTTTCTTATGAGCTTAGATAGGATTAGTTTATGGTGAATTTGTTTCCAGCTGCTTAGGTTAGAAGAGGATAGATATAATCTATTGGAGCTCCGGAAAAAGGTTGTAAAGGCTCACTGCCATCTCTGTTAGGGATTGGGGTGCAGTCCATAACCAACCACCAAAAAGAAACGCAGTTCTTCTCACTTTCATGCAAGCTGCCACATAGACATTTTCGTTGAAGATCCATCCATGCACTTTTGACATAAACCATACTTCTACATTTCACTTCCATGCACAAGTTTCATTTCTTGGTTTTCCATTGTTGTTCATAGGTTTCATGGCACAGTTATCATAGGTTAATGAATCCTCGTTTTGGTGTATAAGTCATTTGTTTCATTTACGCTGCTCCATATCATTCCACTTTCTTCTTCTTCTTCTTGATCTCTCCTCAAGTCACTCATTCGGCCTCTGTCCAGCTCTTTTACCCTCCAACTCATCCATTATTCACTTAGCTCCATCTACTTAAACTTTCGTTGATCCCATCCTTCCAACCATCAACCCACTGCATGCACTCTTCCTCCCTCTGATTTTTCTGCTCCTGAGCCATCACCAGGTCCATCTCCATCTCACCTATCCTCCCACACTACTCCATCACTTCACCATCTCCCAAAACTTCCACGGCCAAACATCCTGTAGAATTGCACAACCTTCCTGTAGAAACCCCTGAGTTTCCTGTAGGATCCCCTGCAGACTTCCTGTAGAAGTCTGCAAACTCGGTTGCTGAGCATCCGAACGTGGTAGACTTCTGGGGATTGATGCTAGAGACCCTCTGGGACCTCCCTTAGCCATCCTAACCTTGTCCACGCTTTCCTTCCATTCCAACCGCTCCTGCACAACCAAACCCTAATCAAAAGCACCATCACAATAAACCCAACCACTTAATGACAAAATACAAAAACATGTCTTTTCAAGTGCAAGTAGCTTAGATTCATGTATTTCAACTCACTGCATGTAATAGCATCATTGGTAGAAGTTTCATTCACGTTTTTGCATTGTAAGGGTCAAGCTAGTTAAATTAGGGTTTATTAGGGTTTCTATGCTTTGTTGGCTTTCCATTTCCTTTTTGCAAAGTAGGTTAGCTTCCTTCAAGATAGCTTTCGTCCATCACTCGTAAAGCTTCTTCTGTGAGCCTATAGAAGTTGGCTTGAGCCCTAGCGGACTTGTGCCAGCTGACCAAGTGACAGCTGCGACAAGAGCTAGTACTTGTGCATACAGCACCATCGCTTCCAAGTTTGTACGAACTACCGGGTTGATAAAATTAGAGATAGGGAGCTCCAGGAGTTGTAGCATTATTGCTACAATACTGGAGCCCACCATTGACGAATGCTCCTGCAAACTTCATGAGGCTCATGGATGACATCTTACAGCCATTAACCAACTCATTTGTAGTGGTATACTTGGATGACATCCTGATCTTCAGCCACAGTTGGGAAGAGCACCTCCACCACATTTGACAGGTTCTCCAAACACTACAGTAACACAAGTTGTGTGCTAATTTGGAGAAATGCACTTTTGGCATGACCCAGGTTTAGTATATGGGATACATTATTGATGAACGAGGGGTGCATGTGGATCTAGCTAGGATCCAAGTCATTCGGGATTGGCCAACACCAACCACTCTGACAGAACTCTACATCTTTCTGGGTTTCCAATTTCTACTGCGGGTTCGTGTTGGGATTCTCTCATATCACTTGGCCCTTGAGTCAAGTCACCAAAGGAGTAGCAAAAGCAAAATTATTTTGGTCTAAATCTCAACAGAAGGCATTCGCAGAGTTGAAACATCACCTCTACTATGCACCAGTGCTCACATTACTAGACTAGAAACAACCATTTGAGATTGAGACAAATGCCTTTGAATATGCTATTGGGGCAGTCCTTACTCAATATGGGCATCTAGTGGCATATCACAGTGAGACACTTTCAAACACGGTCTGGAAGTATCCCACTTATGATAAAGAGATGTATTCCATTGTGTAGGCCTGCTGAAAATGGAAGCATTACATTTCGGGGAAGGAAATGGTCATCCATACAGACCACCGACCCCATAGTTCATACAGATGCAATGGAAGCTACATAATGATCGCCAATAGAAGTGGTCCACATACCTGCAACAGTTCCATTTGAATATCAAGTACAAGAAGGGCAGCACAAATGATGTTGCAAACTACCTCAGCCGACCACTGATCATGGCATTAACTACTATTCTCAACGCTTGTGGGCACAGGACTTCATATTGGCCACTTCTCTATAAAAGTGACCCAGAATTCAACCACACATACCATACACTCTTGCAGGGTCAACAAGTTCTAGGTTTTTACCTCCAGGATGCTCTGTTATGCCATATGGGACACCTTTGTGTTCAAGCGAGCGTGCGAAGATGATTTGGGAGGTGAACTACAATCAAGTTGATGGGTATTTCGGGGTCGAGAAAAAAGTGGAGGTACTGCAGAAGTATTTCTATTGGCTGAATATTCAATAGGATGTCGAGAAGTACATCAGATCATGTACTGCTTGCGCCATTGCCAAACCAACCATCAGGAAGCAAGGTCTCGATACTCTTCTACCTACCCCTAGTCGACCTTAGGAATCCATCTCCATGGATTACATGTCAAACCTTCCTTCTACTAAGCATGGAAACAATTGTGTTTTTGTGGTCGTCGACAGATTCTCGAAGATGGCCATTATGGCAGCCTACCAGAAGAATATCACAGCAGAATCCACTGATAAACTCTTCTTTGAACGAGTGTGGGTACACTTTGGGATCCTACACTCTATCATCTCAAATCAGGACAATAGGTTCCTCAGTACATTTTGGTCTAGTCTCTGGTTGATACTGGACACCAAGTTGACTAAGTCCACATATTTCCATCCCCAAACTGATGTCCAGATAGAGGTCATCAACAGGATAATCGTGCACATTCTAGGCATGTACAACTCAAAGCATCCATGCACATGGGATGAGAGCCTCCCTTATGTCCATGTTCCTTAGTTGTGGTACATGGGATACCAGTTAGACTTATATGGTGAATGGATAATTGGTGCAATGCACATGCTAACCTACAAGTAAATGCACTAAGCAATAGCCAAATTATTGTGGCACAGAGGTAATACTAATGTCATGGACATTGAAAGAGTAATGGTATGATACTCCATCAAAGGTCAATATCAACGAGAAGAACTAATCCCACCCAAGGTAATGTTAAGGTGGAAATGTATATGAGAACCAGAGCGATCACTCCACATTTGGATATGGATCCAGAATTACATGTTAGCTGAGAAAAAGCAACAATAACAGTGATTTCAGCAAGAGGAAAGGCATACACATAGGCATCGATGGAATGAGAGCATGCATAAAAGCTATAAGCGAAGGCAGCTCCAATTCCACTGAAGTTTTTATTTAATAATAATAAAAAATATAGTTTCAAAATACATAATGCATATGAAATGGATGTTCAAGGATGCTGCAATGGTTCAATGTTTATTTTTGCAGATTTATTGCCTATTACAATGCAATGTACTTAATGATGCAATGCACTTATTATTTGGTAATTATAATTCATAATATTTTACAAAGTGTTCTCTCAACAGAATATATGCAACATTTGCCAGAATGTTTTCACAACAATATCTTACTATGTTCAATCATTTTATGAAGCTTATTTGAAGTAATGTTAATCAAGTAGCATTCAATCAAAGATAGTGTCAACATCGTTTATCCATATCAAGACATTGTAGGTTATATATCATTAATGAAATTATGACAACTACACTAAGGACGCTTCTACAAGCTAACCCCTTGCCATTGATGTCAAAGGCGGAGGTATGCAGAGGTTATGGGCAATGAGAAATAAAAAAAGGTTATGGGAAGCAATGAAAAATAAGTAGAGGTTATGGGCAGCGAGGAGAAATACCTTTGAGGACAAAAGGAGGAGGACAAATGAGTTTCCATCAATGCCAAAGGGGGAGATTGTTGGCAATGTTGGCATTGATGTCAAGTTATGTTGTTTGATTAATGTCGATAAATGTTATTGATGTTACTAAGCTCACTGATGATAATTTATGTTGAGTATAAAAGGATGAAAGTGATATGAAGTGCAAAGGCTATGCTAATCATTGTGAAAGCCAAACATTAAGACAAAAGTTGGAATACATATAATTGTTTGAACAAAAAATATATAATCCAAATCTGATTTATCTCTTGTATTTATTTCCGAATGAGGTGTTAATTCATCTCTATTTCTTTTTACAAACAAGTTTTTGAATTGAAAATGAAAGGAGAAGCTTGCGAGTAGTTTTGGAAGTCTAAGAGACTATGTTTTATTTCATATTCCTCCAAAGAATACAAACAACCAAGAGGGCTTGGTTATAAAATAGACAATGTGGAATGGAACAGTGTTCCTTTTTTCAATGTATGGAAGTGGTCTGCATCATAAAAGGATGAGCAGTAGCAGAAGAGAAGAAGTGTAAAGAGAAGGAGCAGTTCAACAGAAAACTTGACAACATAATTGGATATGAGGTAACCAACACTTATGACTTGAGAAATTTCGGTTATTTTCTATGTTGCAGCTTGGAAAAGAACATGTTGTAGCATGTTGAGGTAGGAGCCTCCTGTGGGTTGTAGCCTATAGAAAACTAGTGGGAGTTGAAGCTTTCATTGAGGTAGGAGCCTAAAAAAACTCTGATGTAAAAAGGAGTAGCACCTTTCCTTCACATCACTTTCAGCCTAAAAGTTCATGGTTTTCTCCCTTCAGGGTTTCCACTTATATATTGTGTCTTCATGTGTTTGATTCTTGCATGTTGTATGAATGCAATGTAGTCTTGATAAACATATCAACAAACCATTCTCCTTGAAATCTACAAAATAAATACAATAACTATTGAGCACATACATAAATCATTAACTAGATAAGAAGAAGATAAGTTGAGCAGAAATAAAGAAATAAATGACTGATTCACCCCTGCTCGCAGTAATTTCCCTTCTTAAATGTCATCATGTTATAGAGATCGTAGATACTTTGCATCCCTTTTAACTTAAGTAAAGCTAAATCCATTAAATATTTCAATAATGAAAGTCTATTTGGAACACACTTAGAAACTATTTGGTATGGGAACTTGTTTCCAGAAGCTAGAGAGTAAAGCAAGGAAAGTCAAAATGTATCAACAAAAAATTAGTGGCTAATCATAGATGATGAAGAAATCATAGAAGAACCAAGTATTTGTACTTTTGCAAAGCAATCTATACATTCCACGAATGATACTTATGCAAATTCATCTTCGAGTGAAAAAGAAACAAAAGATACTGCAAATACGAAATTGATTTGCAATAAGATACTAGGTAGTGGAAACAACAAAGACCATGATTGAAGATTTATTTTAGAAAGAAAATATACTGGTAAATAAACTAGTTCTCGAAGTCATATGAAAATAGGAGGTGTTGAAGTCATAAACATAGAATTTGAAAGCATTGTGCTACCTGATTGGGTTAATGCTTGTTTTGCAAAAGATCGGAAAAAAAATGTCACAAATTACTGAATAATTTGTTACTTTTGATAACCATTTTGTCACATTGCAAAATACAAATTATGACAAGGGTAGTAAAAAATTGAAGATTGAGAAAGTAAAGCTTCATAAAAGAAAAGTTTTTGACAATGCATGTTGATCTGTTTATACTTGCAACCACATCAGTCACGAAACTACATCAAGCTACTGGTGAGGTGCTTGCATAGTCTGTTAGCTAATAGGAAGAAGAAAACATGAGGCTAAGAACAAGAATAAAGCACCTAAAAAATATTTTAAACGCATGTCCTTTGTTGATGAATCCATTGGCAATACATACAACACTGTTGATAATTTCTACCCATGACACATCATATAGATTTTCTAAATTTATCAATTTCCTAAATGTGATGAAAAGATATATTATCAATAATATATGCGAAAGATTGCAAATCATTGAACATGCATGGCAAGAAACTTTTGATTTGGATCATTTAGTACAAATAACTAAGTCATTTGTCAACTACATTCTACATTATATCGAAGGAAAAGGGAGGTGGTTACTAGGTTATCTGACTCTCATGTTATAGTTACAAGGATAGGGCAAGCACAATCCTTTGAACCAAAAAGAACTGTGTGGAACTATTAGGTTTTATAGTCCTCTTGCATATTAATTTTGTAATTATTCTACTTCACATTTCTATCATATAACAATTTCTGATGGGATTCATGTATGAGTAAAATTCAACCAACAACTTGCTTCCACAAGACAAAAATTTGAAATATAGTTGGCAATTAAACAATCAGGATCTATGATTTTAGATACTGTGAGTCTTCTTAAATCTTGGAATATTCGATTTCCAGTTTACTAGAGATTCAATGTTCAAGTTTGTTGGATATGTTATCATGAACTAAGCCAACTTCTGGATGCATTTTTTTGCTTTTCTTTGCATATGGATTTTTCATAATGTGGTTTACCAAAGTCTAGTTCATTTACTCTTGTGACAAGGTATAAATATTTTGATAAGCGCTTTAGGAATCAACCAGTATTCTTTGTACCCAAAACCTTCGAAATGCTTTACGTGGGAGCTTTCATTTGCACATGCCTTTGTTTTTGCAAATAAATTTGTTTTAGAGTTAGATTATCATTTATTACATGCATTTAATTCGTTGCGGAAGAATTGTTGCTAATTTTATTTTTTATTTTTATTTTTATTTTTTTTTGAAATGTAGGTACAGAAGTTATAGAAACAAAAAAAAAAAAACAAAATGATTGTTGTGAATATGATAATGGACTAAGATATCAAAAAAGTGCCATCATGGATATAATAGCTATGATGAATAGCCATGTAGTATTATCATTACTGGAATTGTATTAGTTATTGTTTAAAACTGATTACTTTGTGGGAGTCTTGAGACCATTTACCAATTTTATGGAAAATTATGAGACGAATGTTATTTTGTTGATCATAATGAAAATGAATGTTAAATAACATATTTTTTTGTCAGAAATTTGTTTCATCTTTGGTGTTTATTTTAATCATAGCTATGGTAATTGGAATTTGAATTTGGATACAATTCTTGTTACTGTAACTAGTTTCGTTATTGTTAATGAATTTTCAGACACAAACAATGGGCACTCTATTCTAAGCCTGAATATGTTTACCATTTTTGTGCAATGTTGTTAAATATGTTTTCACAAAAGTTTACAAGGATATGATTTGTGTTCTTTGTTATTATTAAATACTTTTCAAGCACAAATTCTGAATTTCTTCACCGATTTCGTGAAGTTCTCTGAGATGATGTATTTTTGTAAAAAAAATGAGCATATGCTTTGTTATCTTATTTGTATACATTGTTTAGTTTTTCATATATTTGATCTAATATAGTTAATTGTTTATACTTATTTGGTATCCAATCCACACATAGACCAAACTTTTAATGACACAAATTGCAACTTATTTGACTCATTCGTAGTATGATTCACATATTCATTTTAACACACAACACTTATTCCTCACACGGATTGAAAACACAATTTATTTAATATTGCGTAATACTTGTTCAAGTGGCAAATGCGAGATCACCTATGCACTCAGTATTTGGTAACAAAGTTTGATTTTAGTTTCAATATTTTGATGTAGCTTTGGCCAATCATTGCAAATTTATTTGTTCTTTTATCTATTAACCATACAACATGAACATTAACAAAATTATTTCACATATAATGTGTTAAATACAATAATGCATCTAGGTCACAAATTGAGACCTAAGATCTAAAAATACATTTAACTGCTATCGATTTTAATGGTATTCATTAACCAATGATCATCATTAATTTGGAAAGTACTAATTTGTCTGATCTTTAATGGCCAGTACTAATTTTCCCAATCTTTAATCATAAAATACTATTGGGAAATCGGTTACTTTAAATCATATATATTTTACTTAAATTCTAATTCAAGGTAGTACAATTGATGCGATTATGTTTCATGATCGATCAATTTTACACGCTTTAGAAATAGATATCAAGATATTGTTTTATTATATCCTAAATTGTATTCTATTTTTTATTAACTAAAGCTCTACTATCAATAAATTCAAGTCTTTATAGAATTTATTTAGCAAGACACCATGTATTCAGGACATTTACTATGTAAACTTGTTTTTCTATTCACCATTTCTTCATTAGTGATTTCAAATTTGTCAATTTAAGTCATATTATCCAATATTAAATGAAATTTGTTTACTAAATTACGTTGATTAAGTAACAATTTATGACTTGGTATGGTTTCTATTGTTTTACGTTAAGCTAAAAACTAGTATTCGAATACAATTATAAACTTCTTCTGCATAATGAAGGCTTTCACTCTAGGTTCTGCATAATGTAAGCTCTAGACAAGGAATCCTTGCTATAAAAAAGCATAAGTTTGAAAATCAAATGCGAAAGGTTACTATTCTAAATTGTTTAGACATTAGCAATTCTGAAATTGAACATTGCAACTAGCGCGTGTTTATTGAAATTTTCAAATGTGGCTTATGCATAGCTATTTATGTTTATTTATTCATTTGTACATTTAAATGTTTCTTTCAATTGCCCAAAATAATAAAATAAGATGGAAATGAAAAATTGGAACAATTGACAATGTTGGAAGCATTTGTAAATGAAACAAAGCATCAATATATGCCAACAAAAGGGAAATATTACAGTATCAATAACAACTTAAAAAAATACTTTAAAGATATAGAAAACTTTCAACATCATCAAATTGCCAAAAGTCATTTTGCTTCGAACATCACCAAAAATCTAACACTAAATAGTACTCTGCAACGTACAACTCAAGAAAACTAACAAGCCATCTCCATGTTGCATATTCATATAGGAACAATGTAATAGAAATGAGTCTCAAACTATTTACTTGAGAAATAACTTTGGAAATAGATTCAATCTACCATGGTACAAATGGAAGTAGGTACATTCGTATAAGCACCATTTTGCCTCCAACCTAATATCTAACTCACAAATTGTACTTCCTCTACATATCCTTTGTCTATGACTAACCTCTCTCACTAGCCAGATGTAGATACAAGCTACCCATCACAACACCAGCAACACCAACACCAACACTAGCTACACCATCTTCAACTACACCAGCACCAACACGAACAACATCTCCACCCAAAACTCATTTTTTTCTTTAGTACCGGAGGACTATCAAATGCTAAATGTTTCTTTTTAAAAAATAGTATGTGTACTTGAATTCACCAAATAAATATTGAAAATAATATGTTATAGTATCGGTATATATGATTTTACTGATATGCATACAAAGAACAATCATTGCACAATGCATCAGTGTAAATACTATTAAGCATTTGAGGGATAATGTGACCATGTATCGATTTTTTGAATATATATTAATAACACTGATAAGCATAAGTTAATTCTTGAATGTCAAGTGTGAATTCCAAGTTCCTGCACTTATCTTCTCTCACATTCTCTAGTACTAAATGTTTTCAACAATGTGTATGTTACATGTTTTTTTTGTAAACTTGGTAGATCTCTACTTGTATTCATTTTTCAAAAAAAAATTATCAACCATTTGATGCAGGTGGCTTACCTCCCCGAAGGAAACCAGATAGCCACCTGTCAGCACTAAACCCTATCCAAAACTTAAAGAGGTTTATTGCTATCCATCTAACATTATCCCATTGGTTCTCTTTTTCAATCCTCATCTGAGGATATTACTGGGGCTGGCGCCTTGGTGCTTGATCCTGGCATCTCGCTCCTCTACTCAATCCTCCACTTCAGGTCTTTGAGAGTCTGTTCAATTCTACCCAGGGCCAGATTGTTTCAGTAGGTTTGTATCTGAATTGTCGCTATCTCCCTAAGTAGTTCCGCCCTAACTGGGTCCTTTTCCTTGTTCTTCTCCTGTTCCTCTACTCTTTCTTCTGCTATTTTCTCTCGATGTTGTGTCATAGCCCATGCCACCACATTTTTCATTACCCAGTACTGTTGGATAGTTTGCCAGAATAGGGAATGTCTTCCCTGTGTGTTCCCCGGGTCCTGCACCATATTTTCCCATTCTTCCATTGGGATATCCCTGTGCTTAATGCTGTTGTTTAATTCTCTCTCCCAACTCGTTATCTGGGCTCTGATTTCCAGTGGATTCTCGACCATGTAGGCATCGATGATTTTCTTCATTTGTTCTCCACCTGGTTTCCGGCCTCTTTTCTTCTTCAGTCCACTTGTGCCTTCCTCCATTTTAGTTACTCTCTGTCCTTTCCTAGGGGCCATTATGTTCTCTATCTGAACATAGCTGTCTTCTTCTTGGAATTCTCTATTCTGGTCACTATCTTTTTTCAAAACTGTTACTATACCTATCACACAATCACAGTGTATATCAGAGATATAATATTGAATCCTCACAATTTCCAAATTTCTTAGTTTCCTTTCCTTTCTGGGGTTTACTGCTCCCATCGGAATTTTGGTTTGTTGAGGTTTAAAGCCGATCCTTTTTATAGCCTAGGATGGGGATTTTCTAGGGTTTCTTCCCTTGCTACACCCCTGGCAACCCTGGCTTCTATCAGTACCCTGCCCAGCCCAAATTAGCATCCTCATGGGTTCCTTCGCGACTGTAGGACAGTTTTGATTCCCTTTTCCCCTGAGTCTCACAGGCTTATCTACGAATTTCCTAAAAGTAGAGCTCATACCCTCCCCCCTAGATTGCAGGGTTTCCTGAATCCCTCCAACCCTTATGATTTTCCTCTCCCAGGTTTCTTCCCATGTTTCTTCTAGATCTCTCCCCATCTTTCCTACAATCTTGATCAGGGTCAAGTTATGCTTAGGAAAGTTACAGGCTTCTAACCCCAGGTGAACTTCTGCCTTCCTGGGATCAGGGCCCTTCCTCCCACTCTCCCTTCCCATGGAATTCAGGTGGTCTGCGAGGATGGATTTGCCTCTATCACGGGAAGTTCTGATACTCTTTGAGTCAAGTAGATGCATTTTCCAGCTCAGACTTCCTAGATTCCTACTGATTATACTTTTGAATTTAACATGAGTATGGAGCGAGCGAGTAACATACTAACTTGCTAATTTGTTTTGCCTTCCTTCAACCACCTTCATCTTCTCGCTTATGCCACCTTCCTTCTCGTCAGTTTTCCTCGTCTTTGTTTGCATGCACTTTGCTAATTTCTTATTTTCGTTTATTTTTATCCCTCTCTTCCTCCTGTCCCTTGTCTTAACCGCCACCGGTCTGCCTTTGTTACTGGCATGGATCCCTTCACCATCGTCTTGGGATGCTGCCCTTCTATCCTTTCTACCATTTCCTTTCATTAATCACCACTTTCTCCCTATTGCTCTTGCCGTGTTATGACTGTCCTTGTTCTGCCACTTGGTGTCACACTTCTGCCCACCTGTCTACTCTCTGCCCTGCTCTCCTCATTATCATTCTCCACCGTCACCTCCCCCATATTCTTGGGAGGTATACCTCCTCTGCCCTGCTCCGTCCTTTGCCTGATTTCCTGTCTATTCACTTCATTCCCCACTCTTGTCCTTTCCCTCCTCTATCCTCCTCCTTCTCTTTCTTGGCCACTCCTCCCCAAACTCGCTAGATTTTCTATGGTATTCATATCTCTTACTTTATATTTTTCAAGAAGTTGTTTCAGGTTTTCCATCTCCTCCGTCTGCATTAGCTCAGCTGCATTTGTATCCAACATCCTCCCCCTGTTCCTGCATCCCTAATTCGCCATACTGTCAGCTGGTTCATCCCTTCCTTCTCACATGGGTGGGAAGGATGTAGGCTATCTGTTTTAGTAGCTTGCTTATCTCCTTCACCAACCATGCAGTTCTCTAGCTGCTACTAATTTTTTCCGCTGGTGTTCCCTGTTGTAGCTATTTGACTATGTCCACTACCAGTTTTGTATCCCCTTCTACCTAAAGCTTGTGGTATTCCTCTCGTATGGAAATTTCTAGCCCTCTTTTCAAAGCATGGAGCTCTGCTTCATTGTTTGTTGCGTGTCCACAATCCATTGCATAGATCCTGCACATCATTCCCCTGTCGTCTCTGAAAACTCCACCAATCCCTGCTTCTCCTGGGTTTCCTTTTGCAGCCCCGTCAAAATTCAACTTAATGAACCCATGTTGAGGATTTCTATATTGCATATCCTCTTCCACCTCATTATTGTGGTGTTTCCTTGCTATCATGTTTGTCATGCTAGGCTTTAGTTGTAGTCAAGTCATTATTCTTGTCCTTGTTTGGTTTGTCTTCCAATCCTCCTCGTACCACCTCTTTGTGAGGATGGTCTCTCTTATATTTTGGGTGATTTGGTTCCATATCTCGTTCTTTGCTCTGCCATCCTCCTTGAAGATCAGGCGGTTCCTCTCTTTCCAGATGTTCCACAGGACGAATCCTAAAGATAGGTTCCATGCTCTGTTCAGGATTGGGTTCTGGTAAGGTTTGTTTCTCCAATTTTTAATCGTTATTTTCATGCTATTTATGTCTCGGTCAATAATTTCAAAGAGCTGCTGATGATGTCTCCATAGTTTGTTGCTTACTATACATTCGTTGGTTAGATGTTCCATGGTTTCTTCCTGTTCTTGATAGAGGGCACATCGCGATGGCCCTTGTGTTCCTTTTTTCCTCAGCTGGTCCCAAGTTAGCACTCTCCCATGGCTCAATATCCAGGTAAAGAATGTCACCTTTAGCCATGTTTTCATTTTCCATATATTTTCCCATTTTTTTGTTTCTATTTGTTTATTGTATCCTGCTTTTAAATAGTATCCCTTTGCTATAGTGAACATACCTTTGATTCTGTTTCCCCACCTTAGTGTATCTGTCCCTTCCTTGACTGCTACTTTCCTTGATTCCATTTCCTTTTTATATATTTCCTAGTTAGCTTCTACATGTGCTTCTTGCCAGTTTTCCTTTTGTTTCCACTTCCTCCAGTAGCCATCCGACTCTGTGCTCCAGTAATTGCATACTGTGTCACCCTTTGTTTGGATGGTGAACTGATATATCTCTTGGAGTAGGGTCTGTTGGTTTAGTTTTCCTCTCTGTTGCCACACCTCTTCCCAAAATTTCACTTTGTTCCCTTCTCTTACTTCCCAGAAGCTGTGTTCTCTGATCATTTCCTTATTGGCTCTTGCCAAGTTCCAGATTGTCGAACCCTTCCTCTCAGTTTGGCTTCTCAATTTGCCTTCTGGGGACCTGGTCGTCTCGTATTTGTTCTCCCATAGTTTTTTCCATAGGTCATCGCCTCCCTGTATCCAATGCCACCACAATGTTTCCCCCATTACCTGGTTTAGGATGTATGGGTCTCTCAGGCCTAAGCCTCCTTCTTTTGTTGATTTACTTAACCAATTCCAGGATAAAAGCACTCATTTTTTTATCTCACTCGACCCTTGCCAAAGGAACTTTTTAAACATATCTACCATTTTCTGGCAGATTGTTTTGGGTGCAGCTTGGCTGGTCAGTTGATAAATTGGTATGGCTTGGAGCACCGACTTAAGCAGGATTATGCGGCTCGGGATGTTCAGTGCCCTGAATGTCCAGTTTTGCATTCTCTTTTGCATCTTGCCTATCAATATTCCCCAATTAGCCACTCTGTTCTGTTGGTCGCTTAACAAAATACCTAGGTATTTTGTAGGAAATTTCCCAACTCTGAAACCCATTGTTCTTGCCAGGAAAGCTTGGGAGGAAGCTTGTGTATTGAAGAAATAGATTTCTGATTTTTCTTTACTTATTTCTGTCCCCGAGGCCTTAGTAAATTCCGTGAGAATTCCCATTAGTTGTTTTGCTTCTTTAAGTGTTTCTTGGCCATATAACATAACATCATCAAAAAATTGTTGGTGGGTTAGAGGTAGGTCATTTCCCCATAGTCGTAATCCCTGCAATTGTCCGCTATGCACTTTATCTTTTATTAGTCTTCCTAGACCATCCGCTGCAAGAATGAACAGGAACGGGGATAGCAGGTCTCCCTGCCTGAGTCCTCTGGATGGATTGAAGGCTTCTGATGGTGACCCATTTAATAGGATTGACATAACTGGCATTTTGATCATTGACATTACCCAGTTTACCCACCTGTCCTCAAAGCCATATGCCTTTAGGATTTGTTGTAGGTATCCCCAGCTGAGTCTGTCATATGCTTTAGCTAGATAAAGTTTTATCAACATCCCTTTGGTTTTTGAATTCTTCAATGAGTGGATTGCTTCTTGTGCTACTACTATTCCATCAGTTATCTGTCTGCCTTTAACAAACCTCGTCTGTTCCTGGGATATCAATTCTGGTAGTATTGGTTTTTGCTATTCACCATTATAGTGGCTAGGATCTTATATATGACGTTGCAGAGCGCTATCGGCCTGAACCCTTGTGGTTCTTCTGAGTTCTCTGTCTTTGGTATCAGAGCTAGGAAGGTAGCATTTAAGGCTGGGTGCATTCTTTTGGTGCGACAGGATTCTTCTATTGCATTCACTATATCTTGACTCATGAAGTTCCATGTGGCTTGATAGAATTCTACAGTGAAGCCATCCGGCCCTGGTGCTTTATTCTTTGCCATCTTCTTTATTACCTCTTCCACCTCTTCTTTCGTTATTACCCTTAGGAGTGCCAAGTTCTGGTCTCTATTCACCAATTTAGGGATATGTTGACTGATTCTTTCAATATCTGCCTCCCTTCTAATATTGGGTTCTGTCAGGAGCTCTTTGAAATGTTGTACCAACAAGTTTTCCATTTCTTCTTTCTGTATTATCCTGTTGCCCTAGTTGTCTTTTAGGGAGAATATTCTGTTTTGTTGTCTGTGTTGCAACATTGCCTTATGGAAGAATTTTGTGTTTCTCTCCCCTTCTTTTAGCCATTGGATTCTCGATTTTTGTTTCCATAAGATCTCCTCTTGTTTTCTTCTTTCCTCCAGTTTATTTAGCACCAGTCCTTCTTCTTCTACCAATTCATCACTTCTCCCTTCATCTATGATTTTTTGTTGGATTCTTTTCATCGTTATCTGGAGCGTTTCTTGTTCCTTTTGGATATTTCCAAATTCTTCTCTATTCCATTTCTTGATCTTTCCTTTTAGATCTTTTAATCTGAGTTGGAGAGTATGCATTTTATTTCTTCCTTCCATCCCAGTCTCCGTCTCCTCCCACCAGTTCTTCATTTTTTCTATGAAGTTGGGATCTCTCAACCAAAATGCCTCGAACCTGAAAGGTCTATTTTGGTTCTGCTGGTTCATGGCAATTTCTAATTTGATGGGCCAATGATCCGACCCTAGACATGGAAGAATTGATGCTTCATAGAAGATATATTTTCCTATTAAGTGTTCTGATGCTAGGAATTTGTCTAGCCTTGATGCAATTTGTCTGCTCCCTCCTCGTCGATTATTCCATGTGTATTTTCCATTTATAGTTGGTATATCGACCATCTTCAGTTCTGCCTAAAGGTCCCTAAATTTCTCCATATCTGGCTCTTCTCTTTGTAGTCCTCCTTTCTTCTCATCTTTTGATGTTGTCATGTTGAAGTCCCCTACTATCAACCACAGCTTTTCTGTATACAAGTTTCCTAACTGTTGTAGCTGGTTTGGGAAGCTTCCTCTTTCCATCGGTGTATGCGGCCCATACACTGCCAATACTAGGAACCACTCTCTATTTCCTATTAACCTGAACTTCCCTATGAGTATTCTTTTCATTCCTATCCAGTAGTCTGCTAGGATTTATGCGGGGTTCCATAGTATTGTGATGCCTCCCACGCTACCTTTCGCATCTATGGTCATACATTCATACTTCGATTTGATTTTGTTCAAGATTTCCTCCATTTTCCTTCTTGAGATTTTTGTTTCTTGTACCAACATTATTTGGGGTTTTTCTTTTCTTAGCCTATCTGCTAAGTGTCTCTGCTTGCCTTTACTATTTAGGCCTCTTATATTCCAGGATGTGATTATCATTGGGGTACTTGATTTAGCTGATGGAATACCGCCGAGAGTGGCACTACTCTTCCCGTGTTCACTAGCATTTCTTCCATGATCTGAATTGATTCCTATATGTTCCTCCTACCTCTTTTTTTCTCGGCTTTTGCTTTACCTTGTTGGTCTTGAGTATTCTCTTGTTTGAGGCCTAATTGTTCTACCATTTCTAATTTGCCCTATCCTTGCTTCTCTTAGTATTGTTGGAATGTTTCTCTATAGATTCTTTTCTGCTTTTCTGGAATGAATCTTTCATCTAGGTGTCGCCAATCATCTAGAAGTTTCCGCAGTACTTCTTCTTTCGTGCTTAGTTCTTCTCCTCTTCTTGTGTCCATTTCCATCCATGCATTTTCCATTTTCTCTCCCACTTCCTTTTCCTCCTTTTCTATTGGTTCACTTTGTGCCTTTCTCTTCGTCTGTGATTTGCCTTGACTTGTGCTGCTTTCCTTTCCCTTTTCTCCCTGATAATCCATTGTTTGGGTCTCATTGTCTTCTTCTTCTTCTTGTAGGATTTCAAAGCTATTTGTGTTGCTTGGTTGGGTTTGTTTTCCTTTCCTTCCTTCACTGGGATTCTCTCTTGTATATCTTCTTTTTCTTTTTACTTCCTGGAACCCTTCCTGATCTTCTTGATTTTTCCTCTGTTGTTTGTTTCTCCGCTCCTCTTCTTCTATTGTGAGTGGGAATTCCTTGAACAGGTGTCCATACTCATGACATCTTCTGCATCGGAAGGGTATGTGCTCATAGTCTAGGGTTTGTTGCCATACTTCCTCATGATACTCTAGTTCGATTGTATCTGGAATAGGGTCAGCTATATTCATATAAACACAAATTCTAGCATATGAGGTGTATCTTCCCTTTTTTGTGGTTTCAACTATTTTAACAAAGCTGCCTATTGTATTTCCTATTCCTTCCAGGATTTCAGGATCCTAGAAGTCCATTGGTAATTCGAACAGTCTTACCCATACCAGAGCTGCCAGGAATTTTTCTTTATCTGGTTATAACATTCCTCCCAGTATCTCATGAATAGTTCCACATTATAATAGAAGTATGGACCATTTTCAAACACTTTTTCTTTATCTTGCAGGTTCAAGAAAATTATCGTGAAGAAGCCTTTTGCTCCCAGTTTTAACTTGATATCTCCTCGGGGTTGCCATTTTTGCTGGATCCATCTGGAAAGGTCCTTTTCCGTTGGCCAAACTCCGATGAATTTGCAGATTACCATGATCTTTCATGTAGCTTCTATATGGCTCCAGTTTTTTCATTGGGATTATGAATCTTTGTTTCTCCACCGCACATGGTAAACACTCGCCTCTGCTTCCTGCCTACCGTCAGGCTCCAAGGATAGGTCCCAGTTTTTTGTTTCTTCTCCCTAGTTGCTATTGTTCTGACCTTCCCCTGCTGCTGCATCTTGATAGGAGGTGATCTCTCCCCTCCTTCCTTCATCTATCATTGTTGTCGATTCTCGTTTCAGTGTCTGTTGCTTGCTGTATTTTTTGGGTTCCTGCACCGCCTACATCATGGTTGCCTCACCATTCGGGTTTTTTTGCTCTGAAGCTATTATGTATGTTACATGATTTCATTACAATGATTACATAATATAATATGCTATAAACACTAATATTAAATTGCGTTAAAAATGAATACAATTCAAGATAATGAATTTGGTAAATGAGATTGGGTAATGTATGTTGGCTTTGAAGTGTTAAGAAGTTTATTGTGTGAGATTTTAAGTTTTCTTTTAATTTTCCACTCTCATTGTCCTCAACAAAAGTATCTCCACACTCCCACACATGTTCCGAGAGAAAATAAGAGTACAGAATCTTTATTGCGGAAGACATTTATTCTATGAGAGTGTGGGGAGTTCACTGTAGCATAATTCCAGACATTCGTGCACACCAATCATGCCATTAAACTATATCACAATTATCCGATAAACCAAAAGAATCATTTGATAATAGTCAAATAGTTCAACCAGAAAGTATAAGGTAATGTTAAGATTGCTTAGCAATGCAATAAACAAGAATTTTATCATTACTAGATTGCTTGAAAATGTAAACAAAGAAAACTATCATTGTAGACTTTATTAATTGACAATAGTATCACTAGAAAATGATTCATCGATTATCCCGCATAAGTAAGTAGTAATATTGTCTAATTAGTTATAGAATCTATAAATTCGATAAATCAATAAAACAATGTAATAAATGAGAGTGCAACAAAGTAGACATGGTACTCAAAATGAAGAGACAAAAACACTTCTACACATTGACACATTACACACATCACTTGTGCATTTTTCCTATCTTTTTCACTTATGCAACCAGAAATTAGCTTAACTTATGTTAATCCAATTTGACTATTGTCCAACAACTCCAACTGTTTGCACTATGTTCATTTCCATCCTTTTGCATATCCATGCTTCCAATCTTAACATTGTATTAGCACGAAATCTTTAGTTAATAAAAATAAAATGAGTTTAAGTATATTAATAAAATACTACATTGATATCAATTTCTAAGGCGTATCAAGCAAACCAATCATTTACAGTAAGAAATTGATATAGTTACTAGTATTGATGTTTTCATTGTCTGGAGTGTTGATGTGGAATCAAAGGTTTTATTGTGCAGTGGTACTAGCTATAAGAGCAAAAAATTCAATGTTAATGTTTAGAAAGCATTTTCTGCAGCTCTACGCTCATCATTACCCATTTTATGCATCTCAAGACATGTAGCCATCCAACAATATGTCTTAGCATTTCATTATTTGGAATCAGAAAAAACTGATATTGAGAAAATACTGATCAATATGATATATCAGTTAATTTTTGTGGATTATCACTTGGTACATGTACAAAGCAAGATTTTATTATGCAAGATATAGAAATAGGAGAGGAGCATATATCAGCAATAGAAAAAAGGGTAAGCAAAAAGTGGGGAGTGTGAACTACGAAGCTTTTCTGGTTGTGCGAACTTATGAATCTCTACACGGATGACATAAAAAAACAAATTCATCTTTGTATAAATTTCCATCATCATAGGATTTTTTGATACATCTATTTTTCGTAATTATTGTGAATACATATAAATTTTTTATGTTTCATAAACATTAAGCTATTCATAGATTTCTTTCACACATTCTAGTTCAGGACAACACTTTTATGATAATCAATAATTGTTAAGCAAATTTAGATTTTGGTATATGAAGCTAAGGGGAGGAGGGGACTGAATTTTTTTTATCATTAATAATATTATGTTTCATTGTGTAGATATTTTACTATGTGGAGGGGGGTGTGTGTGCGGGATAAAGGGGGTGCTTAGGGAACTTTATTCGATAGATGTGTAATTAATTTAACTATGAACATAAGCTAACACGGTCCATAATCAATGACATTTGTGCAAAATATTTAGTCGAATTAATTGTATGCAGCCTACTCATTATCCATCACTGGAGATTCTTGCATTAGTCAATAAAATTTTGGTGAAGCTAAAATTTGGGTAGTGTTAAGAATTTAATTGCTTTGTTTTTATTTTAGTTGATTTCAATGTGCGAAGTCTGAAAATATGCAAGAAGAATCCATCATGCTTGTTGCATATTTCATACAATAAAAACAAACATTAATTATTGTTATATACATCGAATTTTAATATAGGCTTATTGCTATAAAAATTGAACTCCAATCTAAGCTTAAGCACTATGTTACATGAATTATCGTTTTAGTGCTAAAGGTAAGAAATTTTTAGTGTTTTATGTAATGATTGTGTGGAAAAGAATTATGTGCAAGAGAACCTTTACTCCATGTGTTTCATAGCTCTGCACATATTTCTCGACTAGACAAATAGATGTCATGTTTGGTGATACGCTTTAATATATATTAGACAAGTAATTAAGGGCTTTCATTACAATACTAAATGTAAACAATTTTGGCATTTTTTTGGTTGATTGATATGTAATCAGTCCATTGTGTACCTTGCATCTAGTATCTGTCAAAGAAAATTGCAAAAACAATAATTGATGCCATGTATAAAACATCAATATAACAATGAAATCATTTTGTATTAGAGCTAAGTGGTCACAAATGCACACAATATTTTTGTATCGTTGTATTAAAAGCCTATACAACAATGATCATGATGACAATGGATTATTAATTATTTTAATCTATAAGTTGCCACTACTTAGTACACATATATCGATGATATTAAAGCAATGGTAGCTAGAAAAATAAAAGAACAAAATAATTTTTTACTTTTGAGATTTATTTCACCACTTGTAGTTAACATTCCATTTGGTATTTTAAATTTATATTTATTAAAAATGTTTATTGTATCAATAAATCCATAGATCAGATCTGAACCCAGTATCAGGTAAGAAAAATAGCATTAAGATTTGAAGAAACAAAGCAACAAATTCCAATTGTCTTCCAAAACCATTTGGTTTTAGACAAATAGATGAACACGACGAACATAAAACTATTGGAGTAAATTATTAATTCGTGATTAATAGCTTTAGTTGGTGAAAACTATTGTCAGAAATCATGGAAAAATGTGCACGCAGCCAACTAGAATGCGTTATGACAATTAGCTTTGTACTATGATATTGAAAATCATGTATCAGATTATTCATAAATCAAATTTTATTCAATGCTTTTCATACTCCCGTATCAAAATAAAACAAATTTACATCGATTTAGTGGTGGGGGATATCTTATTCACCAAACTAATTTGTGGTAGAGGTAGTTGAGCATGTCTCTGCAAAATATTTATTTGCAATTGCTTATAGTTATTATTGATAGTTTCTAAGCTAATTGTCAAAATCACAAAAAATTCATAGTTATTATGTATCACAAATTATTGTTTCTAATGACATGCATTTCAATGATATTAAAACAAGAAAAAATGTGGAGTAAGTGGATAAGATGGTTTTGGAATATAGAGATTTATTTCCATCACTCAACGTAAATCTTGGCTTTGCTATTTTCAATTGCTAATTAGTGAACATGAGTTTCCAAACTACAAATAGTAAAAACTGGTAATTGGGACTATAACGAAAATTTGTGAAGTTAAACAAGATTGAGAGAACAAATAAGTAGCATAATAATGAAGAGGAAGAATAGTAACAACTGATAATTGGAACTGGAGAATAATATTGTGAAGTTAAGTGGGCTTGAGAATGAAAATGAGTACCAGTTAAACGAAACAAGTTATTTTCACGCGTACAATCAACTAAGCGATATATGAATATGTAAAGGAAAACAAAAGAAACAATGACATTTGCAGTAACGAATTAACAAATGCTATAGTGAACAAGTGCTTGAAATTGTACGAACCAAATAACTTCCTGGGCTTACAACTAGGTAGAGTCAATGTTATTCAACACTTCATTTTCTCAACTTTTCAAGTTTTTTCCATTTTTCTCTACAATGTATTTCTTTTATTACATAATCGTCTCAGGATTTATATTTTCTCTTTCTGCACCTTATTAACATAGGAACTCCAGTAAATGTTTCAATACATGCAATCCTCATTTCATCTTATCAAATTTATCACATGCAATATTCACTCCATTTTATCAACTTATGATTTCTTTCTAATTTCCTCGTTGTATTTGCATTTTATTTCTTAGTGTTACAAGAAGCGTTGTATTTGACCACTTACCCTAATAACCTAAATTGCATTTGAATAAAGGATCAATGCAATTTTTTCATCTCTTAATCTAGAAGAAAATAGTTTGATTAAATCTTTGTCTAATTCAAAATATGTTTACACAAAAAACAATTTACAAGACTTACAGAGAATCAATTATCAAATTTCAGTAATGGATGTTAGAAAAATTACTTAAGAATCCAACATTAATAGGGAAGAAAAACATAAGAAAAAAGGCCTAAATCCTATAAAAAAAATTCAAGCTTCCACACCTACTACTGTTGCAACCTCATCCTCAAGTCTACGAAGGAGAAAAACCCATGGCACTGGAAAACTGGTTCATGGTGAGCTATCAGGTCATTGAAGCGACAAACAGTCTCTTTGCAACATCTTTGCAGACAAAGCACATATGATTCAAATAGCCGCATCCAAAAGTTCTGTAAATAGGGAAGAAAATTAAGAAGCTATAAATGTGGAAAATGATAGCAGTGTATCGCTTGACTGGGTTACTTCTTGTTTAGCAAATAATCAGAAGATAATGGATCAAATCGTAGAAGAGGTAATTATTTTCGATGAATGTCCTTTCACATTGAAAAATGAAAAATATGACAAGGGAACGCAAAAATTGTGAATTGAGAAGGCAAAAGTTCAAAATAAAAAGATTATTGATCAAGAACAAATGGAAATTGATTTGTCTGACATTGGGACGAAGAGGCTCATGGTATTCGATCAATTTACCAGTGATGCACTTGCACACTTTGTTCATAAATAGGCTACAGAAAATCTAAGATGAAAAAGAGATTAAAATAACTAGAAGACATTGTAAATCCAGATCCTCTATTAATGACTTCACTGGCAATACGATCACCATCATTGTCAAGTTCTACTACTACAACACCACATGAATATAATAAAGCTATCAATTTACTTAATGAAATCAAATCATATATCATCAATAACATATGTAAAAGGTTAGAAATGATTGGTTCTTGGATTGTTTCGATAACTAAGAACAACCTAAAAACACATTCACTGGGGATTATAAGAATCCTCACGATTCAGGTGAAAAGGACTAGCCTGCCTTCATCTCGGAGGTATTCCCTTAATATAATTATGAAGATTTCTATTTTGACAAATAAATAAAGTTAACTTAATAATATAAAAATTTGAAAATTTTTAATACTTTAGATTTGAAAAAATGAATCTAATCTATATACAAATATAAGATTTATGATTAAAATAAATAATTAAAATACACCCTTCAAATAAATAAAAGTTAATTAAAATATTAAATACAATTTAATTCAATATAAATTAATTAAAATTAAAAAATACAAACAAACTATATAAACATAAAATAACCCCTAACTAATCGTCTCACCTCTCATGCACGCCCCTTCATCTAAGCCTTAACACAATTTCCCATTTATTAAAACAAAAGATAAAGTGGTGTAAGGCATAAGAAGAATCTTGGGTTTAATTAATGTGATGAAACCCTCTCATGACTAAGATTGTATTGGACCTAGTCTGCCTTCTTGCTCAAGTCGAAAGGGTAATTTGAATTATAAAATTATAATATATTAAAATTCGGGGAAATTTTTTTTTCATTAATTATAGGGGTTAATATTTCGAATTAATTAAGGTTATTCCGGAAAACAATTTTTAGATTAATAAATCACAAAAATCTTAAATCTAAAATATCAAAATTTATAATATAATATATTTTAAAAATTTATAATATACCAATTACTATTAGATTTTATCTAATTATATATTAAAATTTATATATATAATCATTCATATATTATTATAAAATATATATTGTTTATGATTTTTCGCCGAAGGCGTTCCAATGTCCTGAGGAAGAGGCGACATTGATTTTTTTTATTTTTTTAATCGATGGTCTACATTAATTTTCAAGGAATATTCTCATCAGATTCTTCATCTGAGTCGCAAATCGACGGCTCAGGTGCGAGAGAGCATGAAGCTACTGGAAAAGAATTTTAATCCGCCGATGAAAATTTATTGAGACGCGTGGCGTGGTGAGTGCGTTTGGAATTAAATGGCAGTGAGTAAGATATGGAAGCGGTGAGCCAAGGTATGTAACAAAAAAGGTTATATTAAATCCCCAAAGTAACCGTGATGCAGTAGCATATACTTTGTGTGACCAATTCCCATTTAGAAAATTTAAATTTAAATTTAAATATACTTAAATTTTGTTTAATTGAATTGTTTGAATGTATATATATGGGATATCGTGGTGCTATTTTGATTTGTTAAGATGTCCACTATTTTTTATGTGTTGTATTATTCTGCTTATTCATCAATTTTTCAAATGGAATCGAAGTAGAATGATTTTTTGAGTGGACGAGTATATTAAGATTGTTATAATGTTAGGATAGGGATGGCTTTTAAGGATGGCTCCAAATAATCTAGGGCATGTTCTATGCTCTAATTCCAACTCAAATTTGTTTAGTCGGATCTGGATCTGCTACGATGTTTGTCCCTGCTCTCGCTTCTGCCTTTGAATCACCTGGCTCTGGATCCGGAAATGGAACCGGACGAAGGGAATCATTCTACTGACGAAAAAGAAACCTTTGCCCATGTTTATGGCTTTGATACCACCCATGCGGCGTGCTCTGCCTCTTATCATGATGGTAAGACTCGGTCGGTCATCGACTGGCTTTGAAACTGGTGCTGCTGGATCTCCGGCTGGAAGCTATACAACTGCTTCTGGATCTGCTGCTTCTATAGAAGAAAAAGAATAAGCTATGGCTGCTTTTACTTATGTTGTTGGCTCTTCTGTTGCCGGGTATGGGTCTTATGGATCGACAAAAGAAACTATTGCTTCATCAACGTGTGGTTCAACTTTTGAATCCAGAGCGGAACCAACTGCTAAATCTACTGCTGAGTCGACAGAAGAAATTGTTGTTACTTCTCTAGCTACCTTTGCTACTGCTACATCTTTCACTGCTCGCGCTGCTTCAACGGTATTTGGATTTGGCTCTGCTTACGTCTCCGACTGAATCTGCTGCTGGTCTTGGATCTACTACTTACTTTGATCCATGGATCCACATAGAGCAGGAGCAAGTCTAGGACCAGCGACCAACAACATAAGCAGAGGCAGTAGCACGAGCTGCCCAACAAGAGCAGTTTCTCCATAAGCACTATCCATCCACTACCCCCCCTTTAGCGTTAGTTCTTCCCACCGCCCTAGCTTAGCTTACTTACCCACTACCACTTTGTCGTACCTTCCACGAGATTGTAAAAGAAATCAGTGTTTTGTAGGTCAAGTCATCACAATAATATGTAGGTTGTACATACTAATTTTGGATATACATTTGAAAGCGATTTTGGTGACATTTACATATCTTTTATTACATTTTTTTTCTTAATATGAGATATTTGAAGTTAATAATCGAGTTTAGGCTTCTGTGATCCATATTAAGATTTAAAAAAAAAACGGTATTAATCACATCAAGAAATATTTTCTAACGCGTTTTGAACCAACCACTGTGGTTCATGTTAGAGCAAGATGAAGAATCAGATCATGGCAGTGGGTTAAATAGATAGATCATTCTAACGGCTATAAAAATGGCTATAAGGAAATAATTATTATTAACTGGGTCAAAAAATAGGAAAGAAATTAATTTTCATAATTTAATCAAAGTCAAACATATATAACTCAATGTAAATATTATTATTCTTATGACTAAACTAAGAAAAAATAATTCTAAATTGTAATATAAATGAATAAATATATATATAATATATAAATTTTAATCAAAGATTCAAAATTAACTTTTGACTAATCTAAGATTTAGGAGAAAATTAATTTTCTTTTAATATTCTAATATATATATATATATATATATATATAATAAAAATGACAAAGAGGAACCAATAAACTCAAGGGTGAGAAATCAGAAGAAATTAAAATCAAGGAAATGAAAACGGAAACCAAGAAAATTGACACAACAACTAGACCAGGAAAGAAAATTGACACTTAAATTTTTAATAAGTAGAAAATATTATGCCACCAAAAATTATATCACCGCATTTCAATTTAAAAACTAATATATATATATATATATATATATATATATATATATATATATATATATATATATATATATATATATATATATAAACTATACATTTTTATATAATTACTATCAATTAATGATATATACTAACTTTTATATTTCTTTAAGATAAATAAATTTTATAATCATAATAATAATAATGATCTTGATATCAGTCTTTCGGATTAATCCAAAAGACTGATATCAACATTATGGATCACAAAAGTCTTAGATCTAACAATAATAATGATCATTTAATTGTAAAGTCACGACCAAGCTAGATACTATATTGGTGTAGGGGACAGCTAAAACAACATTGCACTTATCTTAGGGTGTATATTTATCTTAGGGTTTATATATCTTGGGTTCATAATATTAATCCCTTGGGTTTAATGTTATTTCCTCGGGTTTATAATGCCTTGGGTTTTTAGTATTAATTTCTTAGGTTTATTATTCGTTAGGGTTTATAATATCAATATCATGGGTTTGTTAATCTAAGGGTTCATATTCCTAAGGTATAATATTATTCATAGGGTTTATAATATTAATGCTAGGGCATAAATCCATTGAGTTTATAATCATGGTCAACCATGGTCCAATGTCAAATTGTGACAAAGATTGTCTGAATATGAAATTTAACCATGGTCAACCATCATCAAAGATGGTTGATCATGGCCAACCATGGTCCAACGTTGCATTTAAACAAATATTAGCTCCATACGGAAATCAACCATGTTCAACCATGGTTAGTCATGGTCAATCATTGTCAACCATGGTCCAACGTCGCATTGTGACAAATATTGTCTCATTACAAAAATCAATCATGGTCAACCATGATTAACCATGGTTAACCATGGTCCAATGTCGCATTGTGACAAATATTGTCTCATTACAAAAATAAATCATGGTCAACCATGGTTCAGGGTCATATTCTACCAAACATTATCTCAATATGTAAATCAATCATGGTCAATCATGTTTATTTTAGCGTTTATAATATTTATCATAGTGTTTATATGCCTTAATTTATAATATTTATCTTAGCATTTATCATATGATTTTAGTAATATGAAAATCGATCATAGTCAACCATGTTTATTTTAGCGTTTATAATATTTATCATATGGTTTTATCAATATGAAAATCAATCATGGTCAACCATGTTCCAATGTCGCATTGTGACAAAGATTGTCTCAATATGAAAATCAACCATGGCCAACCATGTTCTAATGTCGCATTGTGACAAATATTGTCTCGACATTAAAATCAATCATGGTCATCTACGGTCAACCATGTTCCACTATCGCATTGTGACAATGATTGTTCGATATGAAAGTCAACTATGGCCAACCATGGTCCAAGTTGCATTGTGACAAAGGTTGTCTCAATATGAAATCAGCCATGGTCATATTATGACAAAGATTGGCTCTTGGTCAAACATCACATTGTGACAACCATAGTGATCCATGGTCAACCATGTTTCAATGTCGCATTGTTACAACCATGGTCACATTGTGACAAATATTTTCTCTTGGTCCAACGTCACATTGTGACAACGATGGTCATCCATAGTGACAAAGATAGTCTCAATATGAAAATCAACCATCGTCAACCATTTTCTAATGTCGCATTGTGAGAAAGGTTGTCTCAATATGAAAATCAATCATACTCAACTATAGTCCAATGTCGCATTGTGACAGATTTTATCAATAGGGTTCATATTCCTAGGGTATAATATTATTCATAGGGTTTAAAATATTAATCCTAGGGTGTAATATAAATCCCTTGAGTTTGTAATCATGGTCAACCATTTTCCAATGTCAAATTGTGACAAATATTGTCTCAATGTGAAAATCAACCATGGTTAACCATTGTTAACCATAGTGGATCATGGTAAAATGTGGTCCGACGTCACATTTAGAGAAAGATTGACTCCATATGAAAATAAATCATGGACAACCACGGTCAACCATGGTTAACCATGGTCCAACGTCGCATTGTGACAAATATTGTCTCATTAGGAAAATCAATCATGGTTCAACGTCGTATTCTGCCAAACATTTTCTCAATATGTAAATCAACAATGGTCAATCATGTTTATTTTAGTGTTTATAATATTTATCATAGGTTTATATACCTTAATTTATAATATTTATCTTAGGGTTTATCATAGGATTTTATCAATATGAAAATCAATCATGGTCAGCTATGGTCCAATATCGCATTGTGACAAAGATTGTCTCAAAATGAAAATCAACCATAGTCAACCATGTTCCAACGTCACATTGTGACAAAGATTGTCTCGACATTAAAATCAATCATGGTCATCTATGGTCAACCATGTTTCACTTCGCATTGTGACAAGGATTGCCTTAATATAAAAATCAACCATGGTCCAACCTCGCATTGTGACAAAGATTGTCTCAATATGTAAATCAACCATGGTCATATTGTGACAAAGATTGTCTCTTGGTTGAACTTCACATTATGACAACCATAGTGATCCATGGCCAACCATGTTCCAATGTCACATTATGACAACCATGTTCAACCATGGTCACATTGTGACAAAGATTGTCTCTCGGTCCAACGTCACATTGTGACAACCATGGCCATCCATGGTCAACCATGTTCAAACATCACATTATGACAAAGATTATCTCAATATTAAAATCAACCATGGTCAACCATAGTCAATCATGGTCAACCATGATCCAATGTTGCATTGTGACAAAGATTGTCTTAATCTAAAAATCAGCCATGGTCAACTATCATCACCAATTGTCCAACGTCTCATTGTGAGAAAGGTTGTCTCATTATGAAAATCAATCATGGTCAAGTATAGTCCAACGTTGCAGTGACAAACATTTTGTCAATATGAAAATCAATTGTGGTCAACCATGGTCAACCATATTTATTTTAGGGTTTCTAATATTTATCTTAGGGTTTGTATACCTTGGGTTTATAATATTTATCCCTTACATTTAATATTATTACGTTGGGTTTATCCCTTGGATTTTTAGTATTAATCCTTTGGGTTTATTATTTCCTTGGATTTATAATATTTATCTTAGGGTTTATATGCCTTGATTTTATAATATTAACCCCTTGGGTTTAATATTATTCCCTTAGGGTTATAATACCTTGAGGTTTTAGAATTAATCCCTTTGGTTTATAATATCAATCCCTTGAGTTTATCAATCTAAGGGTTCATATTCCTAGGGTATAATATTATTCATAAGGTTTATAATATTAATCCTAGGGTTTAATATAAATCCCTTGGGTTTATAATCATGGTCAATCATGCACAACCATGGTCCAATGTCACATTGTGACAAAGGTTATCTCAATATGAAAATCAACCACAGTCAACCATGGTCAAATGTCACATTGTGACAAAGATTACTTCAATATGAAAATCAACCATGGTAAAACATGGTGAACCATGTTTATTTTAGATTTTGTAGTATTTATCTTAGGTTTTATATACCTAGGGTTTATAATATTAGTCCCTTGGGTTTACTATTACTCCCTTGGGTTTTTAGTATTAATCCCTTGGGTTTATTATTCACTTTAGTTTATAATATTAATTTGTTGGGTTTATTAATCTAAGGGTTCATTTTCCTAGGGTATAATATCATTCATAGGGTTTATAATATAAATCCTTGGGTTTAATATAAATCGATTATGTTTATAATCATGTTTAATCATGGTCAACCATGGTCCAACATCACATTGTGAAAAATATTTGTCAATATGAAAATCAACCATGGTCCAATGTCGCAATGTGACAAAGATTGCCTCGATATGAAAATAAATCATGTTGAACCATGCTCAACCGTAGTTCAACGTCACTTTGTGACATGATTGTCTCAATATGAAAACAAAGCATGGTCAACTATGGTCAACCATGTTTATTTTAAGGTTTACAATATTTATCCTAGGGTTTATATACGTTACATTTATAATATTAATCACTTGGATTTAATATTATTCCCTTGGTTTATAATACTTTGGGGTTTTAGAATTAATACCTTGGGTTTATTATTCCCTTGAGTTTATTATTCCCTTGGGTTTATAACATCAATCCATTGGGATTATTAGTCTAAGGATTCATATTCCTAGGGTATATATTATGCATAGGGTTTCTAATATCAATCCTAGGGTTTAATATAAATCCCTTGTGTTTAAAATCATGGTCAACCATGGTCAATGATGGTCAAATGTCACATTGTGCCAAAGATTCTCAATATAAAAATCAACTATGGTCAACCATGGTCCAACGTCGCATTTTGACTAAGATTGTTTCGGTATGAAAATCAACAATGGTAAGTCATGCTCAACAATGTTTATTTTAGGGTTTTATACCTTGGGTTTATAATATTTATCCCTTGGGTTTAATATTATTTCCTTGGGTTTATAATCCCTTGGGTTTATTAAACTAAGGGTTCATATTCCTATGGTATAATATTATTCCTAGGGTTTATAATATTAATATTTGGGTTTAATATAAAGCCATTAGATTTATAATCATGTTCAACCATGGTCCAACATCACATTATGACAAAACTTTTCTCAATATGGAAACCAACCAATGTCACATTGTGACATGGATTGTCTTAATATGAAAATCAACCATGGTAAACCATGTTCCAATGTCACATTGTGTTTAAGATTGTCTCAATACGAAAATCAACCAATGTCAATAACCATGGTGGCATTGTGACAAAGATTGTCTCTTGGTCCAACGCCACATTATACCAAAGGTTGTCCCAATATGAAAATCAATCATGGTCAACCATAGTCCAACATCACATTGTTACAAATATTATGTCAATATGAAAATCAACAATCGTTAACCATGGTCAATCATGTTTATTTTAGGGTTTATGTACCTTGGGCTTATAATATTAATCCATTGGGTTTAATATTATTCCCTTGGGTTTATAATATCTTGGGCTTTTAGAATTAATCCCTTGGGTTTATCAATATAAGGGTTCATATCCCTTAGGTTTATCAATCCCTTGGTTCAATGTCAAATTGTGACAACCATGGTCGTCCATAGTCAACCATGGTCCAACATCGGATTGTGACGAAGATTGTCTCAATATGAAAATAAACCATGGTCAACCATTTTCTAATGTATCATTATGCTAAAGGTTATCTGAATATGAAAATTAATCATGGTCAACCATCATCCAATGTCCCATTCTAACAAATATTGTGTCAATATGAAAATCAATTGTGGTCAACCATGTTTATTTTAGGGTTTATATACCTTGGGTTTATAATATTTATCCCTTGCGTTTTTAGTATTTATCCCTTAGGTTTATAATATTTATCTTAGGGTTTTTCCTTGAGTTTATAATATTGATCCCTTGGGTTTAATATTATTTCCTTGGGTTTATAATCCCTTGTGTTTTTAGTATAAATCCCTTAGATTTATAATATAAATCTCTTGTGTTTGTTAATATAAAGGTTCATATTCGTAGGGTATAATTTTATTCATAAATAAATAAATAAATAAAAATAAAAATTAATATTAACCCTCACCTTAAATATAAATCCTTGAATTTGATTAATTAATATACACTATATAAAAAAACTATACTTATAATAATAAATAAACAAAAACCCAATTTATATTGATAAAACAATAATAATAAATTATTATTATTATTATTATTTATTAATTAATTTTTAATAATGAATAATTGATAATTATTATTAATAATTAATTATTAATAATAAATTAATGAATTAATAATTAATGAAATAAAAATGAATTATTTAATTAATCAACGATATTTATATTAATAAATATATTCAAAATATTAATAACAATATTTATATTGATAAAAAATATTAATAAATAATAATAATAATTTAATTTTTATTATTATTTATTAATTAATTAATTATTTAATGATTTAATTAATAATGAATGAAATAAAAATAAATCATTTAATTATTATTTAATAATAATTTAATTAATTATTTTTATTTAATTAATTATTATTAATATTTATTAATTAATAATGTTATTAAAATCAATTAACAATAAAAATAATAATAGTAGTAATATTTTATTTTTTTATCGGTAAAAGACTATCTAGACTATTATATTATATTTACATGTAAACTTTACAATCAGTGAGACAGGCTTTCCAGGGCCAGCAGTTGCACCTTGGATAGCTTAGCTTTGAAACAAAAAGCTCCCACGCAGGGGCAGCACCTACAGAACTTCCAAAATCACCTACAAGACTAACAGAGTCCCTCCAAAATCTAATCGCTGCTGGAGGCCCAAAAGACATGAGTAACATTGTGCTAAGGGGCCACATTGCGCTAAACAGACACATGACTGCCCACGCAGGGGCTTTCAACTGAAACTGACTGTGTGCCATGGACCGGCAAGAACCAAACAGTGTTGAAAATTGACAATAAACCAGACAAACATAAACAAGACAGACATAAGTATAAACTGCCAGCAAACAGACATAGTGATATACGGAACCGAAATACCCGCAGAAGCTTTAATCCTGGATTCGGGCTGAGAGAGGAGGGCGTGTGTTGAGTCGTGCTTCAGAGGCTTGGTCCTCGCAGAGACTTTTGTCTTCCACAATGTAGCACCACCCCTGCCCCTCAGGGATTCCTTCCCACATCGCCTTCCATTTATCCTTAGCAATGCCCTGAGGTTCCGGCCCCATTGGATTTGAGGGGGCTTGCATAATCTCCTTCCCCGAGGTGCCTGCCTCAATCGGGGGCAGCACAGCAGGGCTATCCTCACCAGAGCCTCCTGGAGGCTTCTCCAACGTGCCCAGAGGATTTTCAGCTTCATTTCCTTCAGGGATTTTGGTGAAAAGAACTGAAATGTGGGCGTTGACTCCTGCATTGTCTGCTGAGCTGCCCAGAGTGAACACCACGGAGCCGAATGCCGGAAGCACTGGCTCTCCCTCGCTAGAGCTACCGACCTCCAAGAATTGCCCGGCTGGGAGTTGTGTGGCCCTTGCCCTCCTATGACAGTAGCAGCAACAACAATGGTGGTGTTCATCTGCTGCAGGGGGTCGAGAGGAAGATCCTCTCCATGGTC
This sequence comes from Pinus tabuliformis, assembly GCA_031772625.1. NCBI lineage: Eukaryota > Viridiplantae > Streptophyta > Pinopsida > Pinales > Pinaceae > Pinus > Pinus tabuliformis. Next base: position 436,535,829 of record CM062806.1, on the reverse strand, counting down.
CCCGTCTGCTAGGCTGCCGCTCCCGTAATTTAGCCATGGCTTCCTCGCTGCCACCCTCGAATACCTGAGAGAATAGGTGAAAATAGGCACAGTGCAGATTTCGCCCCAATCCACACACTGGTGAGACAAATTCTGAGCGACTTCCTCCTGCGAGAGAGTTAACACTTCTCGCTTCCAGTTGTTCCTGAAATCTCTCGAATTGCCCCCCCTTCCTACAGCAGCAGCTTGTATTGCAGCAGCAAAAGGCCTCAACTGTGCTTTGAGGTGGTGAGACATCCACCGACCCGAAATTTCTCTGCTCTCGCACCCTCCGAACCTCGACATGCCAATGAACCTGCGTCGTCGCACCGGTCCATTGATATTGTGCTCCATTCCTTCGTTGCAGGCGCGCATTAACTGCCTTCTGCGCCACCATCGAAATCCACTGTCTAACATTGAATGCCCATCGCCTCGATGCTGAGCCATTAAACAATGACGGCGTTCTACCATGGAGTCGTGAGGTTAACACGGGGCGGCACATGCTGGGCATGTGGCTCGCCCCCCCTTGACGTACCATCACCCGCATCCGGGGAATAATAGTAGTAATATTAATTAATAATATCAATCATATTTACTAATGTGGTTGTGCATGTGATTGGTATAAGCCTTTGGCGTATATCAACCACAATTACTAATGTGGTTGTGCTAGAAGACATTGTAAACCCAGTTCCTCTATTAATGGCTCCATTGGAAATACGATCATGTTACATGTCATTTTGTCACATTAGGCAAATGACCATCGGTTTGGATCTCTTGCTATCCACAAATGTGTCCCAGAGTATTCCCCTATAAGGTTCGAAACTAAATCATCCCCAAGAAAGTGAAATTCCTAGATCCCATGGTAAAAAGAACATGTTTTGGCTACTGCGCAGTTCCCTAGTTGATTTTTGTGCATACGCAGACAAGACCATTAAAGTTGTGCATAAGTATGCATTGTCTTCCACTACGACTTGCGAACATGACTTAAAGTATGTAAAAATAAAAAGTAAAGTCTAGAAGCATTGTTGGTAGCATCTATTCCAACCAACAAGCTTCAAATGGGTGCTTATTTAGCATTGATCCTTCCCATCATGGAGTAACTCCCCTTTCTTTGTGGAACCTCTATCCGAGTAATAGTGGATCTCATCCCTTGGAGAATGGATCTAAAACTTCCCATTCTTGGCTTATAAAGCTACTACAGGTCTAAGGATTGGAGGAGAAGTGTTGAAAGTAGGTTTATGTTGTTGAGATTAGGTTGGAAGGATTTTCTTGCAAGGGAGAGGGTTGGAGATTGTAGAAGGGACTTGAAACAACAAGGTTATATGGTTGTAAGGCTTTTCTCTAGTTTTATGAAATAGAATCAATAGTTCTTTCTCAATTACATCTTCATTGATTTATTTGTAGAATTCTTTGATCACCTACATGGATTTTGGTTGCATATCCCTTTATCTCTTGTTTGTCTCTTTTTTTGCAGATCTCTTTCAAGATAGTATGGAGAATCTGTCAGGAGCGATGAGAGGACATCTAGAGCATCGAGGAGCGAATGGTTGAAAGCTTTGAGGGACTTCATCAATCATTTCGTTAAATCAGTAAGAGGCCTCTATCATTCTATTTTCTTTCATTTAATCAAAGTCTAGAGAAAGGTAGCAGTTCCTATTTGTTTGTTACTAGGGTTCTTTGAAGTCTAGGGAGATCACTCTTGTCTGCAAGAGGGATTAGTCCACATAACAAATTGGCGACTCCACTGGGGAATCATTTCAATATCCATTAGTTTTCCTTGTTTGACCTTTTCAACCTGCTTCACAAGCCTTCTTAGAGTGTCTGGAAATTTTAGAAATTTGGATTTTGGATTGGATTTGATTTATTTTTATTTTTTCTTGGATTTCCCTATTCTGTACACTTTTACTTTAGGCATAGTGCACACTTCTGCACATTTTTCTTTTAGCAACAGAGTGTATTCGCATTGGTTTACTCCAGAGCCTACACACATGCCTGGAACTTTCGAAAAACTCAGTTTTATCATCTTTAAATCCAAACTTTTGGTTTTTTTCATGTTGTTTTACAGTTTTTTGAACCTCCTGCAAGTGATTGTCAATTTGGTTGAGTGTTATGAAGAGTTTTTCTTGCGATTATCTTCTTTTTTTAAATTAGGATAAGGTCTTATCCGGTCAATGATCGATTTATCAAAAGAAAGGTTTGTTAGTCTTGTCTTCTTGACTGTCTATCTTTCTTCTGTCGACTATATCAGGTTTTGAGTCCAATTTTATCTTTTGCGAAAGTTTGATTTGTGTGTCAAAATTAATAATTTAAAAGATTAGGTATTGCTTGTGAAAAATACTTCGTGTTAGTTTGAAATGGAAAATCATTTTTCTTTCTGATGTTAAAGTGTTCATGAACCATGAGACGAATGAGGACATACGAAAAATCATTGATGTTATGGAAGACAGAGTCTTGGAGGAACCGTCTGACCCGGAGATGGAAGAATGGACAACCCAGCTGCCTGACCCAGGCAACACCAGAGGCAGATTAACTCTATACCGCTGAGCTCTTCACATGTACTAGGTACTGAAGCATCTCTTGGCCAAGGCCATGGAGCAAGTAGCGACAGAGATGGTCGAAATGGCTTAGGAAGTGTCGGTAGCGAAGAAGGAGGTGGCGAATGTTGAAGGGATGCTGCGTAAACAGAACGAACAAATTAAGGAGATTCGGGAGATGCTGAAGGAGCTGGTGAAGACCAAAGATAGCAATGAAACCAAAAGGGGAAGCGCAAAGAATTGAGAGGCTTGTTAACCGTCTTTTTTTAATTTAGATGCTACTGCTCTGTTTTTTGGAAATTCGTTTGCATGTCACAACAGTAGTAGTAAAGATAGGTCTTTTAGTAGATCTTTGAAAGAACAGTTTTTGGGAACATTTGCATTAAAAAGGTTTAATGTCCTGCAAGTTTTTAATGACAGTATGTAGAACGAAAAACAGTATTGAATGTTTGATGAAGAGGAACCAACAGATCCGGTTTCCCATTTGGGTGGATTGAGGTTTCTTAGTTTGTATTTTTAAATTTGATGTAGATAATAGAAATGCAGCAGTTTACAAAAAAAAAAAAAAGTGTTCATGAACCATACTTTTGTTGCAAGTAAATTCATGACATTCCATTAAAGAAAATTTCTTTTTAGTCATTATTTGTTTCTTGTTGCATTTTTCGAATTTCTGAGTGATTGTATGAAAAGAGTGATTTCTTGTTTTCTTGTGTTATTGGGAAAAGTGAAAATTTGAAATTGATTTCAATATTCGGGTGATTTGAAATTGGATATTTTCATTTTAGGAAAAGGGTTATAGTGGAGTTTAGAGTTTTTGTTTACATTTCAGTTGAAAAAATTGAAAGACTCTTTCCTTAATCTAGATATATTTTCATTGAAATAAAAGATTATATCATCATTTTCGATTGCATTAATATTGCGTCAAGTCATAATTCCATCAAGTTTCACATCCATTACCTTTGTGTTAATAACAACTATTAAAATAAACGCTAATTAAAATCAATCTAGAATATTTTTTTTTCTTAGGGCTATTTTCCACCTACAATAGATTAAGTTTTAGGGTTTTGGAATAGATTAAGTTGAAGTGATTAAATTTTCCAAAGTTTCATACAAACACTAGAATCTTGCGATAGGGAGATAAATCTAATTATTTCAATTTTGCTATGGGAAGCTCCCCTTAGAAAGGAGTCAAGCACGAGATCATATAAGACCTGGTGAAGTGATTTTACCCACTTCATTGGCTATGATACAATGATTTACACGTATTAAAACAGTGTCGAAAGGTACTTGGGGTCACTTGAAATTAAACCTCCAATTAACCATGTTGAGGAGATTTCAAGGGGTTTGAGCTTTGTTACTCTACCCTTGCGTGTACACTCGATCTGCGACTGTCCCCCCAGGTAAAATTGTTATAGTTTGTAACCTTAGTGACCTTAATCCTAGGGATATTACCCGAGGTGACAACAGAGGGAAGGTGTTTTTGTGCCTGGAACAAACATTGACTATACTCACTTGGACTTTTTGGAGGGTAATCTTTGCCCAAGATGGCATAAGTGAAGTTATTTACACCATATTGTTTCATTAAACAGGTTGTCAATGTAACTGGTTCCACTCAGTCATATCTATAACCACTTTTGACTTTGATTTCTACGATGTTGGGTTTCATTACCAACTAGTGATCTCGTTTTGAAAATCTTGTTTGGATGGTTTGAATCCTTAGATTTTTTAGCATGTGTTAATTGTTCGTTTTTACTTTTTTAGAGATGTTAGGATTGGATTGTGAATATTGTTTGATTTTGTGATAAATTTTCATTCTAGATGAATCACCAAGGCAGCCACATAGAATGCAAGGTAAACCTCTGGAATACACACCAAGTCAGTTGGAAAAGTTAAAAACTAAAAGGTTAAAGTCAACAGGATCAAAAGCCTTAGAAGAACCTAAAACATCGACATTTTTACAATCTGAGACAGTATAAAATGAAGTGAATACAATGCATGAAGTAGAATCAGGCTTAGTTTACTCTGGTCCAAAGATTATTGAAGTAGTTCACACAGGATCTGACACTGGTGAAGTTTCAGATACTGAACTAACCGAAATAGACATAGAACATCCCGAGTCTAAAATTTCTCAACCTGAATCACCTTCGACCGTTATAGCTCCTACTCATGAGCCACCTTCACCTAGAAGGAAGCTAATAGTTACGACTGAATCACCTCCTAGGTTAATTAGCATTGAAGATGTTACCGAAGAAACCGGTATTGAAATTTTTGACCCAATAGTTCCTTTCTCTCCTTTCCGACCTGACCCTTGGTATTCTACCGCTTTGAGTTTTTTAGGTCAATATTTGTGACCGCCATGCATTCCCTTTTATTCACCAGAAAGAACTATGTCATAAATTCCTATTGGGAGTGAACCTATTGATTCATCTGTGTTTTCTAGCTCTCCAAAATCACTATTGTATGGTGGTCCATCATTTCCTCCTGGATACCAGTCACTTATTGGGACTTTTTTGGGAGTTGTTTCTTTTCCCCAACCTTCTACTTGGTCATATGGTTTATCTACATCTACTGTTCAGAGCATGAATTCCATGCCTGAAGCACTTACCACATCAGTTCAACAAATTTACATGGTTTATGGTAATTCAAGTTACCCTCAAGTAACACCGACTTGTGTTTATTACCAGCCTTGGGGGCAACCACCTTATCCTCCACCTGGAGGACAACCTATTGTTAGAGGCTAACCTTTTACCGGAACTTATTGTCAGAAACCTCAGCCTGGCCTAGGTCAAATTGCTGTGAATCAATTTTTACTTGGTCTCCTTATCCTGGGACGAACACTACTTGGAATCCTTATTTTACTCAACAGTATGGTCCAGTTGCTCCACAAGTGCCACTTTATCGACCTGTTCAATTCTACTACGAAAATTATTCCTCTATAATTATTCCAGGTTTTGTCGTACCCGTCCAGAAACCTGTTCGAAGGATTCCCCAAAAAATTGGTCAACAACATGTCCAAGGAATTCCTCAAATACCTATTTAGCATCCAATTCAACGACATGTTCAAAGTTCACCACAGACCCCTGTTCAAACACTTGTTTTGTAGCCGGTTCCAAGTTCTCCTCAGACACCTATTCCAAGAGTATCGCAAATGACCATTCCATTAACCCCTCAAATATTTGTTCCGAAGACTACTCAAGCAATCCCGCAGGATTTTGCTTATCAACCTATTCCTACAGTCTAGTCTATACCATAGATTCCTATTGGGAAACCCATTTTCAGAACAGTGCAAACACCTTTTTAAGGTCAAGCTTATCAGGTTCTACCTTTTCAAGGACAAGTTTTTCAAAGTCCACCTTTCCAAGGTTAAACCTTCCAAAACCCACCTTTTCAAGGTCAATTTATTCAAAGTAAATTTGTTCAAGGTCAACCTCTGGAAGCTGTTGGGTGTGGAGCCTGATTATTTTCTTTATTAAGAGGTATCGCTGCATTGTACCCCAATTTGTAATGGGGTGGCAACGCCACCTATTAGTTTACTGTGAGGGGGGTATAAGGGGGGCGACAATGATTTTTTGAGCCCCCCCTTGATGGGGGTTCAGGGGCAGCGCCCCAGAAGCTAAAAATAGATGTAAAATTTCCTTGTAAAAGATTGTAATTTTGTAGTCAATCTGAGCCATTCATTAGGCAGTTGATATGACAGTAGAAGTTATGTTTATTTTAGGGTTTTTCCCTAGAAGGAAACCCCCTGCTATATATGAGGTAATTGTATTGCGGCTATGTATGTGTGTATTTCGAGTGACAAAAGATAGAGGATATTATGTGAGAGAAAAGAGGAAATTACCACATATTTTTTGTAGGATGTATCTCTTCGCTTTAGTAGATAATATAAAGGAAGGACTAGTTGTTTCTCCATAGATGTAGCCCAAATTGGGTGGACCACATATATCTAAGTCTCTCTTGTTTTGTGCATTTTCTTTGTTTATATTTCTACAATATTTTATGTGTTCCATTTCTCTGTAATATATAATTTTCTAACACAACCTATACAAGGGAAATATTACTTGGGTCAAATGGGTCAAGCTCAACGTTTTCAGAGTCAACCGTACCCCATTCAATCTTATCAAGACCCTATTCAACCTCAACCCGATATGGTTCACCCTGGTTACCCTAGTAGAATTCCAATTCCAACTGCACAAGCTATTCTAAGATATCCTGGGTATCCTCCTCCACGGGTTGGTATTAACCCGCAAGGTTATCAATATTTACTGCAAGACCCTAATAGATAGTTACCATTTATTGCAACCCTAGATATGCCACATTTATCTTGGTTAACCAACAATCCTATTTATTATTATCCTTATTGTTCGGTGATTCCTACCAAGTTACCGAGTGACATACTCAAATTTGAAGGAAAATTGGGAGAAGACCCATCCAATCGTGTGATGACATATCATCTTTGGTGTGCATCGAATTCTTTAATCAATGATTCCATCTGTCTTCCCCTTTTCCAACAAACTTTAACCAGTTCGGCATCCAAATGGTACATTGAGCTACCTCATGCTTATTTTCATTCTTTTAACTCCCTGCAAACAACATTTTTAACCCACTTTCATTTACCAATCTGTTATGGTACTAGTACTGAACTATTGAATTCTTTAAAATAATCAAAATCGACCCACATTTTTTATCATATCCATGAATGGATACGTAGACGTTGTTTAGTCAAGGTTTTTATTCTAGATCAGATTTTAGTTGAGTGGTTTACAATGTCATTTCTTCCCGTTATTATAGAGGATGTTCCGAAGGGAGGTGTCATCATAGAAGAGTAGGTAATTTCTTGTGTCCAGTACTTAGACTTAGTCTATAGTCAATTTGGCACTTTGTATGAGAAAATCCTGTATTTACTGCGCCCTACGAGTGAACCAATCATTAAGTTTCCTACATGATCAGGATCTAATGTTGTCGATGGTATTATAGGTTTTGTTAGCTAACAGTCTATGGGGAAAAGTTAAATTCTAAAAATAATCAGACTTTGGCCATACAAGATACACCATTTGAAAGCCTTTCTCCGGAAACTATTTCTAAAATCAATGTTGTAGAATCATCTACCGACAAGATGAAATCAACTATAAGTAAAAATAAATGGAAAGGTAAATCGAAACAAAATGCTTCTTCAAAAGAGAAACCTGCTAAAACTGAGCCTCCTGACAAAAAACGAAAACCTCGCTATCCTTGCCTTATTTGCAATGAGGATCACTATATGAAGGAATGCCCACATCGGGCAGAGGTTTCTAAATTCATTAATGGTTATCCAACTCTTGTTATTTTTAAGGATCCATTTCATTCTAAAGACAACAAGATCATTTCTCATAATACATCTTCCTCTTCCACATCGCAAGATATCATGATGATGTCATCGCAAGAAATTATGGTAGGTACGAGATTGAAATATTATGGGTATAAGTGTCCCATTGACAATGGAAATGAGGCTAATTCATTTGGTCAACCTTACTATTCAATTCCTCCTCCTTTTTCTGAACCATTACAGATAGAGAATTCAAAGATTGACATGATGATTTGATCGCTTGCCAAAGGTGTGCTTCGGAAATCAACATTCAACCCCCATGCTAGAGCCACTCAAAATTACAACATTGTTGAAGACCTAGCTATGTCTCCTTCTGCAATGTTAGCTCTATAGGTACTGCAAACACGCCCAGGACAACAAAAATTTTTATTTTCAGCCATAGGATCTATTGATCCACAAGATTATAACTTAATTATCTTTGATCTTGAGAGTCATATCCCAAGACTCCCTCATCATATGGCATTCCATATTCCAGTTTTTATTAAAACTAAATGAGTATTTCGCAGAGTTGTTAACGAAGGAGCTTCTATGTGCATTATTTCGATTTCTTGTTGGAAAGATTTATGTTATCCAACCATCATTCAATCACCTAACACTCTAAAAGCCTTTTATGGAAGAGTTTTTCTTCCTTATGGGATCCTCAACGATTTGCCCATAGAGCTAAAGGAAAAAATGGTCAGGATCAAAGTTGAAGTTGTTGATGCTTAGCTCAATTACAACCTTTTTCTTAGTAGAACTTGGACCTATGCTATGTCAGCAGTAGTCTCATCGGTGTTTCAAATGATACAATTTCTTCATAAAGCGAATACTGTCAAAGTAGACAAATTGTCTTACTACACTACAAACCCTAACTCTATGGGTAAAATACCTTTTGTCAGCAAAACAAATACTCTTTATGAGGATATTAGTGTTGGTTTACTGAAAGACTCATCACTGATGGGAACCTTTGAGATGCCTCCACCAAATTTTCCTTCTAATTTTTCCAAGGTTAACATGATCACATCAAGCACTATGGAATCTTCTTATCCATTGATATTGCCTTTAGAGTTAGAATTATGCTCTTATGGCAATGAGATGCCTTTGAGCCCTCTTGAATTCTCTTATCAGGAAGTACAACATTTTTCAACCCTTCATCTTCTAATATTGATCGAGTGGATACGATCAATAATGATTATGTTATGAAACCAACTCACAAAATAGAAGAAGAGATAGATCAATGAATTCAAAATAAGCCTCTTCGAGGGGGAAACTTTGTTTACATTACACAACCTATACAAGGGAAATATTAGTTGGGTCAAATGGGTCAATCTCAACGTTTTCAGAGTCAACCGTACCCCATTCAATCTTATCAAGACCCTATTCAACCTCAACCCGATATGGTTCACCCTGGTTACCCTAGTAGAATTCCAATTCCAATTGCACAAGCTATTCTAAGATATCCTGGGTATCCTCCTCCACGGGTTGGTATTAACCCGCAAGGTTATCAATATTTACTGCAAGACCCTAATAGATAGTTACCATTTATTGCAACCCTAGATATGCCACATTTATCTTGGTTAACCAACAATCCTATTTATTATTATCCTTATTGTTCGGTGATTCCTACCAAGTTACCGAGTGACATACTCAAATTTGAAGGAAAATTGGGAGAAGACCCATCCAATCGTGTGATGACATATCATCTTTGGTGTGCATCGAATTCTTTAATCAATGATTCCATCTGTCTTCCCCTTTTCCAACAAACTTTAACCAGTTCGGCATCCAAATGGTACATTGAGCTACCTCATGCTTATTTTCATTCTTTTAACTCCCTGCAAACAACATTTTTAACCCACTTTCATTTACCAATCTGTTATGGTACTAGTACTGAACTATTGAATTCTTTAAAATAATCAAAATCGACCCACATTTTTTATCATATCCATGAATGGATACGTAGACGTTGTTTAGTCAAGGTTTTTATTCTAGATCAGATTTTAGTTGAGTGGTTTACAATGTCATTTCTTCCCGTTATTATAGAGGATGTTCCGAAGGGAGGTGTCATCATAGAAGAGTAGGTAATTTCTTGTGTCCAGTACTTAGACTTAGTCTACACTCAATTTGGCACTTTGTATGAGAAAATCCTGAATTTACTGCGCCCTACGAGTGAACCAATCATTACGTCTCCTACAGGATCAGGATCTAATGTTGTTGATGGTATTATAGGTTTTGTTAGCTAACAGTCTAAGGGGAAAAGTAAAATTCTAAAAATACTCAGACTTTGGCCATACAAGATACACCATTTGAAAGCCTTTCTCCGGAAACTATTTCTAAAATCAATGTTGTAGAATCATCTACCGACAAGATGAAATCAACTAGAAGTAAAAATAAAGGGAAAGGTAAATCGAAACAAAATGCTTCTTCAAAAGAGAAACCTGCTAAAACTGAGCCTACTGACAAAAAACGAAAACCTCGCTATCCTTGCCTTATTTGCAATGAGGATCACTATATGAAGGAATGCCCACATCGGGCAGAGGTTTCTAAATTCATTAAAGGTTCTCCAACTCTTGTTGTTTTTAAGGATCCATTTCCTTCTCAAGACAACAAGATCATTTCTCATAATACATCTTCCTCTTCCACATCGCAAGATATCATGATGATGTCATCGCAAGAAATTATGGTAGGTACGAGATTGAAATATTATGGGTATAAGTGTCCCATTGACAATGGAAATGAGGCTAATTCATTTGGTCAACCTTACTATTCAATTCCTCCTCCTTTTTCTGAACCATTACAGATAGAGAATTCAAAGATTGACATGATGATTTGATCGCTTGCCAAAGGTGTGCTTCGGAAATCAACATTCAACCCCCATGCTAGAGCCACTCAAAATTACAACATTGTTGAAGACCTAGCTATGTCTCCTTCTGCAATGTTAGCTCTATAGGTACTGCAAACACGCCCAGGACAACAAAATTTTTTATTTTCAGCCATAGGATCTATTGATCCACAAGATTATAACTTAATTATCTTTGATCTTGAGAGTCATATCCCAAGACTCCCTCATCATATGGCATTCCACATTCCAGTTTTTATTAAAACTAAATGAGTATTTCGCAGAGTTGTTAACGAAGGAGCTTCTATGTGCATTATTTCGATTTCTTGTTGGAAAGATTTATGTTATCCAACCATCAATCAATCACCTAACACTCTAAAAGCCTTTTATGGAAGAGTTTTTATTCCTTATGGGATCCTCAACGATTTGCCCATAGAGCTAAAGGAAAAAATGGTCAGGATCAAAGTTGAAGTTGTTGATGCTTAGCTCAATTACAACCTTTTTCTTAGTAGAACTTGGACCTATGCTATGTCAGCAGTAGTCTCATCAGTGTTTCAAATGATACAATTTCCTCATAAAGCGAATACTGTCAAAGTAGACAAATTGTCTTACTACACTACAAACCCTAACTCTATGGGTAACATACCTTTTGTCAGCAAAACAAATACTCTTTATGAGGATATTAGTGTTGGTTTACTGAAAGACTCATCACTGATGGGAACCTTTGAGATGCCTCCACCAAATTTTCCTTCTAATTTTTCCAAGGTTAACATGATCACATCAAGCACTATGGAATCTTCTTATCCATGGATATTGCCTTTAGAGTTAGAATTATGCTCTTATGGCAATGAGATGCCTTTGAGCCCTCTTGAATTCTCTTATCAAGAAGTACAACATTTTTCAACCCTTCATCTTCTAATATTGATCGAGTGGATACGATCAATAATGATTATGTTATGAAACCAACTCACAAAATAGAAGAAGAGATAGATCAATGAATTAAAAATAAGCCTCTTCGAGGGGGAAACTTTGTTTACATTACACAACCTATACAAGGGAAATATTACTTGGGTCAAATGGGTCAAGCTCAACGTTTTCAGAGTCAACTGTACCCCATTCAATCTTATCAAGACCCTATTCAACCTCAACCCGATATGGTTCACCCTAGTTACCCTAGTAGAATTCCAATTCCAACTGCACAAGCTATTCTAAGATATCCTGGGTATCCTCCTCCACGGGTTGGTATTAACCCGCAAGGTTATCAATATTTACTGCAAGACCCTAATAGATAGTTACCATTTATTGCAACCCTAGATATGCCACATTTATCTTGGTTAACCAGCAATCCTATTTATTATTATCCTTATTGTTCGGTGATTCCTACCAAGTTACCTAGTGACATACTCAAATTTGAAGGAAAATTGGGAGAAGACCCATCCAATCGTGTGATGACATATCATCTTTGGTGTGCATCGAATTCTTTAATCAATGATTCCATCTGTCTTCCCCTTTTCCAACAAACTTTAACCAGTTCGGCATCCAAATGGTACATTGAGCTACCTCATGCTTATTTTCATTCTTTTAACTCCCTGCAAACAACATTTTTAACCCACTTTCATTTACCAATCTGTTATGGTACTAGTACTGAACTATTGAATTCTTTAAAATAATCAAAATCGACCCACATTTTTTATCATATCCATGAATGGATACGTAGACGTTGTTTAGTCAAGGTTTTTATTCTAGATCAGATTTTAGTTGAGTGGTTTACAATGTCATTTCTTCCCGTTATTATAGAGGATGTTCCGAAGGGAGGTGTCATCATAGAAGAGTAGGTAATTTCTTGTGTCCAGTACTTAGACTTAGTCTATAGTCAATTTGGCACTTTGTATGAGAAAATCTTGTATTTACTGCGCCCTACGAGTGAACCAATCATTAAGTTTCCTACATGATCAGGATCTAATGTTGTCGATGGTATCATAGGTTTTGTTAGCTAACAGTCTAAGGGGAAAAGTTAAATTCTAAAAATAATCAGACTTTGGCCATACAAGATACACCATTTGAAAGCCTTTCTCCGGAAACTATTTCTAAAATCAATGTTGTAGAATCATCTACCGACAAGATGAAATCAACTATAAGTAAAAATAAATGGAAAGGTAAATCGAAACAAAATGCTTCTTCAAAAGAGAAACCTGCTAAAACTGAGCCTCCTGACAAAAAACGAAAACCTCGCTATCCTTGCCTTATTTGCAATGAGGATCACTATATGAAGGAATGCCCACATCGGGCAGAGGTTTCTAAATTCATTAATGGTTATCCAACTCTTGTTATTTTTAAGGATCCATTTCATTCTAAAGACAACAAGATCATTTCTCATAATACATCTTCCTCTTCCACATCGCAAGATATCATGATGATGTCATCGCAAGAAATTATGGTAGGTACGAGATTGAAATATTATGGGTATAAGTGTCCCATTGACAATGGAAATGAGGCTAATTCATTTGGTCAACCTTACTATTCAATTCCTCCTCCTTTTTCTGAACCATTACAGATAGAGAATTCAAAGATTGACATGATGATTTGATCGCTTGCCAAAGGTGTGCTTCGGAAATCAACATTCAACCCCCATGCTAGAGCCACTCAAAATTACAACATTGTTGAAGACCTAGCTATGTCTCCTTCTGCAATGTTAGCTCTATAGGTACTACAAACACGCCCAGGACAACAAAAATTTTTATTTTCAGCCATAGGATCTATTGATCCACAAGATTATAACTTAATTATCTTTGATCTTGAGAGTCATATCCCAAGACTCCCTCATCATATGGCATTCCATATTCCAGTTTTTATTAAAACTAAATGAGTATTTCGCAGAGTTGTTAACGAAGGAGCTTCTATGTGCATTATTTCGATTTCTTGTTGGGAAGATTTATGTTATCCAACCATCATTCAATCACCTAACACTCTAAAAGCCTTTTATGGAAGAGTTTTTCTTCCTTATGGGATCCTCAACGATTTGCCCATAGAGCTAAAGGAAAAAATGGTCAGGATCAAAGTTGAAGTTGTTGATGCTTAGCTCAATTACAACCTTTTTCTTAGTAGAACTTGGACCTATGCTATGTCAGCAATAGTCTCATCGGTGTTTCAAATGATACAATTTCCTCATAAAGCGAATACTGTCAAAGTAGACAAATTGTCTTACTACACTACAAACCCTAACTCTATGGGTAACATACCTTTTGTCAGCAAAACAAATACTCTTTATGAGGATATTAGTGTTGGTTTACTGAAAGACTCATCACTGATGGGAACCTTTGAGATGCCTCCACCAAATTTTCCTTCTAATTTTTCCAAGGTTAACATGATCACATCAAGCACTATGGAATCTTCTTATCCATGGATATTGCCTTTAGAGTTAGAATTATGCTCTTATGGCAATGAGATGCCTTTGAGCCCTCTTGAATTCTCTTATCAGGAAGTACAACATTTTTCAACCCTTCATCTTCTAATATTGATCGAGTGGATACGATCAATAATGATTATGTTATGAAACCAACTCACAAAATAGAAGAAGAGATAGATCAATGAATTCAAAATAAGCCTCTTCGAGGGGGAAACTTTGTTTACATTACACAACCTATACAAGGGAAATATTACTTGGGTCAAATGGGTCAATCTCAACGTTTTCAGAGTCAACCGTACCCCATTCAATCTTATCAAGACCCTATTCAACCTCAACCCGATATGGTTCACCCTGGTTACCCTAGTAGAATTCCAATTCCAACTGCACAAGCTATTCTAAGATATCCTGGGTATCCTCCTCCACGGGTTGGTATTAACCCGCAAGGTTATCAATATTTACTGCAAGACCCTAATAGATAGTTACCATTTATTGCAACCCTAGATATGCCACATTTATCTTGGTTAACCAACAATCCTATTTATTATTATCCTTATTGTTCGGTGATTCCTACCAAGTTACCGAGTGACATACTCAAATTTGAAGGAAAATTGGGAGAAGACCCATCCAATCGTGTGATGACATATCATCTTTGGTGTGCATCGAATTCTTTAATCAATGATTCCATCTGTCTTCCCCTTTTCCAACAAACTTTAACCAGTTCGGCATCCAAATGGTACATTGAGCTACCTCATGCTTATTTTCATTCTTTTAACTCCCTGCAAACAACATTTTTAACCCACTTTCATTTACCAATCTGTTATGGTACTAGTACTGAACTATTGAATTCTTTAAAATAATCAAAATCGACCCACATTTTTTATCATATCCATGAATGGATACGTAGACGTTGTTTAGTCAAGGTTTTTATTCTAGATCAGATTTTAGTTGAGTGGTTTACAATGTCATTTCTTCCCGTTATTATAGAGGATGTTCCGAAGGGAGGTGTCATCATAGAAGAGTAGGTAATTTCTTGTGTCCAGTACTTAGACTTAGTCTATAGTCAATTTGGCACTTTGTATGAGAAAATCCTGTATTTACTGCGCCCTACGAGTGAACCAATCATTAAGTTTCCTACATGATCAGGATCTAATGTTGTCGATGGTATTATAGGTTTTGTTAGCTAACAGTCTAAGGGGAAAAGTTAAATTCTAAAAATAATCAGACTTTGGCCATACAAGATACACCATTTGAAAGCCTTTCTCCGGAAACTATTTCTAAAATCAATGTTGTAGAATCATCTACCGACAAGATGAAATCAACTATAAGTAAAAATAAATGGAAAGGTAAATCGAAACAAAATGCTTCTTCAAAAGAGAAACCTGCTAAAACTGAGCCTCCTGACAAAAAACGAAAACCTCGCTATCCTTGCCTTATTTGCAATGAGGATCACTATATGAAGGAATGCCCACATCGGGCAGAGGTTTCTAAATTCATTAATGGTTATCCAACTCTTGTTATTTTTAAGGATCCATTTCATTCTAAAGACAACAAGATCATTTCTCATAATACATCTTCCTCTTCCACATCGCAAGATATCATGATGATGTCATCGCAAGAAATTATGGTAGGTACGAGATTGAAATATTATGGGTATAAGTGTCCCATTGACAATGGAAATGAGGCTAATTCATTTGGTCAACCTTACTATTCAATTCCTCCTCCTTTTTCTGAACCATTACAGATAGAGAATTCAAAGATTGACATGATGATTTGATCGCTTGCCAAAGGTGTGCTTCGGAAATCAACATTCAACCCCCATGCTAGAGCCACTCAAAATTACAACATTGTTGAAGACCTAGCTATGTCTCCTTCTGCAATGTTAGCTCTATAGGTACTGCAAACACGCCCAGGACAACAAAAATTTTTATTTTCAGCCATAGGATCTATTGATCCACAAGATTATAACTTAATTATCTTTGATCTTGAGAGTCATATCCCAAGACTCCCTCATCATATGGCATTCCAGATTCCAGTTTTTATTAAAACTAAATGAGTATTTCGCAGAGTTGTTAACGAAGGAGCTTCTATGTGCATTATTTCGATTTCTTGTTGGAAAGATTTATGTTATCCAACCATCAATCAATCACCTAACACTCTAAAAGCCTTTTATGGAAGAGTTTTTATTCCTTATGGGATCCTCAACGATTTGCCCATAGAGCTAAAGGAAAAAATGGTCAGGATCAAAGTTGAAGTTGTTGATGCTTAGCTCAATTACAACCTTTTTCTTAGTAGAACTTGGACCTATGCTATGTCAGCAGTAGTCTCATCAGTGTTTCAAATGATACAATTTCCTCATAAAGCGAATACTGTCAAAGTAGACAAATTGTCTTACTACACTACAAACCCTAACTCTATGGGTAACATACCTTTTGTCAGCAAAACAAATACTCTTTATGAGGATATTAGTGTTGGTTTACTGAAAGACTCATCACTGATGGGAACCTTTGAGATGCCTCCACCAAATTTTCCTTCTAATTTTTCCAAGGTTAACATGATCACATCAAGCACTATGGAATCTTCTTATCCATGGATATTGCCTTTAGAGTTAGAATTATGCTCTTATGGCAATGAGATGCCTTTGAGCCCTCTTGAATTCTCTTATCAGGAAGTACAACATTTTTCAACCCTTCATCTTCTAATATTGATCGAGTGGATACGATCAATAATGATTATGTTATGAAACCAACTCACAAAATAGAAGAAGAGATAGATCAATGAATTAAAAATAAGCCTCTTCGAGGGGGAAACTTTGTTTACATTACACAACCTATACAAGGGAAATATTACTTGGGTCAAATGGGTCAAGCTCAACGTTTTCAGAGTCAACTGTACCCCATTCAATCTTATCAAGACCCTATTCAACCTCAACCCGATATGGTTCACCCTGGTTACCCTAGTAGAATTCCAATTCCAACTGCACAAGCTATTCTAAGATATCCTGGGTATCCTCCTCCACGGGTTGGTATTAACCCGCAAGGTTATCAATATTTACTGCAAGACCCTAATAGATAGTTACCATTTATTGCAACCCTAGATATGCCACATTTATCTTGGTTAACCAGCAATCCTATTTATTATTATCCTTATTGTTCGGTGATTCCTACCAAGTTACCGAGTGACATACTCAAATTTGAAGGAAAATTGGGAGAAGACCCATCCAATCGTGTGATGACATATCATCTTTGGTGTGCATCGAATTCTTTAATCAATGATTCCATCTGTCTTCCCCTTTTCCAACAAACTTTAACCAGTTCGGCATCCAAATGGTACATTGAGCTACCTCATGCTTATTTTCATTCTTTTAACTCCCTGCAAACAACATTTTTAACCCACTTTCATTTACCAATCTGTTATGGTACTAGTACTGAACTATTGAATTCTTTAAAATAATCAAAATCGACCCACATTTTTTATCATATCCATGAATGGATACGTAGACGTTGTTTAGTCAAGGTTTTTATTCTAGATCAGATTTTAGTTGAGTGGTTTACAATGTCATTTCTTCCCGTTATTATAGAGGATGTTCCGAAGGGAGGTGTCATCATAGAAGAGTAGGTAATTTCTTGTGTCCAGTACTTAGACTTAGTCTATAGTCAATTTGGCACTTTGTATGAGAAAATCCTGTATTTACTGCGCCCTACGAGTGAACCAATCATTAAGTTTCCTACATGATCAGGATCTAATGTTGTCGATGGTATCATAGGTTTTGTTAGCTAACAGTCTAAGGGGAAAAGTTAAATTCTAAAAATAATCAGACTTTGGCCATACAAGATACACCATTTGAAAGCCTTTCTCCGGAAACTATTTCTAAAATCAATGTTGTAGAATCATCTACCGACAAGATGAAATCAACTATAAGTAAAAATAAATGGAAAGGTAAATCGAAACAAAATGCTTCTTCAAAAGAGAAACCTGCTAAAACTGAGCCTCCTGACAAAAAACGAAAACCTCGCTATCCTTGCCTTATTTGCAATGAGGATCACTATATGAAGGAATGCCCACATCGGGCAGAGGTTTCTAAATTCATTAATGGTTATCCAACTCTTGTTATTTTTAAGGATCCATTTCATTCTAAAGACAACAAGATCATTTCTCATAATACATCTTCCTCTTCCACATCGCAAGATATCATGATGATGTCATCGCAAGAAATTATGGTAGGTACGAGATTGAAATATTATGGGTATAAGTGTCCCATTGACAATGGAAATGAGGCTAATTCATTTGGTCAACCTTACTATTCAATTCCTCCTCCTTTTTCTGAACCATTACAGATAGAGAATTCAAAGATTGACATGATGATTTGATCGCTTGCCAAAGGTGTGCTTCGGAAATCAACATTCAACCCCCATGCTAGAGCCACTCAAAATTACAACATTGTTGAAGACCTAGCTATGTCTCCTTCTGCAATGTTAGCTCTATAGGTACTGCAAACACGCCCAGGACAACAAAATTTTTTATTTTCAGCCATAGTATCTATTGATCCACAAGATTATAACTTAATTATCTTTGATCTTGAGAGTCATATCCCAAGACTCCCTCATCATATGGCATTCCAGATTCCAGTTTTTATTAAAACTAAATGAGTATTTCGCAGAGTTGTTAACGAAGGAGCTTCTATGTGCATTATTTCGATTTCTTGTTGGAAAGATTTATGTTATCCAACCATCAATCAATCACCTAACACTCTAAAAGCCTTTTATGGAAGAGTTTTTATTCCTTATGGGATCCTCAACGATTTGCCCATAGAGCTAAAGGAAAAAATGGTCAGGATCAAAGTTGAAGTTGTTGATGCTTAGCTCAATTACAACCTTTTTCTTAGTAGAACTTGGACCTATGCTATGTCAGCAGTAGTCTCATCAGTGTTTCAAATGATACAATTTCCTCATAAAGCGAATACTGTCAAAGTAGACAAATTGTCTTACTACACTACAAACCCTAACTCTATGGGTAACATACCTTTTGTCAGCAAAACAAATACTCTTTATGAGGATATTAGTGTTGGTTTACTGAAAGACTCATCACTGATGGGAACCTTTGAGATGCCTCCACCAAATTTTCCTTCTAATTTTTCCAAGGTTAACATGATCACATCAAGCACTATGGAATCTTCTTATCCATGGATATTGCCTTTAGAGTTAGAATTATGCTCTTATGGCAATGAGATGCCTTTGAGCCCTCTTGAATTCTCTTATCAGGAAGTACAACATTTTTCAACCCTTCATCTTCTAATATTGATCGAGTGGATACGATCAATAATGATTATGTTATGAAACCAACTCACAAAATAGAAGAAGAGATAGATCAATGAATTAAAAATAAGCCTCTTCGAGGGGGAAACTTTGTTTACATTACACAACCTATACAAGGGAAATATTACTTGGGTCAAATGGGTCAAGCTCAACGTTTTCAGAGTCAACTGTACCCCATTCAATCTTATCAAGACCCTATTCAACCTCAACCCGATATGGTTCACCCTGGTTACCCTAGTAGAATTCCAATTCCAACTGCACAAGCTATTCTAAGATATCCTGGGTATCCTCCTCCACGGGTTGGTATTAACCCGCAAGGTTATCAATATTTACTGCAAGACCCTAATAGATAGTTACCATTTATTGCAACCCTAGATATGCCACATTTATCTTGGTTAACCAGCAATCCTATTTATTATTATCCTTATTGTTCGGTGATTCCTACCAAGTTACCGAGTGACATACTCAAATTTGAAGGAAAATTGGGAGAAGACCCATCCAATCGTGTGATGACATATCATCTTTGGTGTGCATCGAATTCTTTAATCAATGATTCCATCTGTCTTCCCCTTTTCCAACAAACTTTAACCAGTTCGGCATCCAAATGGTACATTGAGCTACCTCATGCTTATTTTCATTCTTTTAACTCCCTGCAAACAACATTTTTAACCCACTTTCATTTACCAATCTGTTATGGTACTAGTACTGAACTATTGAATTCTTTAAGATAATCAAAATCGACCCACATTTTTTATCATATCCATGAATGGATACGTAGACGTTGTTTAGTCAAGGTTTTTATTCTAGATCAGATTTTAGTTGAGTGGTTTACAATGTCATTTCTTCCCGTTATTATAGAGGATGTTCCGAAGGGAGGTGTCATCATAGAAGAGTAGGTAATTTCTTGTGTCCAGTACTTAGACTTAGTCTATAGTCAATTTGGCACTTTGTATGAGAAAATCCTGTATTTACTGCGCCCTACGAGTGAACCAATCATTAAGTTTCCTACATGATCAGGATCTAATGTTGTCGATGGTATCATAGGTTTTGTTAGCTAACAGTCTAAGGGGAAAAGTTAAATTCTAAAAATAATCAGACTTTGGCCATACAAGATACACCATTTTAAAGCCTTTCTCCGGAAACTATTTCTAAAATCAATGTTGTAGAATCATCTACCGACAAGATGAAATCAACTATAAGTAAAAATAAATGGAAAGGTAAATCGAAACAAAATGCTTCTTCAAAAGAGAAACCTGCTAAAACTGAGCCTCCTGACAAAAAACGAAAACCTCGCTATCCTTGCCTTATTTGCAATGAGGATCACTATATGAAGGAATGCCCACATCGGGCAGAGGTTTCTAAATTCATTAATGGTTATCCAACTCTTGTTATTTTTAAGGATCCATTTCATTCTAAAGACAACAAGATCATTTCTCATAATACATCTTCCTCTTCCACATCGCAAGATATCATGATGATGTCATCGCAAGAAATTATGGTAGGTACGAGATTGAAATATTATGGGTATAAGTGTCCCATTGACAATGGAAATGAGGCTAATTCATTTGGTCAACCTTACTATTCAATTCCTCCTCCTTTTTCTGAACCATTACAGATAGAGAATTCAAAGATTGACATGATGATTTGATCGCTTGCCAAAGGTGTGCTTCGGAAATCAACATTCAACCCCCATGCTAGAGCCACTCAAAATTACAACATTGTTGAAGACCTAGCTATGTCTCCTTCTGCAATGTTAGCTCTATAGGTACTGCAAACACGCCCAGGACAACAAAATTTTTTATTTTCAGCCATAGGATCTATTGATCCACAAGATTATGACTTAATTATCTTTGATCTTGAGAGTCATATCCCAAGACTCCCTCATCATATGGCATTCCATATTCCAGTTTTTATTAAAACTAAATGAGTATTTCGCAGAGTTGTTAACGAAGGAGCTTCTATGTGCATTATATCGATTTCTTGTTGGAAAGATTTATGTTATCCAACCATCATTCAATCACCTAACACTCTAAAAGCCTTTTATGGAAGAGTTTTTCTTCCTTATGGGATCCTCAACGATTTGCCCATAGAGCTAAAGGAAAAAATGGTCAGCATCAAAGTTGAAGTTGTTGATGCTTAGCTCAATTACAACCTTTTTCTTAGTAGAACTTGGACCTATGCTATGTCAGCAGTAGTCTCATCGGTGTTTCAAATGATACAATTTCCTCATAAAGCGAATACTGTCAAAGTAGACAAATTGTCTTACTACACTACAAACCGTAACTCTATGGGTAACATACCTTTTGTCAGCAAAACAAATACTCTTTATGAGGATATTAGTGTTGGTTTACTGAAAGACTCATCACTGATGGGAACCTTTGAGATGCCTCCACCAAATTTTCCTTCTAATTTTTCCAAGGTTAACATGATCACATCAAGCACTATGGAATCTTCTTATCCATTGATATTGCCTTTAGAGTTAGAATTATGCTCTTATGGCAATGAGATGCCTTTGAGCCCTCTTGAATTCTCTTATCAGGAAGTACAACATTTTTCAACCCTTCATCTTCTAATATTGATCGAGTGGATACGATCAATAATGATTATGTTATGAAACCAACTCACAAAATAGAAGAAGAGATAGATCAATGAATTCAAAATAAGCCTCTTCGAGGGGGAAACTTTGTTTACATTACACAACCTATACAAGGGAAATATTACTTGGGTCAAATGGGTCAATCTCAACGTTTTCAGAGTCAACCGTACCCCATTCAATCTTATCAAGACCCTATTCAACCTCAACCCGATATGGTTCACCCTGGTTACCCTAGTAGAATTCCAATTCCAATTGCACAAGCTATTCTAAGATATCCTGGGTATCCTCCTCCACGGGTTGGTATTAACCCGCAAGGTTATCAATATTTACTGCAAGACCCTAATAGATAGTTACCATTTATTGCAACCCTAGATATGCCACATTTATCTTGGTTAACCAACAATCCTATTTATTATTATCCTTATTGTTCGGTGATTCCTACCAAGTTACCGAGTGACATACTCAAATTTGAAGGAAAATTGGGAGAAGACCCATCCAATCGTGTGATGACATATCATCTTTGGTGTGCATCGAATTCTTTAATCAATGATTCCATCTGTCTTCCCCTTTTCCAATAAACTTTAACCAGTTCGGCATCCAAATGGTACATTGAGCTACCTCATGCTTATTTTCATTCTTTTAACTCCCTGCAAACAACATTTTTAACCCACTTTCATTTACCAATCTGTTATGGTACTAGTACTGAACTATTGAATTCTTTAAAATAATCAAAATCGACCCACATTTTTTATCATATCCATGAATGGATACGTAGACGTTGTTTAGTCAAGGTTTTTATTCTAGATCAGATTTTAGTTGAGTGGTTTACAATGTCATTTCTTCCCGTTATTATAGAGGATGTTCCGAAGGGAGGTGTCATCATAGAAGAGTAGGTAATTTCTTGTGTCCAGTACTTAGACTTAGTCTATAGTCAATTTGGCACTTTGTATGAGAAAATCCTGTATTTACTGCGCCCTACGAGTGAACCAATCATTAAGTTTCCTACATGATCAGGATCTAATGTTGTCGATGGTATCATAGGTTTTGTTAGCTAACAGTCTAAGGGGAAAAGTTAAATTCTAAAAATAATCAGACTTTGGCCATACAAGATACACCATTTGAAAGCCTTTCTCCGGAAACTATTTCTAAAATCAATGTTGTAGAATCATCTACCGACAAGATGAAATCAACTATAAGTAAAAATAAATGGAAAGGTAAATCGAAACAAAATGCTTCTTCAAAAGAGAAACCTGCTAAAACTGAGCCTCCTGACAAAAAACGAAAACCTCGCTATCCTTGCCTTATTTGCAATGAGGATCACTATATGAAGGAATGCCCACATCGGGCAGAGGTTTCTAAATTCATTAATGGTTATCCAACTCTTGTTATTTTTAAGGATCCATTTCATTCTAAAGACAACAAGATCATTTCTCATAATACATCTTCCTCTTCCACATCGCAAGATATCATGATGATGTCATCGCAAGAAATTATGGTAGGTACGAGATTGAAATATTATGGGTATAAGTGTCCCATTGACAATGGAAATGAGGCTAATTCATTTGGTCAACCTTACTATTCAATTCCTCCTCCTTTTTCTGAACCATTACAGATAGAGAATTCAAAGATTGACATGATGATTTGATCGCTTGCCAAAGGTGTGCTTCGGAAATCAACATTCAACCCCCATGCTAGAGCCACTCAAAATTACAACATTGTTGAAGACCTAGCTATGTCTCCTTCTGCAATGTTAGCTCTATAGGTACTGCAAACACGCCCAGGACAACAAAAATTTTTATTTTCAGCCATAGGATCTATTGATCCACAAGATTATAACTTAATTATCTTTGATCTTGAGAGTCATATCCCAAGACTCCCTCATCATATGGCATTCCAGATTCCAGTTTTTATTAAAACTAAATGAGTATTTCGCAGAGTTGTTAACGAAGGAGCTTCTATGTGCATTATTTCGATTTCTTGTTGGAAAGATTTATGTTATCCAACCATCAATCAATCACCTAACACTCTAAAAGCCTTTTATGGAAGAGTTTTTATTCCTTATGGGATCCTCAACGATTTGCCCATAGAGCTAAAGGAAAAAATGGTCAGGATCAAAGTTGAAGTTGTTGATGCTTAGCTCAATTACAACCTTTTTCTTAGTAGAACTTGGACCTATGCTATGTCAGCAGTAGTCTCATCAGTGTTTCAAATGATACAATTTCCTCATAAAGCGAATACTGTCAAAGTAGACAAATTGTCTTACTACACTACAAACCCTAACTCTATGGGTAACATACCTTTTGTCAGCAAAACAAATACTCTTTATGAGGATATTAGTGTTGGTTTACTGAAAGACTCATCACTGATGGGAACCTTTGAGATGCCTCCACCAAATTTTCCTTCTAATTTTTCCAAGGTTAACATGATCACATCAAGCACTATGGAATCTTCTTATCCATGGATATTGCCTTTAGAGTTAGAATTATGCTCTTATGGCAATGAGATGCCTTTGAGCCCTCTTGAATTCTCTTATCAAGAAGTACAACATTTTTCAACCCTTCATCTTCTAATATTGATCGAGTGGATACGATCAATAATGATTATGTTATGAAACCAACTCACAAAATAGAAGAAGAGATAGATCAATGAATTAAAAATAAGCCTCTTCGAGGGGGAAACTTTGTTTACATTACACAACCTATACAAGGGAAATATTACTTGGGTCAAATGGGTCAAGCTCAACGTTTTCAGAGTCAACTGTACCCCATTCAATCTTATCAAGACCCTATTCAACCTCAACCCGATATGGTTCACCTTGGTTACCCTAGTAGAATTCCAATTCCAACTGCACAAGCTATTCTAAGATATCCTGGGTATCCTCCTCCACGGGTTGGTATTAACCCGCAAGGTTATCAATATTTACTGCAAGACCCTAATAGATAGTTACCATTTATTGCAACCCTAGATATGCCACATTTATCTTGGTTAACCAGCAATCCTATTTATTATTATCCTTATTGTTCGGTGATTCCTACCAAGTTACCGAGTGACATACTCAAATTTGAAGGAAAATTGGGAGAAGACCCATCCAATCGTGTGATGACATATCATCTTTGGTGTGCATCGAATTCTTTAATCAATGATTCCATCTGTCTTCCCCTTTTCCAACAAACTTTAACCAGTTCGGCATCCAAATGGTACATTGAGCTACCTCATGCTTATTTTCATTCTTTTAACTCCCTGCAAACAACATTTTTAACCCACTTTCATTTACCAATCTGTTATGGTACTAGTACTGAACTATTGAATTCTTTAAGATAATCAAAATCGACCCACATTTTTTATCATATCCATGAATGGATACGTAGACGTTGTTTAGTCAAGGTTTTTATTCTAGATCAGATTTTAGTTGAGTGGTTTACAATGTCATTTCTTCCCGTTATTATAGAGGATGTTCCGAAGGGAGGTGTCATCATAGAAGAGTAGGTAATTTCTTGTGTCCAGTACTTAGACTTAGTCTATAGTCAATTTGGCACTTTGTATGAGAAAATCCTGTATTTACTGCGCCCTACGAGTGAACCAATCATTAAGTTTCCTACATGATCAGGATCTAATGTTGTCGATGGTATCATAGGTTTTGTTAGCTAACAGTCTAAGGGGAAAAGTTAAATTCTAAAAATAATCAGACTTTGGCCATACAAGATACACCATTTTAAAGCCTTTCTCCGGAAACTATTTCTAAAATCAATGTTGTAGAATCATCTACCGACAAGATGAAATCAACTATAAGTAAAAATAAATGGAAAGGTAAATCGAAACAAAATGCTTCTTCAAAAGAGAAACCTGCTAAAACTGAGCCTCCTGACAAAAAACGAAAACCTCGCTATCCTTGCCTTATTTGCAATGAGGATCACTATATGAAGGAATGCCCACATCGGGCAGAGGTTTCTAAATTCATTAATGGTTATCCAACTCTTGTTATTTTTAAGGATCCATTTCATTCTAAAGACAACAAGATCATTTCTCATAATACATCTTCCTCTTCCACATCGCAAGATATCATGATGATGTCATCGCAAGAAATTATGGTAGGTACGAGATTGAAATATTATGGGTATAAGTGTCCCATTGACAATGGAAATGAGGCTAATTCATTTGGTCAACCTTACTATTCAATTCCTCCTCCTTTTTCTGAACCATTACAGATAGAGAATTCAAAGATTGACATGATGATTTGATCGCTTGCCAAAGGTGTGCTTCGGAAATCAACATTCAACCCCCATGCTAGAGCCACTCAAAATTACAACATTGTTGAAGACCTAGCTATGTCTCCTTCTGCAATGTTAGCTCTATAGGTACTGCAAACACGCCCAGGACAACAAAAATTTTTATTTTCAGCCATAGGATCTATTGATCCACAAGATTATAACTTAATTATCTTTGATCTTGAGAGTCATATCCCAAGACTCCCTCATCATATGGCATTCCAGATTCCAGTTTTTATTAAAACTAAATGAGTATTTCGCAGAGTTGTTAACGAAGGAGCTTCTATGTGCATTATTTCGATTTCTTGTTGGAAAGATTTATGTTATCCAACCATCAATCAATCACCTAACACTCTAAAAGCCTTTTATGGAAGAGTTTTTCTTCCTTATGGGATCCTCAACGATTTGCCCATAGAGCTAAAGGAAAAAATGGTCAGGATCAAAGTTGAAGTTGTTGATGCTTAGCTCAATTACATCCTTTTTCTTAGTAGAACTTGGACCTATGCTATGTCAGCAGTAGTCTCATCGGTGTTTCAAATGATACAATTTCCTCATAAAGCGAATACTGTCAAAGTAGACAAATTGCTTACTACACTACAAACCCTAACTCTATGGGTAACATACCTTTTGTCAGCAAAACAAATACTCTTTATGAGGATATTAGTGTTGGTTTACTGAAAGACTCATCACTGATGGGAACCTTTGAGATGCCTCCACCAAATTTTCCTTCTAATTTTTCCAAGGTTAACATGATCACATCAAGCACTATGGAATCTTCTTATCCATGGATATTGCCTTTAGAGTTAGAATTATGCTCTTATGGCAATGAGATGCCTTTGAGCCCTCTTGAATTCTCTTATCAGGAAGTACAACATTTTTTCAACCCTTAATCTTCTGATATTGATCGAGTGGATACGATCAATAATGATTATGTTATGAAACCAACTCAATAAGCCTCTTCGAGGGGGAAACTTTGTTTACATTACACAAATGAATAGTTATTGGATAATACAAATGACAAAACCTCCTTTCTATATATAGGAGTCTAAGGGGTCACAATATAATCATACCTAACATAACAATAATAAAGTAAGGGCACAAAAATAACAATAGTGGGCTTCTATGGAGCACAATAATAACAATATGGGGACAATAAAGGCACAACAATAATAATAAGGGGCTACAATGGCAATAATATTGGGAGAATACACTAGTATAATAGGGACCTAACATGCCCCTCTCCGTCAAAAACGTGTTGTTCTCAAAACTTGAGCAGTTTTTGATGCTTCTGTATAAAATTCTCATCCTCCCATGTGGAACCTTCAGTAGCTAAGTTCTTCCACTTGAAGAGATACTCCAAAATTGATCGAGTTCATAGTTGTCGAGTCCTTGTTTCTGTGAATGCATTAGGTTCCAATATGATTTTTCCTTCCTTGTCAAGTTCTAGCAATATTTTTTGAACTGGGAGCTTGTCACTTATAACCTTCTTGAACCATGAAACATGGAAAACTAGGTGCACTCGGGAAGATGTAGGAGGCTCCAATTTGTATGACATTGTACCGATCTTTTGCAACACCTTGTAAGGGCCATAATGATTTGGTGATAACTTATTGTTGGGTGTGGAGCCTGATTATCTTCTGTATTCAAAGGTATCACTGCATTGGACCCCAGTGCGTAATGGGGCAGCAACGCCGCCTATAAAATATTCACTGCAGGGGTGGTCCAAGGTGGGGCAACTGCTACCTTTGGGATCCCCCCCTTGGCGGGGTATCGGGGGTAGCGCTCCCGAAGCGCAAAAATAGATGTAAAATTTCCTTGTAAAATGTTGTAATTTCGTAGTCAATTTAGGTCGTTCATTAGGCAGAGATATGACAGTAGAAGTTACGTTTAATTTAGGGTTTTTTGCCCTAGAAGGCAACCCCTCACTATATATGAGAGAATTGTATTACTTCTATGTAGATCTGTAATATATAATCTTCTAACAATTGGTATCAGAGCCGAAGGTCTATTTGGCTAATAAACTCATAGGAGAGAAGGGTTCCTAGTTCGAGTTGGAGCAATGGCAGAAGATGGTAGGTTTAGGGTAAACAAATTTAATGGACAAAACTACCAGTTGTGGAAGATGCAGATGGAAGATTATCTATGTCAAAGAGATCTGTACCAACCATTGAGCAGAAAGGCAAAGAAGCCGACGAGTATGACAGACACAGAATGGGATATTCTCAAAAAAAATGCACTTGGAACAATACGGTTGTGCTTAGTGGTGTCGGTAGAATTTAATATCTCAAAGGAAATGACAACAGAGGGTTTAATGTCGACATTGGCGAAACTATATGAAAAAACCCTGGCCTCAAATAAGTTATTTCTTATGAAGCATTAATTTAATATGACAATTTCAGAAGGTGGATCTGTTGTTGATCATTTAAATGAATTTAATATAGTTACCAGTCAGTTACGTTTTGTAGGGGTAACTTTTGATGATGAAGTTCGGGCTCTTTTATTTCTGTGCTCATTGCCAGAAAGTTGGAATGGTTTAGTTATGGCCATTAGTAACTCTGTCTCTAGATCTAGTACTTTAAAGTTGATGATGTTGTCGGTGCAATCCTTAGCAGGGATATGCGACGGAAAAGCTTCGGTGAGACATCAGGTAATGCTTTGACTGCAGAGACTAGGGGAAGAAAAATGGAAACAGGAAAGAGACTTGGATATCACAATAAGTCAAGAAAAGGAAGATCCAAGTCCATATCGGGGATAGTGTGCTGGAAATGTGGGAAGAAAGGACACTTGAAGAAAGACTGCAAGTCTCGGAAGGGAAAAGAAGGAGATGTGCATCAAGAAAATAATCATGAAGTGAATGTAACAGGTGATGTGTTGCAAGATGCTTTGATTCTTTCTTTAGAAAATATTATTGATGCCTGGGTGGTAGATTTAGGGGCCTCATTCCATGCCACACCTGATAGGAGACATTTTCGTGATTATGTTCAAGGAGATTTTGGACAGGTTCAATTGGGTGATGATAAACCCTGTAAAATCATTGGAATGGGTACAGTTTTCATAAAACAACAGAATGGAAATCAATGGCTATTGAAGGAGGTAAGGCATGTTCCAGATCTAAAGAAAAATATGATTTCAACAGGGTAGTTGGGAGGTGAAGGCTGTGTAACTACTTTCACAGATAAAACCTGGAAGGTCACTAAAGGATTCATGGTAATAGAAAAAGGAGAAAAGGTTGGTACATTGTATTTATGCAATGGTATTTCTAATTTTGTTAATTCTTTAACCTCTACAAGAGAAGATACGACATTGTGGCATCATAGGCTCGGGAACATGAGTGAGAAGGGGATGCAGATTCTTTACTCAAGAAATTTGATTCGAAGTTTGAAGCATGTTGATTTAAAATTCTGCGAGAATTGTGTTTATGGAAAATAGAAGAGAGTCAAATTCCTCAGAGTTGGGAAAGAAAAGAAGAGCGAAAAATTAGAGCTTGTGCATACAGATGTATGGGGGCCTGCTTAATTATCATCTCTTGGTGGCTCTCATTATTATGTTACTTTTATTGATGATGAAACCAGAAAAACCTGGATTTATTCTATTTGAAATAAATCTGATGTATTTGATACTTTCAAGAAATGGAAAGCTTTGGGTTGAAAATGAGACAAGAAAAAAGTTGAAGTGTCTCAGATCAAAAAATGGAGGTGAATATTGCAGCAAAGAGTTTGATAGGTACTATTTAGAGAATGGAATTCGTAGAGAGAAGACATTTCCAGGAACACCACAAAAAAATGGTGTGTCAAAAAAGATGAACAGGACAATCATGGAGCATGCAAGGCACATGAGATTGCATGTAGGATTGCCTTTACAATTTTGGGTAGATGTTGTAGATATTGTTGTTTATCTAATAAACAGAGGGCCTTCAAGTTATTTGGATGGTGGTATTCCATAGGAGGCATGGACAGGTAAAAAGGTAAACTACTCTTTTTTAAAGACTTTTGGTTGTGAAGCCTTTGTCCACATTAATAAAAAAAATAGAACAAAGCTTGAGGAAAAATCAAATAAATGTATCTTTATTGGATATGGTGTTAATGATTTTGGTTATCTCTTTTATGATTATTAAAAACACAAAATCATTAGGAGCAGAGATGTCATATTCAATGAAAAGGTTTCGTATAGGGATGAGTTGCAAGAAAAAAAATAGGAAAAGGAAAACAAAGAATACATAGTGCTTGATGAGATCACATGAAAAGTGATGGTGCCTGAAAATCATAATGATCAACATCCAGAACAATAACCACAATAGCAACAAGCACCTCAAACACCTGAAAGTGGTGTTAGAAGATCTACCAGGATAAGTAGACCCCCTGAACGATACTCTCCTTCATTATATTATGTATTGTTGATTGATTTTGGTGAACCCGAATGTTATGAAGAAGCAGTACAGGTAGAAACTAGGAAGAAGTGGGAGAAAGTCATGAAAGAAGAGATGGACTCCTTCGCACATAACCAGACTTGGGACTTAGTCAGGTTGCCTGCAGGTAAAACAACATTGCAGAATAAATGGGTTTACAATTTGAAGGAAGAAGATGGAGGTAGAAAAAGGTATAAATCTAGACTTGTGGTGAAAGGGTTTGCACAGAAAAAGGGTATAGACTTTGATGAGATATTTTCTCCTGTTGTTAAAATGACTTCAATCAGAACTATTTTAAGTCTAGTAGCAGCTGAAGGTTTGCATCTTGAGTAGTTAGATGTAAAGGCAACCTTTCTACATGCGGATTTGGAGGAAGAGATATATATGTAGCAGCCACAAGGATATGAGGTAAAAGGGAAGGAGAAACTAGTTTGCAGGTTGAAGAAGAGCTTGTATGGCTTAAAATAGGCTCCAAGGCAGTGGTATCTAAAATTTGACAGGTTTATGTCTGAACAAGGTTATACTAAATGTCACTCTGATCATTTTTTTTATCTCAAAAGGAAAAATGATGGCAGCAATATTATATTGTTATTGTATGTAGATGACATGCTTGTTTCAGGTTCTAACATGCAGGAAATAAATGTGCTCAAAAGAAAATTGGCGAACTCATTTGCAATGAAGGATTTGGGTGCTACAAAACAAATCCTTGGTATGAGAATAACTAGAGACAGGAAGAATCACAAATTAAAATTGTCTCAAAGTGAGTACATAGAAAAGGTGTTGAAAAGTTTTAATATGAAGAATGCAAAACCAGTTAGTATACCTTTGGCTAGCCATTTCAAATTAAGTAAGGAGGAGTGTCCCAAGACTCAGGAAGAAATGGCTCACGTGTCTAAAGTTCCATATGCATCAACATTTGGAAGCTTAATGTATGCAATGGTCTGCACAAGGCCTGATATTTCACTTGCAGTGGGAGTTGTAAGCAGGTACCTGAACAATCCAGGAAAGGAATGTTGGATGGCGATGAAGTGGACTCTCAGGTATTTGAGAGGTACCACAAATCAAGCATTATACTTTAGTGGTTCAAGCATTGCTCTGTAGGGATATGTTGACGCAGATATGGTGGGTGATAGAGATAACAGGAGGAGCACAACATGGTATGCCTTTATTGTAGGTGCAACAGCTGTCAGTTGGGTCTCAAAACTTCAAAGTGTTGTTGCACTCTCAACAACAGAAGCAAAGTATGTTGCTGCTACAGAGGCTAGTACAGAAATTATTTGGTTACAAAGGTTTCTGGATGAATTGGGTAAGAAGAAGGAGTTGGGCAATTTATAAAGTGACAATAAGAGTGTCATACATCTTACAAAGAAATCTGCATTTCATTCCAAGACTAAACATATAAAACTCAAGTACCATTTCATACGGTCAGCATTGGAAGATGGACAGTTGAAGCTGGAAAAGATACACACTAGCCAGAATCCTGCAGATATGTTAACAAAAGTTGTAACCAGGGAGAAACTGAGAATCTACTTAGTTTCAATTGGTCTTCAAGTATGATGAAGGAGATGTATGATGAAGAAGATGAGAAACAACGAGGTCCAAAGTGGAGTCATTGTCCAACAAATGAAGCAGCGATGGAGTTGTTATAATCAGTCTCCAAGTGGGAGATTGTTGGGTGTGGAGCTTGATTATATTCTATATTCAAAGGTATCGCCGCATTGGACCCTAGTTTGTTTATGTCTGTAAAATATTTGTTGCAGGGGGGTCCGAGGGGGTGGCTGTGACCTTTGGGAGCCCCCCCCTTGCGAGGGAATAGGGGGCAGCGCCCCCGAAGCTAAAAATAGATGTAAAATTGCCTTGTAAAATGTTGTAATTTCGTAATCAATCTAGGTTGTTCATTAGGCAGAGATCTGACGGTAGAAGTTATGTTTAATTTAGGGTTTTTTTCCCTAGAAGGCAACCCCTCGCTATATATGAGGGAATTGTAATGCGTCTATGTAGATCTGTAATATATAATTTTCTAACACTTATTATCCTTCTTAGCTTACTTTAGGGACATTTTCTTGTATGGTTGTAGTCGTAGAAAGACCCAGTCACCTACATTAAAACTTCTTTCACTGTGATGTTGATCTACCTATTGTTTCATTCTATTCTGCGCTAAAGTGAGGCTATCCTTTAACAGTTGGAGAAATTTTTGTTGATGCTCGATGTGATCTTCCACTGCTTGAACCTTATATTTTTCTCTTAAATATAATGTGATGGACGGTGGATGATATCCATAAAGTTTCATAAATGGGGTCATTTTTGCTGCAGTATGGAAGGAAGTGTTATACCACCATTCAACTAGATGCAACCACTTAACCCAATGTGTTTATTTATCATATACAAAACAACAAAGATATCCTTCCAAAAATTTGTTCACCATCTCAGTTTTCACATCCAATTGAGCATGATAAATGACCTATGATCTAACTGAGTACCCAGGCAAGCAAATAATTTGGTCCAAAAAATTCTAGCGAAAATGGGATCTCTGTTGCTTATAATAATATTTGGGTTTCCATGTAGTTTTTGAATTGTTTCCATAAATGCAGTAGAAATTGTATTGGCTTTAAATGGATGAGATAATGCAGAAAAGTGTGCATACTTAGTAATTCTATCAACTACCACCATGATGACAATATTTTCTTCAGACTTGGGTAAACTCGTGATAAAATCCATTAAAACCTCCTCCCAATGTTGACTTGGAATGGATAAAGGTTGTAATAGCCCGAGGGTCCTAATTGTCTCAATTTATTTTGTTGGAGAACCAAACATTCTGCCAAAACTTTTGGATATCAAATTTAAGGCCATCCCAAAAAAATTCCTTCTTAACCCTATGGTAATTTTTTGTCTGAGTTGGGAATTCTTACAGAGGTATAAGTGATCTTTGTACCATAATGAGTCATTTTTCCAGCTAAATGTATCAGAGGTACTAGGATCTTGCTGCAAATTTTGAATGAGTGCCCACACTTCTCCGTCATTCTTCCATTCATCCATTACTTTGTTTATCCAATCTGGTTGGATGATAAAAATGGCACAAAGCAATGCTTTCACATCCTCATCCTTTCTTGAGAGTGCATTTGCAACAAAATTTTGCTTCCCTTTTTTGTAGATGGTTTCAAAGTCATAAACCAACATCTTTGTGACACATTTTTGTTGATCTTATGAAGATAATATTTGTTCTAAAAGGTATTTAAGATTATCATGATCTATTTTTGTCTTTAAGTGTCTTCCCATTAGGTAAGGTCGCCATTTCTTAATTGCATGTAGGATTGCTAACATTTCCTTCTCATAAATAGATTTTTGTAAATACTTTCCTTTGATTGGACGACTTTCAAAAGCAATGGGTCTTTCTTCTTGCATTAAAATAGCACCAATTCCATTTCCTCAGGCATCAAATTCCACAATAAAGGTTTTGTGAAATCTGGCGTAGCTAAGATTGGTGCTTGGCACATTGCCTCTTTAAGATGTTCAAAAGCCTTCTTTGCTTCTGGAGTCCAAGAAAATGCATCTTTATTTAGTAATGTTGTTAGAGGTGCTACTATTTTCCCATAATTCCTAAAAAACTTGCGATAATACCCTGTCAACCCAAGAAATCCTCGAAAATGCTTTTTGGATGTGGGGATTTTCCATTCCTTAATGGCTTTAATTTTTCTAGGGTCTACCTTAACACTTTCATGAGATACAATATGACCCAGATATTCCACCTCTTGTACTCCAAAGAAACATTTGGAGGTTTTTTCATATAATTGTTTCTCCTCCAATAGTTTGAACACCCTGTCAACATATTGAACGTGATCCTTCCAAGACTTGTTGTAGATTAGTATATCATCAAGAAATACTAACACAATTTTTCTAAGGAAGGGTTTGAAAATGGAATTCATCAAACCTTGAAATGTAGAAGGTGCATTGGTAAGGCTAAAAGGCATGGCCAAAAATTAGTAATGACCCTCATGAGTTCTAAATTTTTTTTGTGGAATGTCTTCAGTCTTAATTTTGATTTAATGATATCCTGAACGGAGATCCAACTTGGTGAAGTAAATTTCTCCATTTAATTCATCCAATAATTCATCAATGATGGGAATGTGAAATTTATCTTTAAGAGTGAGCTTGTTGAGCTCCATATAATCCAAACACATGTGCCATGATCCATCCTTCTTGTACACCAATACTACTAGAGTAGAGAAAGAACTTTGACTAGGTTGAATTATACCAGCCTCTAGCATTTCTGCAACCATACCTTCAATTTCACTCTTATAGGCATAAGGATATCTGTAAGGCCTAATGTTTGGAGGAACGCTTCCTAGAATCAAATGAATAGCATGATCATGATCACGAATAGGTGGGAGGCCTTTGGGAGTCTCAAATACCTTGGAATGATTGTCCAGGACTTTTTAGAGATCTGGAGAAATAGATGATTTCAATGTGGGAACTCTAGTGAACATAATTGTGAAATTATGCCCCATTGTTCTTTATTTAGAATATTTTTCATGTCGTTAGAGCTGATTATCTTTCCTGGTTTCCTTAGGATACTCGTTAATTCAACTTCCTTGCCTTCCCAAGAAAATTTCAAGACAACTTATTGAAAATTAAAAGCTATTGTACCAAAAGATTGTAGCCATTGGACTCCTATTACAACATCAACACCACCCATTGGAATAGAAAGCATTGGACTATTCAATACATATTCTCCCATGGATAGCTTGATAATATGGCACTTTCCAGAGAAATTTATGGTTCCTCTATTTGAAACCATTACTTAACACCATGGTGCTGGATATAGGAAGCAATTTAATTCCTTGGCTATCTTACAATGAATAAAATTATGGGTACTACCTGTTAGGCCCCTATACTACTAGTGTAACCCCTTATTGTTATTAGTACAACCCACTTATTATATTGATGTACCCATGTAGTGCCCATATTGTTACTATTGTGCCCTTACATTATTATTGTTATGTCGGCTCTGATTATGTTATGACCCCTTAAACTCCTATATATAGAAAGGAGGTCTTTTCATTTGTATCATCCAAGAATTGTTCATTTATGTAATGTAAAGGAGGTTTTCCCCTCGAAGAGGCTAAATTCTAAGGCGTTTATCTATCTTTTCTATCTTTTCTTGAGCTGGCTTCATAACATTTGGTATCAGAGCTTTAGATTCTAGGGTTTCGCTGCTCCAAACTGGTCATCGTGGAATTTTTGCTATAACCTTTTTTTCTGCAACGTTTCAGAAGTTGCAAACAAAACCCATTTGAGAAGAAATCACACTGAACCTCGGGTCCAAATTTCAGAGCTTTTTGTACTATATTTGCGGAGATATGATCTGAGGAAGTTGGTCTTTTTGCAGACTCCTGAATTACATTCCAAACAGGTGACCTAGGGAAAATCGTCATAACTTTCTATCTTGGGATCAGATTAAAATTGCGTAAGAAGGTACAGAAAGAGGACGGATGGTAGTTTCTTGTATGCATTTTTCAGATCTAAAGGTCGAAACAGTGAGTCGTGGCACGTCATACAAGTTCGCTCTACTGAACTAGTCTATAATCAAGTCATTGTGGGAGATTTCACATAACTCTTCCTTGGAGAATCCAATTTGGGTCAGACTGTGGCATTGGAAAGAGGACATAGAGGGCTACTACAGGTTGCAATTTCAGAACTTAAAGATCCGAAAGTACAAAGTTACAGTCGTTTCAAAATCGAGCTCCTAAAATCAAGAAAAAGCAAGATGAGGAAGTTTGATGGCAAGGATCCGGTAAATTGGATACTTCAGATGGAGCAATAATTTGATCTACATGGTGTACCACTTCTACAAAAGGTATGTATTGCATCTTCATATTTAGAAACGGATCAATTTTTATGGTATGGAGGGCTTTGTTCTCGTAAACAACTTGTTACGTGGTCAATTTTCACGGAGGAAATGATAGCACATTATGAGGATACAAAGAGAAGCACCTTCTTTAGAGCAACACCACAACAATTGGAAATAGTAAAAGGGGTTTGTGACATAGTGGAAAGAAAAATTATGGAAACCAGGAAGCATACCCCTCACAACTATAAAGATGGAAGTGTTGTTTCTCCTAGCCTTCCACAACCTACAAAGGTTACACCACAACAATTGGAAGAAAAAAGAGAAAAAGGGCTTTATTACAATTGTGATAGAAAATGCACTAAACGTCATAAGTGTGTTGAGAAGAAATTATTTTACATAGAATATGAAGAGGAGGAAGAAAAGGATCAAGAAACATCAAAAGAAGAAGATATGCGCCAGGACCCCACCCCAGAGAAAGAAGAAATGAATCAGACCATATCTTGTAAAGCATTGGCAAGAATTACCACTCCTCAAACTCTCAAGATAGAAGGACATATCAAGAAGAAAAAGGTACAAGAAGTGAAAGATCAAATCAAGAAAGAAGAAATGAATCCAACCATATCTTGTAATTCATTGGTCGAAATTACCACTCCTCAAACTATCAAGATAGAAGGACATATCAAGAAGAAAAATGTTCAAGAAGTGAAAGATCACATCAAGCATCAAGAAATGAATCCAACCATATCTTGTAAAGGATTGGAAGAAATTACCACTCCTCAAACTCTAGAGATAAAAGGACATATCAAGAAGAAAAAGGTTCAAGCAGTGAAAGATCAAATCGAGCATCAACAACAAGTTCTCCAACTTTTAAAGGATAACGCCACTTCGGTGCAAAATCAAACGAAACAACAGGTAGATCAACATCGTAATGAAAAATGTTATGATGTAGGTGATTGGGTATTTTTACTGCTACATCTCAAGCAAGCTATTTGTGAGAAGGAAATGTTGGCAATACTACATGCACTTATGGCGACCTTACCGAATGGGAAGACTCTTCAAGGATGAGGATGTGGAAGCATTGTTTTGTGCTATTTCTATTATCCAACCATATTGGATAAACAAAGCAAGGGATGAATGGAATAAGGATGAAGAAGTATGGCCACTTATTCAAAAGTTGCAAAAGATCCCAATTCAAACAATATTGCCAGAAGTTGAAGAGGAAGGAAAAATCATATTGGAACCTAGAGCAGTCACAAAAACAAGAACTCGACAGCTATGAAATTGATCAATTTCAGAGTATCTCATCAAGTGGAAGAATTTACCCGCTGAAGATTCCACATGGGAGGACAAGAATTTTATACAGAAGCATCAAGAACTACTCAAGCGTTGAGGGCAACGCTTTCTGAAGGAGAGGGGCATGTTAGGCCCCTATACTACTAGTGTAAACCCTTATTGTTATTAGTACAACCCACTTATTATATTGATGTACCCATGTAGTGTCCATATTGTTACTATTGTGCCCTTATATTATTATTGTTATGTCAGCTCTGATTATGTTATCACCCCTTAGACTCCTATATATAGAAAGGAGTTCTTTTCATTTGTATCATCCAAGAATTGTTCATTTATGTAATGTAAAGGATGCTGCCCCCTCAAAGAGGCTAAATTCTAAGGCGTTGATCTATCTTTTCTATTTTTTCTTGAGCTGGTTTCATAACACTACCTGAATCAATCAACACTATTACATTTTTCTTCTTGATATGTCCTTCTCTCTTGAGAGTTTGAGGAGTGGTAATTCTTGCTAATGCATTACAAGATATGGTCATATTCATATCTTCTTTCTCTAGGGTTGGTTCCTGGTATATATCCTCTTCTTTTGAAGTTTCTTGTTCCTTTTCTTCCTCCTCTTCACAATCTATGTAAAATAATACTGTAACAAAGCCATTTTACTCTTTTTTCTTCCATTCATTGTGTTGTCAACCTTGTAGGTTGTGGATGGCTAGGGGAAAAAACACTTCCATCTTTATAGTTGTGAGTGGTAGGCTTCCTTGTTTCCGTAATTTTTATTTCAATTTTTCTTGTCAACTTGAATGCCTTGTCCAATGAATCAGGTTCCGAAAGGAAAACCTCATGTTGGATGTTATCATTTAAAGTCCTTGTGAACACATCAATCCTATGCTCCTCTGAAATATCATTTATCTTTGTATTCAATTTTTGGAAGTCCTCAATGTGCTCCACCATTGAACCCTTTTTTTGAGAGTTATCAATTATCTAAAGAAGGTGTTTCTCTTTGTATCCTCATAATGTGCTATCATTTCCTCCGTAAAAATTGACCAAGTGATAATTTGTTTACATCAACAGAGTCATCGATACCATACAAACTAATTGGGTTCCAAATATAAAGTTGCAATGCGTACCTTTTGTGTGTTTTGCACATTATGGAGATCGAAATATTGCTCCATATATAGTATCCATGTTATAGGATCCTTGCCGTCAAACTTCCTCATAGCTATTTTTGGAAGGTAGTGGGTCTTCAATCTAACATTAGAGTCTATGAAATCATGATTAACATTTCTTTTTTTCTCATCATGAGTTTCCTCTACTACCTTTTCGCCATTAGGAAGCCTTTCTTGTAGCAAATTTATCAAACCTTCCACGTCTTTCTTCAAATCTTCAATTTTGTCTTTATTCAAATCATGATTAACATTTCTTTTATTCTCATCATGAGTTTCCTCTACTACCTTTTCGCCATTAGGAAGCCTTTCTTGTAGAAACTTTGTCAAACCTTCCCTCCAACCTTCCTTGTCTTTCTTCAAATCTGTAATGTTTCCTTTCATTTTTTCTTCTATACCATTTATGCCATTCTTCAAACCATCCATCTTAACTTCTGTTACTTTTTGTGAGAGCGAAATTTGTTGCACTTGGTCTCGTAATTTTTCTATATCATGTTGCATTTCTTCCTCTTCTTCATGTGTCATAGTAGAGATTTCAGGTTGCTTAATAGGTATTTCCATTTTCTTTCTTCAGATCATCATTTAATAATAATTATGCTTCACAATGAAATTTGAATCACTTCAAACTAATTTCTCAAACAAAACTTATGCAAATTAAAAAAAAAAAACTACACACTTTTTTTTCACTTTGTAAGAGCTCGATATGAAATCTGATGTATCTCTGTAATTTCAGATCTCCAGGGTTTGAAATTTCCTCCTGTTGTATCCCTCTGATTTGTCTTTCCAAACCCACAAGTTTTATCGATATTGTATTCTCCAAGGAATAGTTATCCGCAACATCCCTCTATGATTTGATTATAGACTAGTTCAATAGAGCAAAATTGTACGAAGTGCCACATGTCATGGTTTCAACCTTCGGCCCTGAAAACAATACCCAGCAAACTACAATCCATCCTATTTCTGTCACTGTTTACTAAATTGGAATCCTATGCTCAGAGAGAAAGTTATGACAATTTTCCCAAGGTCGCCTATTTGCAATCAAATTCTAGAGCCTGCAGAAAACCTAACTTCCTTGGATCATATCTCTCAAAATATAGCGATAAATAATCTAAAATTTGTACATGAGGTTAACAAAGGTTTCCTCTCAAATGGGTTTTAATTTAAGCTTCTGAAGCTTCGCAGACAAAAATGTATAGTGGAAATTCCATGATGACCGGTTTGAAGCAGCAAAACCCTAGAATCCAAAGCTCTGAAAGCAAATGTTATGAGACCAGCTCATAAAATAGAAGAAGATATAGATCAATGACTTCAAAATAAGCCTCTTCGAGGGGGAAACCTCCTTTACATTACAAAAATGAACAATTCTTGGATGATACAAATGACAAAACCTCCTTTCTATATATAGGAGTCTAAGGGGTTACAATATAATCAGAGGCGACATAAAAATAATAATGTAAGGGCACAACAATAACAATAGTGGGATTCTATGGGGCACATTAATAACAATATGGGGACAACAAGGGCACAATAATAACAGTAAGGGGCTACAATGACAATAATAATGGGGCAATACACTATTATAATAGGGACCTAATAGATTATTCTCCTTTACCTTGGTTAGAACCCATTTCACTTTCTAATCCTTTCAACTACACATTTCCAACTAACAAAAGTATCATGGAGGTTATGAATTTAGATGAAATGCCATGAAACAAGTGTCATCATCATTCATATTTTCTACCTAACTCTGTTAAAATAAAGAATGGTTTTTCAAATATGTTTTCACCTGAGATAGTAAATAGTCCAAACTCACCCATTTCACTATTTCAAACTAAGTCTAAAAGGAATTTGGGGAATATATCTACAACGACTACCATTGACATTTAAGTTAAAACAAGGATTGTTGAAAATATTTAGCC
The DNA here is from genome assembly GCA_031772625.1 of Pinus tabuliformis. Classification (NCBI taxonomy): domain Eukaryota; kingdom Viridiplantae; phylum Streptophyta; class Pinopsida; order Pinales; family Pinaceae; genus Pinus; species Pinus tabuliformis. The sequence continues at coordinate 436,494,896 of CM062806.1, read as the reverse complement.
TGCCCTTTCTTGACATCCTAATCAATAGAAACCAAGATGGCTCCATATCTGACCTGGTCTATCGTAAGAAGACCCACACAGAACATTACCTTCATGCCAGCTCTCACCATCATCCTACTCAGAAACTTGGGGTTCTCAACATGCTAGCAACCAGGGTTGCTCGCATTTCAAATCATCATCATTTTGAACAAGAGAAGAACCATCTCATGGATGTTTTTGAAAAGAATGGATACATAAGACACCAAGGAATCAAAGCTTTCAAGAAGGCAGAGAATCCTAAAAACAAACAACCAAGGGATGATTACATGGGTAAGGTCCACCTCCCCTACATATTGAGCACCACTAATAAAATTGCGCATATTCTAAAGAAGAATAATATAAAAACCACGTTCAATCCTATGAACACCATTAGCAGCTGCCTAAAATCAGTAAAAGATCTGATTGATCCTAAATGCCACAAAGAAGTTTATTTGGTTCCTTGTTCTTGTGTCAAAACCTACATTGGTGAGACTGATCGATCAATCTTAACTAGGATTCAAGAGCATGTCATTGACATTAAACATAATTGTTCCAAGGCCTCAGCTTTGGCCAAGCACTCTGATAAAACCAATCATCATATTTGTATTGAAAACTCGTGTGTGGTGGCCAAGATTAATCATTATCACCATAGAAAATTTAGAGAAGCTATCGAAATATGAAAGCACCATAACAACCTTAATCGCGATGATGGTTGGAAAATAAGTGATAATTGGATTCCCACTCTAACCTCTTATTCACCTTCTCCTAGCTGCTCCCTGCCCTCTTATCGATAAATTTGGCCTTTCAGGGTCTTCCTTATAGTATACCAGCCCTAAAATTTATTAAAATATTTTAATAATAAGAAAAATCATAAATAATACTAAAATATTTTAAGAAAAATCATAAATAATTTTATAATTTCAATTTAATTTAATTTAATTTTAATTGCAGCTAAAACTTTAGTTCAATTTAATCTCAATCATTAGATTCAATTCTAATTCTAAAACTTTATAAATTAATTAATAATAATTAATAATGAAATAATTAAAGTTTAAAGACATTAATACTTTGGAAAATCATTAGCAAAAGTTTTAGATAGTAATTATTTTTTAGATTTTTATAATTTTCATTTTGATTAAAAAAACAAATTTCAAACATTAAATTCAGTTTTAATTTCAATCTTAAAATTAAATTAATCAAGAAATAACCTGTTTAGTTTATAATCATTAATAAATATTAGGTATTAATTATCATTTCTTTTCCTTTTAATCATTCATTTTAAAACTAAAAATAATTTAAACATCCTATTAAATATAATTGTCAATAAATAAAATTTATTTATTAACAATTAATTTATGGATTAGCTTGCATGAAATTTTTTAATTAATAATAGTCTTTAAAAGAAAAACTAGATCTTAAAATTAAAACTATAACTAAAATCATTATCAAAATTAAATAAAATTAAAACTAAAACTGAATTAAATCATTATCAATTGATTCACTCTCCTTCCTTCAAAATTTGTTAGCTACCATTCATTCCCATCCCAACCCTCACCTTTATTTATTAACACTATTGAGTTCTAACTTTTTCACTCATGGATCTATCTTGATGATGAACCACAAAGGATGGTTCGAAACGTCGATTTCAAAAATATGTATGCGATGACTCCAAAACATAACACCACACAAAATATTCACATAGGTGCCTCATGCTCAATCATAGAAATTCGAACATATAAGGTCTTATTTCAAGGATTCAACGACATTTTTTCCTGGCCTTATGAGGAAATTCCAGGAATTGACTCAAGCATTGTAGTACATGAAATTAAAACTTACCCAGATGCCAAACCTATCAAACAACAATTACATCTGGTGCATCTGTGAAAAGTTGTGGCTATTAAAGTTGAGGTGGAGAAACTGCTCAAAGTAGGTTTCGTCTACATGATTCCCTTAACTGATTGGGTGTCCAATATCGTACCTGTTAATAAGAAATAGGGAACCATTAGAGTATGCATCGATTATAGGGATATTAATAAAGCTTGTCTAAAAGAAAATTATCCTACTCCCTATATCGATGAAATCATCGACGAATGTTTCGGAAATGAAATGTTTTCATTTATGGAGGGATTTTATAGCTACAATCAAATTAACATACTCCCAGCTAATCAACACAAAACCACATTCACCTGTCTATGGGGGACTTTTTCTTATTGAAAAATCCCATTTGGTTTGAAGAACGTCGATGCAACTTTTCAACGGGAAATATCTTATGCATTTCACGATATCAAGCATATTGTTCAACCTTATTTACATGACTTTCCAGCTCACTCATTGAGACGGGATGTTGAGGAATGGCAACAAGAAATTCCAATTTAATTTGTCCTTGAATTAAATTGTGAATTAAAATCAAATTTTATTCTCATAACAACTTGTAAATAGTCAATTAAGTTTAATTAACTTAGTTAGTTTAGAAATTTCGAGTTGGAAGTCATGTAAGTGCTCTCCCTAAATTTTCTGGATCCAGTATGAGTTTAGATTGAGTTGCAATTAGATAACTCAGTTTACTGAGTTATAGTCAGTTAAACTAGTTCTAAATGTTCGTTGAACTTGTAGAGGATTAACAATGAGTTGGTCCACTGGTGCATCCACAAGTGCTACTCAAGATAACTGAATATTCATTCATCGGAAACTCATGCATGTCAGTTTTGAGAAAGACCCGGTTGAGACTAGAGTGCAGGGACAATGTACTATCAGTTGTATGATTTACTGAGTTGTAAATATCATGCATGCAATCCGGAAGAGGACCTAATTAGGATGCACAGTTTTGGAAGCATGAATTCCCTTTAAATACGGGCTAGTCATCCTAGGAATTGCACAAGGAAATAAGGGCTTGGCAGGTAGTGGAAATTGGCGAAGTGTTGGCTAATAACGGGATTGTGAGGTAGAGAGTTGAGCATACTTGTGCGGAATTATTATTGTAAGAACAAGCTCTGTATCTTCACTCATATTTCTGATTTAATGCAATATAGATAGGTGGGGTTTTTAGTAGTGTCTTTCCCTAGAAAAACTTATTGTGTTATGTGCCATTGATCTATTTTCTTCGTGTTCATATTGTTTTCATCAATCTATTTTCTTTTGCTAGTTGAAAGTAGAAGTAGATTCTTGCTCTGTTCTTTAGTAAATCGCATGAGCTTGTGAATCTAGAAGAAAATCTACATGGTATCAGAGCTGAACATAGTATACTAGAGGAGATTTCTAATTTTTGAGTTTTGGGTTATAGGTGAAATTCGAATTTGCAATACATACTTCAGTATCGCCAGATTGCATTCTACGGTTTACAGTTTTAGTATGCCTTGGAAGGAAGCTCAAATTATATAGCCTGGATGGACAGAATGGAGGTTGTGTTGGAGGATAATGGCTTGAAGGAATTCGTTGATAAATACATTCCTAAGCCAATAGCATCAGATGCACAGAATCTAGCCGAATGGAAGAAGTGTGTGGCGAAGGCGAGGTGGATAATCCTTGAGGGAGTTCAAAACCACATTGTATTGAGTCTCCATGGAAAGGAAACTCGGTATGCTATGTGGAAATAATTGACAGAATTGTATCAAAACAAAAGTGACCAAAGGAAATTGGAACTAAAGGAAAAACTATTAAAAATCAAAATGGAGAAAGGCGAGACTATTCCAAAATACTTTACCAAGTTCACTCAATGTCGTGATGAACTTGGAAGTGTTGGAATCACGGTTGCTGAGGATGATATGGTGAGTCTTACTCTTCTGGGACTCCCAAAGAGTTGGCATAGTTATTAGGACTTTGTCATTTGTCAATAGAAGCTACCATATTGGGAATGACTGTGGTCAGACTTGATGCAGGAGTAGATCAAGAGGAACACCAGGGATGGCTCTTCATCAAAGACTGATGATGAAGAGAATCATGCCTTAGCAATTAAGACGAAGAAAGGGAAAGCTTCCCATTCCAATTCGAATTATTGCCATGGAGGTAATAAGAAAGACATGATAAAATTTAAGTTCTTTCATTGTCACAAGTTGGGCCATACTGCTACAAATTGTCCACTCAAGAAGTCCAAGAAGAAGTCCTCAGGAGGAGCGGCATGAGTGGCTTTGGCCTCTCAATTCGAATTGGACTTTTCCCTCATTATATGCATGGTGTCATCAATGATGGGAAGTGTATGGTACTTAGACAGTAGAGCTTCATTCCACAGGATTGGCGACAAGGAGTTATTCAATGACCTGGAGGAGAAATATCTCCATATGCATATCAAGATGGGTGACAATGGGAGGTATATTGTTACTGGATTGGGAACGGTTACTTTTTAGAGGGAGCATGGGGCTCCAATCACCTTGAAGAATGTTATGTATGTGCCCAGGATGAAGAAGAAATCGGTATCTGTTGCCATGCTTGAGGAGAGAGGCTATGATGTGATATCTTCGAAAGGAAATGTGTTCCTTCGACACATATCCACGGGTCAAGTAAAGAAGATAGGGATTCAGGTGAAGAAACTCTATAAGTTAGAGGTAGAGAATTGTGCTTATTTAACAATGAAAGTAGATATGGTACAGAGTCGAGATGTTGGCAAGTTGTGGCATAGGTGATTAGGTCACTTGCATCATGGGGCTCTGAAGATCATGCAGCAAATATCCATTGATTTTCCCAAAGGTACACTAGAGAAAGTTGGTACATGCAAGGGGTGTACTTTGGGTAAATACTCCAAGTATTCCTTTCACGACAGAGATAGTTGAGCAGAGGCTATTCTAGAGCGATTCCATTCAGATGTGTGTGGACCATTCTCAACAGCCTCCATGACCAAACGCAGGTATTATGTTATATTTCTTGTTGACTTTTCTTGAAAATGTTGGATATTTTTCATGAACAAAAAGGACCAAACCTTCACGAAGTTTTGTGAGTTTAAAGAATTGGTGGAGAAAGAGTCAGGCAAGAAGTTTAAAGCTCTGCGAAGTGATAATGGTGGTGAGTATGTCTCAAACGATTTTAAGAACTTATGTGCAGTGGAAGGGATTAAATGGGATTTGACGACACCCCATAACCCTCAGAAGAATGGGTTGGCCGAGAGGAAGAACAGAAGCATAGTAGGGGCAGTGAGGGTGATGTTTCATGATCAAGGTCTCCCACTACACTTGTGCGTTGAGGCATGCAACACAACGGTTTATGTTCATAATCGTAGCCCACATCAGATTCTTTCGATGAAGACACTAGAGGAGACTTATTCTGGTAAAAGTTCGAATGTTGGTCACTTTAGGATTTTTGGGTCATCAGTATATTTCCATGTGACCAAAGATGCATGGAAGAAGCTTGAGCCGACAACAAAGTTGGGGATATTTGTGGGGTACACTGATACACCCCACAAAAATCGGGTGTACTTTCCGACCAACAAGATCACAATGGTTCGCAGGTATGTCAGATTTGATGAGGAGAAGGCCATGTGAGTTTCCCTTGAGAGGGAGCTTCAGCTACATGTGGTTAAGGATATTTTAGATCCTAAGGTTGAGGAGTCTGAAATTGATGTGGAGCAGCCACATGTAGAGGATCTAGTAGTGGAGACATCCACTCAGGAAAATTCTTCTAGAGATGGGAGAAAGTGCACCAGAGAGGCAGATCTATCGTTGTCAGATGCTAGAGAGAATATGGGAGCACACACATTACAACACAAACAGAGGAGGTCAGCTAACAGGTACACTGGATACATGGCTCTTATGAGTGGATGTGTTGTGACAGAGCCATATTCCTTTGAGGAAGCAGGCAGTAGTCGATTTTGGTTGATGTCATGGTGGAGGAGTATGACTGCATAATTCATAACAGTGTTTGGGATGTGATCCCGAGACCAGAGGATAAGTCCATGGTGAGCTCCCCTTAGCTTTACAAGGTAAAGAAAGCTGCAGATGGTAGTGTGGAGAAGTATAAGGCTAGATTTGTGGCTCGTGGCTTTTCACAGGTAGAGGGGATTGACTATGATGAGACCTTTTCTCATTTTCCAAGGTACTCATCGATCAGATCTATATTGGCACTATCAACGTAGATGGGTTGGAATATATATCAAATGGATGTGAATACAACCTTCCTTAATGGCATGATTGAGGAAGAGGTGTACCTAGAGCAGCATGAAGGTTTTGAAACCTTTGACCGTGAGTCGCATGAGTGCCAACTCAAGAAAGCGTTGTATGGGCTAAAGAAAGCACCTTGTTCTTAGTACACCAGGATAGATAACTACTTCACCGGGTTGGGCTTCACGAAGAGTGAAGCAGGTGTGAACCTGTACCACATAGTGGTGGAAGGTAAAAAATTTATCATTGTACTTTATGTCGATGATCTCATATTGACTAGTTATGATCAACCGATCAGATCTTGCAACGAGGACCTTGCAAGAGAGTTTGAGATGAAGGACTTGAGGCTCATGCATTACTTTTTGGGCATGGAAGTATGGCAGGGTGATGGGGATTTGTTTGTGTCTCAAGACAAGTATGCCAATGAGATACTCAAGAGGTTCCACATGGCGAGCTACAAACCTATGAAAACTCCTCTAGCTCTTAACTGGAGGAAGGAGGCTATTACTGATCAGAAAATTATCCTAGATGACTTTTCACTCAAAAATGAAAGTCAAAGGATGCTTCTAAAAATAATACCATTGCATATATATTTTCAAACCTGAATCTAATGCAATTTGAATGGGCTAAAATGGACTTCGAATGAAGAAGTTATCACAGAAAGAAGATTGTCATTGTCCTTTGAAAAGGAGGCAAATTCTTATAAAAATGGCATAAAAGCCTCATTGAAGAAATCACATCACAAAAGGCCAAAGGGAAGGACTTAGGCCAAAGGCGGAAGGAACCCCGATTGCGACCTTCAACTTATCGCATCAGAGGTAGGCCTGCGCCCGATATCGGGACCCTAGGCAGAGCGATATGCGATATGCGATCAATGCGATGATCGGCAATCGGAGGAGCAGAGGCATAGACCCCGCCGATGTGATATGTGATGTGAGATATCGGTGATTGGTGGATCGGCAATCGACATAGTCAAAGGGAAGACCCCTGGGGTCATTGGACATTGCGATATGCGATATGCAATGCGCCGATAGCGCGATCGGCAATCAACGATCGTGATTGCAATGAGATAAAGGGGCTCCTGCTTGATGCATTTTCGATATGGTGATAAATCACAGACCCGATGGGGATTATCAGCATGATTTCATAAGTTTTGAAATCCAGAAATTCGGGATTTCTGTGTATTTCCCGTGTATTGGTTTTTTTTGGCCAATACGCCATGCGATTGCAATTTGCGATGGAATGAGGGACCTGATAGGATTTTAAGTGTGATCCTATATTATTTGAAGTCCGGTTAAATGCCCATGATGGGTTTTTCATGCGTTTCCTATGTATTTCTGTTATTTTGGCTATTACAGCCAGAGGAAGGCAAAAATGATCGGGTCTTCCGCGCCGACGGTTCCTTTCCATTGTGAACGCATTCTTATGGTGAAATAGATGGGTTTTCCATGATGGAGGACTGTAATTGATACCACAAAAATACACAGAGAGCTCAATGGATGAGATTACTGAGAGAGCTTGGAGTCTCTTGGAGGTCGAGCGAAATCAAAGAGATCCATTAACAAAGCAACAGAGAAGTTATTCTCCCTTCAGGGATCTCACAGCTGCACAGAGCCAGAGCTCAAGATAGCTACGCAGAACTAGAGGGTTGATAGCAGCAAAGAGTCGAGAGTTGAGAGCTAGAGCCAGAGCTAGAGCCAAGAGCCAGAGCTGAGAGCTAGAGCTAGAGCCAGAGCCAAGAGAACAACAAAGAGATCAAGTGATCCAACTATTGCTAGTGTCCGGAGTGTGTTGAAGACAGAAGACGAAGTCTAGAAACAGTTAAGAAAAGTCTGAGGGAGTCAGAGAAGCCAAAAGCTCAAGAAGCTTAGAGCACTAACTGAAGGAGTAAAGTCTAGAGAAGCCTAGATCTGTTTGCAGAGTGAGGACAGCCAGCAGGATAAGATGGTATTTCTAAACCCATAAGTTCAGTGTAAACCAATGGAGTTGAGCATGGAGCTTGTAAAAGAATTTATACCATAATCCCAAAGAGCCTAGTTGAGTTAACTAGAACTCAAGGAGACGTAGCCCAAGAGGTTTAGGTGAACTCCATATTATATTGTTGTTATGTGTGTTTGCTTATTTGCTGCTTTTATTTATTGTTATCTGAGTTTTATTTCAGCATAAGCAAATGAACTCCAAACACATAAACAGTTAAGAACAAACACAAGCATACACCTCTTTCAAGCACTTTTTAATTCCACAATTGGTTAATCATAAGGCCTTGGAAATATTTAAGCTTTAGAGTGGGAGAGGTTCTTGTAAGCTTGACAAGAAGCCTTTAGGTCCCCATTTCAAATCAGGTGGTATTAGAGCCTAAGATTGATTAAACCCACCTTCAAAGAAGGTTATATCAAAATTGGTTATACCAGAGTAGATGGTATCATGATGCAGGTGTTATCAGGGGTGAATGTTGATTGACAAAGAAAAAGATTGCTTGTCTGAAAAGTGTTTAAACAGTCAGAGGTTGATTGTATGCTTTTTTACAAACTAACTATTGTTTGAGTTTGTAGACGTGAAGGGAAAGCTATTGATAGCTTAGTCTAGGAGAGGACAAAAAGGAAGAAGAGCTGAAGGCATTCTTCTTATACCAAAGGACCTCAAAGCAATCCTTGAAGCATAAGAGGTTTGTTGCAAAAGGTTGCTTGAATAAAGCTCTTTGTTAATCTTGTTTGAAGTTCTTTTGTTCATTGGCATAATGACAACTTCTACAATTGAGTCCTCAAATTCTTCTTCCTTTACAAGATTCTTTGATGAAGACAAGAAGCAAGACTTGTTCACCACGATGGATATGGTGAGAGAAATGTATGAGGATGGAAGTAATAGCAGCATACTTAGAGAGCAGTTGAATTCCGTGGAGGAAGAGAAACAGTTGCTTTCTGACAAATTGCAAGAAATGGAGAGGCAACTTCATATTTCAAATATGAACCTGAAAAGGATGCATGAGTTAGAGACACAGCTCTTTGTTTCCAAGGAATCCTTAGTCAAGTATCGGCTTGAAGAAGAGGTAAATAATTCCTATTTGTCTTCAATTTCCTTTAAGAATGATTTTGTTGGTTCTTTTGAAAAACATACCAAAGGCATAGGTTCCAAGTTAATGTCCAAGATGGGCTACGAAGGAAAAGGCTTTGGCAAACATGCACATGGCATTGTTGAGCCAATAATAGTTGAGGAAAGGCCTAAGCATTTGGGTCTTGGCTATGGACAAGCTTATGGAGAAATTTCCAAAGCTACCATGAAGGTCATTGAAACAGTTCCAAGAAGGAGTTTCATTTCAGGTCTTCTACCTCAAAAGTGTAAAGATTGTATTCATGGGGAATGCAATAGATTGAAACATCATTTGCAGGATGCAGGTATTCATAAGCATACACTTGAACCAGAGAATTGTGGAAACTTTGATAGCCTTGAAGAGATTGATGATGTTCCAAAGGGAGCTACTTCTTCATTCAGTTCACCTCCTCAAGAAGGCAATAAAGGTGAAAGAGAAAGGTATAAATCTGGTTCTAATCATATTCCTTTTGATTATGTTCAACATGGTAAATTTCTACATAAGTATTGGAAAATAATTTCTTGTTCCTTTTGTGGTTTGGATAACCATAATGTTTCTAGATGTTGGAAGAGAATGGCCACATACAGGAAACTTTTGAAGGAAAGGAAGCAAGAAGCCAAAGGTCCATTGGACAAGGCAAATCATGTTGTCAAGAGGATGCACATGTGTTGCACTTACTGCCATAAGCAAGGACACATTGCTGAAAAGTGTTGGACTCTAAATCCAACAATGCTTCCACAAAACTTGAAGAAGGTGGAAAGAGAAAATGGCAGGAATGGAAAGAAAGATTCCATGATTGATGTGTTTCAGGATGATTCACATGTTGATGTTGATGTGCAGACAAAGGTAGCACCTTTGAAATGGATTGGTAAAAAATGATTAGAGTTCTTATCCAATTAAGGTTGCATGTCTTTTGACAATGCATCTATTTGCATTTCTTTGTTAATGAGATGCAGGTTGCAGGATTTTACCAAGAAGGTGAATGGAAAAGTTGAGTAGGAGACTCACTTTATTGTTGCAGCATTATGTTCATTTCAACTTCAAAATTACAGTGTACTTAAGTGAAATTTGAAGGATGAAATGCATGCATAAGCATGATATGCATTAACACAGGGATGTTGATGATTTCCTTGCATTTAAACAAGTATGTGTGATTAACTTGAAGGGTTTATTACTTTTTTGTAAACATGCATGTAATGTTGCTGTTGACTTGGAAAAAGTTGATTTGGTCTCCAAGATGGAGATAATGATGAAGTGTTTCATCTTTTGAAAAGAATCCTTGAGATCTTTTCTACATGCTTGACTTGAAGGGTCATTTGTTTTAAAGGCATGTTTTGTGGGCTTGTTATCTAGTCCATCATTTGTATGCAGATGTAAGACATGGAGGTGTTCACAAGATGTGAAAATCTATTTCTTTTGTTGAAGCATGAGTTTAGGCCATCCAGTTGTTGTCTGTATTTCTGTTGTTGTTAACAGTTGTTGTTGACAGCATGTCAAACAGGTACAAATGAAAGTTTTTGTGAAGCAGATGTAACTTCACATTGGTTTGAGCCACCTTGGATCAATGATCAAGGAAGATAAGTTCAAACTACCTTCTGTGACCTTTTCAGCAGGAGTTCTGTATGAAGTCAAGGAGGAAAATAGTTCTTCCCAGGAGGACCAGCACATCCAGGAAGGAGAGTGGTCAAAGGATTTGGTTCAGAGGCACTATGCAAGGCAAGTGTATGGAGGCTGAAAGAAGAGGGTGTTGTTACTCTCATTTACTGTTCAGATCAGTATATTAGTCTTTTGGAGACCAAAATATTTTTAGTGGGAAGGCGTGATCAGAAAATGATCCTAGATGACTTTTCACTCAAAAATGAAAGTCAAAGGATACTTCTGAAAATAGTCCCATTGCATAGATATTTTCAACCTAAATCTAATGCAATTTGAATGGGCTAAAATGGACTTCGGATGAAGAAGTTATCACAGAAAGAAAATTGCCATTAGCCTTTGAAAATGAGGCATATTCTTATAAAAATGGCCTAAAAGGCTTATTGAAGAAATATCATCGCAAAAGGCCAAAGGGAAGGACCTAGGCCAAAGGTGGAAGGAACCCCAATTGCGACCTCCGACTTATCACATCGGAGGTAGGCCTTCGCCCGATATCGGGACCCCAGGCAGAGCGATATGCAATCAATGCGATGAAGCGATTGCAATGATCGGCGATCAGAGGAGCAGAGGCATAAAACCCACCGATGCCATATGTGATGTGTGATATCAGCGATCGGTGATCGGCATAGTCAAAGGGAAGACCCCCGGGGCTGTTGGAAATTGCGATATGAGAAATGTGATGCATCGATAGTGCGATCAGCGATCAGGATTGCATCGATACAAAGGGGCTCCTGCCTGATGCGATTTCCATATGCCGATAAATCGCGGACCCAATGGGGATTATCAGTGCGATTTTGATATGCCGATAAATTGCGGACCCGATGGGGATTATTAGCGCGATTTCATAAGTTTTAAAATCTGGAAATTTGGGATTTCTGTGTATTTCCCGTGTATTGGTTTTTTTTTCGCCAATATGCCATGTGATTACGATTTGCGATGGAATGGCGGACCCAATAGGATTTTAAGCACGATCCTATATTATTTGAAGTCCGATTAAACTCCCATGATGGGTTTTTCATGTGTTTCCTGTGTATTTCTGTTATTTTGGTTGTTACGGCCAGAGGAAGGAAAAAATGATCGGGTCCCCCGTGCCGACGGTTCCTTTTGTTATGAAACTAGCTCAAGAAAAGATAGAAAAGATAGATCAACGCCTTAGAATTCAGCCTCTTCGAGGGGGCAACCTCCTTTACATTACATAAATGAACAATTCTTGGATGATACAAATGACAAAACCTCCTTTCTATATATAGGAGTCTAGGGAGTCACAATATAATCCAGCCGACCTAACAATAATAATATAAAGCCACAAAAATAACAATAGAGGGATTCTATGGGGCACAGAAATAACAATATGGGGGTAATAGGGGCACAACAATATAAATAAGGGGTATAACTACAATAGTAATGGGGTAATCACTAGTATTATAGGGACCCAACATGGCCCTCTCCTTCAAAAAAGTGTTGTCCTCAATGCTTGAGTAGTTCTGGATACTTCTGCATAAAATTCTCATCCTCCCATGTGGAATCTTCAGCGGATAAGTTCTTCCACTTGATAAGATACTCTGAAATTGATCGATTTCGTAGCTGTCGAGTTCTTGTTTTTGTGACTGCTTCCGGTTCCAATATAATTTTTCCTTCCTCGTCAAGTTCTGGCAATATTGTTTGAATTGGGAGCTTGTCACCTATAACCTTCTTTAAACATGAAACATGGAAAACTGGGTGCAATCGAGAAGCTGCAGGAAGCTCCAATTTGTATGCCATAGTACCAATCTTTTGCAACACCTTGTACGGACCATAATACTTTGGTGATAATTTATTATCCTTCTTAGCTTGCTTTAGGGACATTTGCTTATATGGTTGTAGCCGTAGGAATACCCAATCACCTACATCAAAACTTCTTTCACTGCGATGTTGATCTGCCTGTTGTTTCATTCTATTTTGTGCCAACACGAGGTTATCCTTTAAGAGTTGGAGGACTTGTTGTTGATGTTCGATGTGATGTTCCACTGCCTGAACCTTAGAATTTTCTCTTAAATATGATGTGATGATGGTGGTTGATACCCATAAAGTGCCATAAATGGGGTCATTTTTGTTGCTGTATGGAAGGAAGTGTTATACCACCATTCAGCCAGAGGCAACCATTTGACCCATTGTGTCTGTTTATCAGATACAAAGCAACGAAGATATCCTTCCAAACATTTGTTTACTATCTCAGTTTGCCCATCAGATTGAGGATGATAAGATGAGCTATGAGCTAACTGAGTACCAAGACAAGAAAATAATTTTGTCCAAAAATTTCCAGTGAAAATGGGATCTCTGTCACTTACAATAATCTTTGGGTTTCCATGTAGCTTTTGAACTGTTTCCATAAATGCAGTAGAAACTGTACTGGCTTTAAATGGATGTGATAATGCACAAAAGTGTGCATACTTGGTAAGTCTGTCAACTACCACCATGATGACACTCTTTCCCTCAGACTTGGGTAAACCTGTGATAAAATCCATTGAAACCTCCTCCCAACGTTGGCTTGGAATGGATAAAGGTTGTAATAGACCCGGTGTCTTAATTGTTTCAACTTTATTTTGCTGGCAAACCAAACATTCTGCCACAAACTTTTGAATATCTGATTTAAGGCCATCCCAAAAAAATTCCTTCTTAACCCTGTGGTAAGTTTTTAAAAATCCTGAGTGCCCTCCTAAGGGAGAAGTGTGCAATTCCATAAGAATCTTTTGTTTTAGCTGGGAATTCTTACAGAGGTATAAGCGATCTTTGTACCATAACGAATCATTTTTCCAGCTAAATGTATCAGAAGTACTGGAATCTTGTTGTAGCTTTCGAATAAGTGCCCACACTTCTTCGTCATTCTTCCATTCCTCCCTTGCTTCGTTTATCCAATCTGGTTGGATAATAGAAATGGCACACAACAATGCTTCCACATCCTCATCCTTTCTTGAGAGTGCATCTGCCACCACATTTTGCTTCCCTTTTTTGTAGATGATTTCAAAGTCATAACCCAACATCTTTGTGACCCACTTTTGTTGCTCTTCAGAGGATAATCTTTGTTCTAAAAAGTATTTAAGGCTATCATGATCCGTTTTTACCTTGAAGTGTCTTCCCATTAGGTAGGGTCGCCATTTCTTAAGTGCATGGAGTATTGCCAACATTTCCTTCTCATAAATAGCTTTGCTTAAAAACTTTCCCTTGATTGGACGACTTTCAAAAGCAATGGGTCTTTCATCTTGCATTAGAACAACACCAATTCCATTTCCTGAAGCATCACATTCCACAATAAAGGTTTTTGTGAAGTCCGGTGTAGCTAAGACCGGTGCTTGGCACATTGCCTCTTTAAGATGTTCAAAGGCCTTTGTTGCTTCCGGAGTCCATGAAAATGAATCTTTCTTCAATAATGTTGTTAGAGGTGCTGCTATTCTCCCATAATTCTTAACAAACTTGCGATAATACCCTGTCAACCCAAGAAATCCTCGCAGATGCTTTATGGATGTGGGGATTTTCCATTCCTTAATGGCTTTAATTTTGCTAGGGTCTACCTTAACTCCTTCATGAGATACAATATGACCCAAATATTCCACCTCCTGGACTCCAAAGAAACATTTGGATCTTTTTGCATATAATTGTTTCTCCTCCAATAGTTGTAGCACCCTGTCAACATGTTCAACATGATCCTTCCAAGACTTGCTGTAGATTAGTATATCATCAAAAAATACTAACACAAATTTTCTAAGGAATGGTTTGAAAATTGAATTCATCAAACCTTGAAATGTTGAAGGTGCATTGGTAAGGCCAAAAGGCATGACCAAAAATTCATAATGACCCTCATGAGTTCTAAATGCCGTTTTCGGAATGTCTTCAATCTTCATTCTGATTTGATGATATCCCGAACGAAGATCCAACTTGGTGAAGTAAATTGATCCATGCAATTCATCCAGTAATTCATCAATAACAGGAATGGGGAACTTATCTTTAATAGTGAGCTTGTTGAGCTCCCTATAATCCGGACACATGCGCCATGATCCATCCTTCTTGTGCACCAATACTACTGGAGCTGAGAAAGAACTTTGACTCGGTTGAATTATACCAGCCTCTAGCATTTCTGCAACCATACGTTCAATTTCACTTTTTTGGACATAGGGATATCTGTACGGCCTGATGTTTGGAGGAACACTTCCTGGAATCAGATGAATAGCATGATCATGATCACGCATAGGTGGGAGACCCTTGGGAGTCTCAAATACCTTGGAATGATTGTCCAGGACTTTTTGGAGATCTGGAGAAATAGATGATTCCAATGTGGAAACATCTAGCGAACATAATTGTGCAATTACACCTCTTTGCTCCTTTTTTAGAAGCTTTGTCATACCATTAGAGCTGATTATCTTTCCTGGTTTCCCTGCAATACCCCTTAATTCAACTTCCTTTCCTTCCGTAGAAAATTTCATGAAAAGTTCTTGAAAATTAAAAGCTATTGTACCCAAGGATTGTAGCCATTGGACTCCTAGTACAACATCAGCACCTCCCATTGGAATGGAAAGCATTGGGCTAGTCAATACATATTCTCCCATGGATAGCTTGATATTATGGCACTTTCCAGAGCAATTTATTGTTCCTCCATTTGCAATCATCACTTGACACTCTGGTGCTGGATATAGGAAGCAATTCAATTCTTTTGCTACCCTACAATGAATAAAATTGTGGGTGCTTCCTGAATCAATCAACACTATTACCTTTTTCTTCTTGATTTGTCCTTCTATCTTGATGGTTTGAGGAGTGGTAATTCCCGCCAATGCATTACAAGATATGGTCGGATTTATTTGTTCTTCATCTAGGCTTTGTTCCTCAAGTATATCTTCTTCTTTTGACCTTTCTTGCTCCTTTTCTTCTTCCTCTTCACAATCTATGTAGAATAATTTCTTCTCAGCACACTTATGACCTTTTGTGTATTTGCTATCACAATTGTAACAAAGCCCTTTTGCTCTTTTTTCTTCCAATTGTTGTGGTGTCAACCTTATAGGTTGTGGAAGACTAGGGGCAACAACACTTCCGTCTTTATAGTTGTGAGTGGTATGCTTCCTGGTTGCCATAATTTTGCTTTCCATTTTTCTTGCTAACCTGAATGCCTTCTCTAATGAATCAGGTTCCCAAAGGCGAACATCATGTTGGATATTATCCTTTAAAGACCCTATGAACACATCAATCCTATGCTCCTCTGGAATATCTTTTACCCTTATGTTCAATTTTTGGAACTCCTCAATGTGCTCCATTACTGAACCCTTTTGTTTGAGAGCTAAAAAAAGTGTTGCTTTTTGTATCTTCATAATGTGCTATCAATTCTTCCGTAAAAATTGCCCAAGTGATAAATTGTTTACGAGAGCAAAGCCATTGATACCATACAAACTGATTTGGTTCCAAATATACAGTTTCCATACGTACCTTTTGTGCATTTTGCACATTATTGAGATCGAAGAATTGCTCCATCTGTAATATCCATGTGGCGGGATCCTTGCCATCAAACTTCCTCATATCGATTTTTGGAATATGGTGATTTTTCGATCCAACATTAGCGTCTATGGAATCATGATTAACATTTCTTTTGTTCTCATCATGAGTTTCCTTTACTACCTTTTCACCATTAGTGACCCTTTCTTGTAGCAACTTCTTCAATTCTTCCATGTCTGTCTTCATATCTATCTTCAAATCTGCCATGTCTCTCTTCAAATTTGCCTTCGAATCATCCATCTTAGCTTCCATGCCCTTTATCTTAGATTCCACGCCATTTATCTTAGATTCCACTCGATTTATCTTAGATTCCATGCCACTTATCTTAGCTTTTGTTAGCTTTTGTGAGCATGACATTTGTTGCACTTGTTCTTGTAATTTTGATATATCATGTAGCATTTCTTCCTCTTCTTCATGAGTCATGCTAGAGCTTTCAGGTTCCTTACTAGGTGTTTGCATTTTCTTTCCTCGGGGCATCAGTTACCGATAATAATGCTTTACTATGCCCTTTGAATTCCGTTAAACCAAGCTTACACAAAAATTTAAAAAAAACTACACACCTTTTTTCACTTTATAGAAGCCTGATATTGAATCTGATGTATCTCTGTAATTTCAGATCATCCAATTTTGCAATTGCTACCTGTAGTAGCCTTCTGCGTCCTCTTTCCAATGCCACAAGTCTGAGCCAAATTGGATTCTCCAAGGAAGAGTTATGTGAAATCTCCCACAGTGACTTGTTTTTAGACTGGTTCAGTAGAGTGAACTTGTACGACGTGCCACGAGTCACTGTTTCAACCTTTGAATCTAAAACACACACACAAGAAACTAAAGTCCGTCCTCTTTCTGTACCTTCTTACGAAATTTCAATCCGATCCCCAGAGAGAAAGTTATGACGATTTTCCCCAGGTCACCTGTTTTGAATGTAATTCAGGAGTCTGCAAAAAGCCAACTTCCTCAGATCATATCTCCGCAAATATCGCGCAAAAAGCTCTGAAATTCGGAACCAAGGTTCAGCGCGATTTCTTCTCAAATGGGTTTTTTTTTCGACTTCTGAAACATCACAGAAAAAATGTTATAGCGAAAATGCCACGATGACCTGTTTGGAGCAGCGAAACCCTAGAATCCAAAGCTCTGATACCAAATGTTATGAAACCAGCTCAAGAAAAGATAGAAAAGATAGATCAACGCCTTAGAATTCAGCCTCTTCGAGGGGGCAACCTCCTTTACATTACATAAATGAACAATTCTTGGATGATACAAATGACAAAACCTCCTTTCTATATATAGGAGTCTAGGGAGTCACAATATAATCCAGCCGACCTAACAATAATAATATAAAGCCACAAAAATAACAATAGAGGGATTCTATGGGGCATAGAAATAACAATATGGGGTTAATAGGGGCACAACAATATAAATAAGGGGTATAACTACAATAGTAATGGGGTAATCACTAGTATTATAGGGACCCAACACCTTTCCATTGTGAACAGATTATTGTGGTGAAAAAGTAGGGTTTTCCATGATGGAGGAATGTAACTGATACCACACAAATAAATAGAGAGCTCAATTGATGAGAGAGCTAAGAGAGCTTGGAGTCACTTGGAGGTCGAGAAAAATTAGAGAGCTCCATTGACAGAGCAGCAAAGAAGTTAGTCTCCCTTCAAGGAGCTCCCAGCTGCGCAGAGCCAAAGCTCAAGATAGTTGCGCAAAGCCAGAGGGTCAATAGCAGCAAAGAGCCAAAAGCTGAGAGTTGAGAGCCAGAGCCAGAGCCAGAGCCAAGAGCCAGAGCCAGAGCCAAGAGCCAGAGCCAGAGCCAGAGCCGAGAGCCAGAGCTAGAGCCAGAGCCGAGAGCCAGAGCCGAGAGAACAACACAGAGATCAAGTGATCTAGCTATTTTTGGTGTCCAGAGTGTGTTGAAGGCAGGAGAAGGAGTCCAGAGACAGTTAAGAAAATTTTGAGGGAGTCAGAGAAGCCAGAAGCTCAAGAAGCTCAAAGCATTGATTGAAGGAGTCAAGTCCAGAGAATCCTAGATCTATCTGTAGAGTGAGGACAACCAACGGGATAAGATGGTATTTCTAAACCCATAGGTTCAATGTAAACCAATGGAGTTGAGCATGGAGCTTGTAAATGATTTATACCATAATCCCAGAGAGCCTAGTTGAGTTGACTAGAGCTTAAGGAGACGTAGCCCAAGAGGTTTGGGTGAACTCCATATTATATTGTTGTTATGTGTTTTTGCTTATTTGCTGCTTTTATTTACTGTTATCTGAGTTTTATTTCAGCATAAGCAAATGAACTCCAAAGTTCCAAACACATAAACAGTTAAGAACAAACATAAGCATACACCTCTTTCAAGCACTTTTTAATTTCACAATTGGCTAATCATAAGGTCTTAGAAATATTTATGCTTTGGAGTGGGAGAGGTTCTTGTAAGCTTGACAAGAAGCCTTTAGGTCCCCATTTTAGATCAGTTACTTCGGGAGAGGTAGTGGAAGCTATTGTTTACAGGAAGCTTGTAGGTTCACTCACGTACTTGGTAAACACATGACCGGATTTATGCTTTGCAGTTAACTAGTTGACAAAAGCGATGGTTAGGCCTACCAAGTTGTATTGGAAGGCAACAAAGCATGTGTTGAGATACCTCAGGGGTAGTCCATCTGACCAAAATAATCACATCAGGAAGGACTTTCAGCATTGGGTCAGCGACAGTTTCCTGTTGTATTGGTACAACAGGAAACAAAGATCGATTGCATTAAGTTCGGCAGAGGCAGAGTACATGGCTGCAAGTCAGGAAGCATGTGAGGCCATCTAGATGAGGAAGATCTTGATTGTTCTATTTGGTTAGTAGATGAATTTGACAGTGATTTGCTGTGATAATTAGAGTTGTATCAAACTCTCTGAAAAATCAGTTTTTCATGATAGGTCCAAGCACATTGAAATTTGATATCATCATCTATGGGATTGTGTATATAGGTGGATCATGTTGTTAGAGTACATTCCCATGGAGGAGAAAGATGATGACATTTTGATAAAGGAATTGTCAAGATGTAAATTCAAGTTTCATAGAGACAGGAATGAGGTAGTAGATAATCCATTCCTTGTTGAGACAGATAGTTGAGAAATGGCAACAAGAAATTCCAGTTTAATTTTTCCTTGAATTAAACTATGAGTTGAGACTAGATTGCAGGGAGAATGTACTTGTTGTAGCTAAATCTAGCACCTTGTGGCACAAGTGTTGCAGGGGAGATAGAAAGCCTCCTAGAGACAGCCTCTAGGTTGATTGTAGACTAGTGGCTAGGACATCTTAAATAGAGGAGTGCATGAAAGGTTATATGTGAGGGGTTTGAAGCACTCCAATTGTCACGTAATGAAAGATAATAAGGGGGCTTGGTTCATTCCTCCAAAGGTATGAGTTATGTATTTCAGGTACTTCCTCACACACACAGTTCCCAGAAGTATCACATAGAATAGCGAAGGCCGATTAATTCAAAGGGGATTACAAATTAATAGGCTTTGTTGAGTAAATGAGAGAGGATTAGGATAAAGCATAACTCATCATATGGAACAAAAAACATCTAGAATTCTATAGTGAACTCATAGAGCTGCAAGCAATGGGAAATTCTACACTTGTTTGAGTTACAAGCAGAGATAATGGACTGAAGAGAGGATGGTGCTATGATTCATATAGAGCAGTTTAAAGATATAATTTCAGCCCTTCATTCAGGCATATGCATTAATAAATCAACACACATGGATCTGCAAGGAAGCATGAAATTGTTTCTAACAGCTATTATAGCATGAATGCAGAGAAGAATATGAACATAATGGAATTAAACATGAGGATAACATAATGTAATACTTAGAAGGGGGGAATCACTACCATTTCTTTGCTTAGTCTGAAAGATATGCATGTGTAAAGTAATACAGTCTGAAATACAAGTCATTCTCTTACAGACTTATTAGCCAAATTGGTATCACATAGTTCAAACCCATCGGGTGAGAAATTCTAGAACTAGTCAACCCATGTCAAAGTGTTGCTTCCCCCTATTTATAAGAAGAGGGGGAGCTTGAATTACAGTTGCAACAAAATATCTGAGCCAGAGCTCCAAATTTCTTCTAGATTAGTTGTCTTGGCCTATGTAAGGCTCTGTTGCCCAAAATGATTACAATCTGGATTTGATCCCTTCTTGTAAATAAATGGAAATTGCATAAATAAAGAGAAAGAAAGGAAAATAGAAAGATGATGGAGGAAGTGTCCCTTTACTGTTCCCGTGGAAACCTCTAGTCAGGTTAAGTCTCTATCATCGTGCATCCTTCCGGTCGTTCAGTTGGTTCACTGTCAGTTTTGCCTTTACTGTGTGAATGACTCGTTCTCTAGAGTAGGGAGTGGGTTGACTGTAAGTGCCTGTCGTAGAGTAGAAATGGGGGCATGTCTCAGTAGTCCTTTACCGGGTATCAGAATAGAGCTCCATGTCATGCCATTAAGTTTTCCTGAGCCCCCCTTACTAGTCTACCGTTGTGCCATGCTTTCATTTAACACTTCAGTTTCCGACCCATCTACCTTAAGGGTCATGTACCATACTATCCGGGTTGTAGGGCAACGAGAATTTTACTATTGAAAGCATTGAAAAATGGCGGGCTTTGATGCTCCCTTTCCCCATTTGATTTATCCCCTTTCTGCATTTATTATGCTCGGGGGCTATAACCAGGGGCTTAGCCCTCAGACGCTAAGGCCTTTAGGCTCCTATCGGGGAAGTTTTTTCCTTTTTTCCTTTGAATACTGCATCATGTCGCTTGATACACTTTACCTTTGGCACTTCCCCTTGACATGGTGATCATCGATCACCAGTATCGAGCCCACCAAATATATCGTAATCGCAACCCAGGAGAGGGAGACTCTTTCACTTCTTTTCATAGTGCGACCTGACTTGTCTGGATGCAAAATCCTTATAGGGTGGAATAGATGAAATATCACATCCGGGAAGAAACCCCCGCATATCGCAATCGTAAGCAGAGGATACATTGATGTAGGAGCAGTTTAACCTGTGTGATCGTCGATTGTCGATCTGCGAGGGGTGACGTCACCACTGCCATGTGTCACCTTGTGAGTGGTGACACCTGTCACTAGGAAATTCCCTGTAGCACCCTTGAAAATGTCGATTCTGAGTGACATGTGTCCTCTGTACTTCTCGCATCACCTTTCATATTGCCACGTGGAGGAGAGAGAAAGGGTCCACCCGACCTTGATTCTTCCATGCATTCCCTTTGTTAATATTTTTCAGCATCCCTCGACACTTTTACACTGGATTGCAAATCGGCGATATCGCATGATGTTGCAGGACTACGGGACTCCAAGACTCTGAGACTGCAGGTAGTCTACCACATGGACCCCCGGAGGAGAGTAAAAGGGGGTCCACCTACCCTTGTTTTTTCAGTGATTTTCAATGTAAAACAGTGTTTGCCCTCCCCGGCGCTTTAACGCTATCGGTGTGTTTTCCCCCTTAAAATCCTTAAGGATAGCCCATCAGGTATTGTGGGGGCCATGTGGGACTGCTGGATGCAGGACTGTAGGATTGCGGCATGTGGGACTGTAGGACTACGAGACTGTGGGATGTGGGACTATAGGACTGCGCAATCGCGTGATTGTGGGTCTGCAAGACTGCGGGACTATGGGATCTTGGGAATGCGGGATCGCAATACCGCCGGGTAGCAGGATCATGGGATTGTGGGATCGCGGTACTGTGGGATTACGGTACTACGGAGTTTGCCCATTTCCGATGTGCGGGATACATTGAAACCAGGGCCCTCCAATGTGCTCCTTTCTTTCATTTCAAGGCAAAAGAACCCCCATCTTCAAACTGATCTAAATTTTGATCTGGAAGTCCATTTTTGGACTTATATATATCATTGGAAAGCTTATCACAAGAAATATGCAGTGGAGAGGGTCTAATGCAACCTTAAGAGATTCAGTGACTTGGGAAATGGCTTCAAAATTTACTGCTTTTCTACATTCTGGGCAATTGATAAACTTATGAAGCAGTGAGTGACAACATTGGCTCCAACTGGGGACAGTGCCTTGCTGGAAAGGTGCTGAGAACATGCAGACTAGTATCCTTCACCATTGGGAATGGAGTCAGAAATATATGAAATTTTTAACTAGCAAAATCTCCATGGGACTTTCCTCATCAATCTAAAAATGCAGAAATAAAAATTCTAACAATTGAAAAGAAAATGCTTAGTTGGTGAGCTTATTTATGTACATTCCTACTTATGCACCAGAGCTTAATTCACCTAGGTGAGTTCAACCCTCAAATGGAGCCAGGCTAGCATTTGGGTGTTGGACCTAGTACCTTCATGCTGCTAAAAAACAAATATTAAAACAAGCATGCACCATGAAAAATCTTCAAACAAGGAACCCGATACATGGTGCCGAAACAACCTCTGTTGCTGGCTTAAAAATATGCCCATGTACTCACCCACAAGGTCATGGAATGGACAAGTAAAGTTTGCATCTACCTCTTTTTCATGAGCAGTCTACTCACCAATACCCTCTTGTTCAGGGCAGCCACAAACATTATCCAGCTCCTTCACTTTAGCTTTTTCAAGAAATATTTGTTGTTGATCTTTTATTACCCATTCTTCAATGGGCCAACCCTTTTGGAAATATGCAATAGATTCTTCATTGTCTGAACTGTAAGAGTCATATATTGTTGAATATGTTGAAAATTCTTGGCAGGAATCTTTCCGCAACAAACTCTACATGGTCTTTCATCTTTGGGCTCTTCTTGAAAAACTTGTTGTTGGGATATTTGTCCCCACTTGCAAGTAAACAACTCCTTTTGAACCTCCACGAACATCTTGTCCTCCTCTGAATAATAAGAATCACAAATAGGAGGAGCTTCTTGATCATGTTCTTTGGGTGAAAGATGTACATCATGGACTGGAGCCTCTTTAGTGACTTCCTAGTGGGCTTCCTCTTCTACTGCAGCTTCCCATGACTGGGAGCGTGCTAGCTCTACATCACTTGACTCTTCACCATAGTCGTATTCATCATAGGAAGGGAAACATTACATTCAGCCGAATCAGACCCCTGAGGGTTTGTTGGCAACTCGATGACATTCCTTTCTTCTCTTTCTTTCTCATTGGCTGATGCTCTTGATGTGAGAGGATGTTTTCTTGGAGTGGAGCTCCAGAAACATCTTCAGCAGGGTCTTCAACCTCGGGAATGTCTTCATCATTAAAATTCACATAGGAATCTTCATATAGAGCATTCGATGGATATATTTTTTTACAATAGTGATTGAACGTTATATGAAGACTTCTTAGGGAAGATATACTGCCACAAGGTATTGTCTTGTACCAGACTCTAGCACCCTCCTCTAAAGAATACATGAACAATTTGATTTGTACACCTTCAAGGAAAATTCCTTGTTGTTCCATGCATTCATGAAATTATTTGAGGTGATGGTCAGGCCTTCTAGTTGTGCTTCCACTGAATCTAAGCAAATAGGTATTCCATTCATGAAATGCAGGGACATGATTGGGATAACCAGCAATAGAAGAGAAATCGAGTGGGGAAAATTTGCTATCTAGAAATGTAGGAAGGGCCATCTCGAAAACCTCCCTATATAAGTGATTTTAGTTTCAAAAGTAGGGAAAGTTTTCAGTTGCTACAACATCAAGGTGAGTATGGGGCTGCTTGAAATCCAGGATGATCAAAGAGAGATATGGATAGTGGAGTTGCCAGGATGTTTACCATAAAATTGACAGTGGAGTCGCCAGGATGTTTACCATAAAATTGATAGTGGAGTCGCCAAGGTGAGGGATCTTCAATCCAAACTTCCCTTGCTCACCTAATAGAGGAAATGTAAAAAAAATCGTACCCAAGGAAATGTATTCTAATTCATTCCCCGGCAATGGTGCCAGAAAGATGTTGTACCTAAATCTAGCACCCTGTGGCACAAGTGTTTCAGGGGAGATAAAAATCCTCCTAGAGACAACCTCTAGGTTAATTGTAGACCAGTGCCTAGGAAATATTAAATAGAGGGGTGCATGAAAGGTTATATGTGAGGGGTTTTCAGCAATCCAATTGTCACATAATGAAATATAATAAGGGGGCTTGGTTCATTCCTCCAAACGTATGAGTTATGTATTTCAGGTACTTCCTCACACACACAGTTCCTAGAAGTATCACATACAACAACGGAGGTCGATTACTTCAAAGGGGATTACAGCTTAATAGGCTTTGTTGAGTAAATGAGAGAGGATTAGGAGAAAGCATAACTCATCATATAGTGCCCAAAACATCGAGAATTCTATAGTGAACACATAGAGTTGCAAGTAATGGGAAATTCTACACTTGTTTGAGTTACAAGCAGAGATAATGGACTGAAGAGAGGATGGGTGCTATGATTCATTAGACTAGTTTAAAGATACAATTTCAGCCCTTCATTTAGGCATCTGCATTAATAGATCAACACACAACAGTTATTATAGCATGAATGCAAAGAAGAATATGAACATAATGGAATTAAATAGGAGGATAACATACTGTAATAATTAGAATGGTAAAATCACCACCATTTATTTGCTTAGTCTGAAAGATATTGCTGTGTAAAGTAACATAGTCTAAAATACAAGTCATTCTCATACAAATTTATGAGCCAAATTGGTATCACAGAGTTCAAACCCATTGGGTGAGAAATTATGGAACCAGCCAACCCTTGTCAAAGTGTTGTTCCCCCCTATTTATAAGAAGAGGGGGAGCTTGGATTATAGTTTCAACAAAATATCTGAGCTAGAGCTCTAGTTGTCTGCTAGACTAGCTGTCTCGTTTTATGTAAGGCTTTGTTTCCCAAAATTATTACAATCGGGATTCGATCCCTTCTTGGAAATAAATGAAAATTACAAAAATAAAGAGAAAGAAAAGGAAAACAGAAAGATGATGGAGGAAGTGTCCCTTTGTTGTTCTTGTGGAAACCTTTGGTGAGGACGAGTCTCTATTATCGTGCATCCTTCTGGTTGTTCAGTTGGTTCCCTGTCACTTCTTCCTTTATTGCGTGAATGACTCGTTCTCTGGAGTAGGGAGTGGGTCGATTGTAAGTGTCTGTCACAAAGTAGAAATGGGGGCTTATCTTGGCAATCCTTTATTGGGTATCAGAGTGGAGCTCCATGTCATGAAATTAAGTTTTCCTCAGCCCCCCTTACTAGTCTACCATTGCGCCACGCTTTCATTTAACACTTCAACTGTCGACCCATCTACCTTAAGGGTCCTGTACCATACTATCAGGGTTGTAGGGCAGCGAGACTTTTAATCTTGAAAGCGTTCCAAAATAGCGGACTTTGATGCTCCCTGGCCCCCTCTGGTTTAGCCCATTTCTGCTTTTCTTATCATATGACAGGGGGCTATAACTAGGGGCTTAGCCCTCAGGCACTAAGGCCTTCAGGCTCTTGTCCGGGGAGCTTTTTCCTTTGTTACTTCGAATACCGCTTCCCGCCACTTGATACACTTTACCTTTGGCACTTCCCCTTGACATGGCAATTGTCGATCGTCGGGATCGGGCCCACCGAAGATATTGCAATCGCAACCCGGAAGAGGGAGACCCTTTCACATCTTTTCATAGCGCGGGTTGACTTGTCCAGACGCGAAATCCTTATAGGGTGGAACACATGAAATATCACATCCGGGAAGAAGCCCCTGTATATCGCAGTCGCAGGCTAGGAAGACTTTGGTGTAGGAGTGGTTTATCCTATAAGTTCACAAATCGTCGATCTGTGGGGGGTGGCATCACCACTGCCACGTGTCACCCCATGAGCGGTGACATGTGTCACTTGGAAATTCCCCCATAGGACCCCTGAAAATTTTCGATCCTAAGTGACACGTGTCCTCCATACTTATTGTGTCACCTTTCGTCCTTCCACGTGGAGGAGAGAGAAAGGGTCCGCCTAGCCTTGACTTTTCCATGCATTCCCTTTATTAATATTTTTCGGCCTCCCCCAGTGCTTTTACACTGGATCGTAAATAGGCAATATCGTGTGATGTTTCGGTACTGCGGGTAGTCTACCACGTGGCCCCCCTGAGGAGAGAGAAAGGGGGTCCGCCTGCCCTTTGTTTTTTAGTGATTTTTAATGTAAATCGGCCTCTGCCCTCCCCGACATTTTAACACTGTCGCTGTGTTTCACCCCGCAATTCCTTAAGGATGTCCCATTGGGTATTGCGGGGGCCATTCAAGACTTCAGGATGTGGGACTCCAGGACTACGAGATTGCGGGACTACGAGATTGTAGGACAGTGGGACAGTGGGATAGTGGGATTGCGGAACTGTAGGATCGCGGGATTGCGGGATCACGGGACTACAGGACTGCGGGATCGCGGTACTATGGGATTGCGGTACTACGGGGTCTTCCCATCGCCTATGTGCAGGATTAATTGTGCCCAGGGCCCTCCAATGTGCTCCTCTCTTTCATTTCAAGGCAACAGAACCCCCATCTTCAAACTGCTCTAACTTTTGATCTAGAAGTCCATTTTTGGACTTCTATATATCATTGGAAAGATTATCACGAGAATTATGCAGTGGAGAGCATCCAATTCAACCTTGAGAGCTTTAGTGGCTTGGGAAATGGATTCAAAATTTATTTCTTTTTTGCATTTTGGGAAACTGATAAGCTTATGAAGCAGCTAGTGACAACAGTACTATCAGTTGTATGATTTACTGAGTTGTAAATATCATGCATGTAATCAGGAAGAGGACCTAATTAGGATTGTGCAATTTTGGAAGCATAAATTCCCTTTATGTACGAATATTCATCCTAGGACTTACGCAAGGAAACATGGGCTTGGAAGGCAGTGGAAATTGGCTAAGTGTTGGCTAATAGAAGGCTTGTGAGTTAGAGAGTTGAGCATACATGTGTGGAATTATTCTTGTGACAACAAGCTTTGTATCTTCACTCATATTTATGATTTAATGCAATATAGATAGGTGGGGTTTTTAACAATGGCTTTCCCCATAGAAACTTATTGAGTTATGTGCCATTGATTTATCTTCTTCTTGTTCATACTGTTTTCATCAATCTACTGGCTTCTGTTGGTTGAAAGTAGAAGTAGATTATTGTCTTGTGCTTTAGTAAATTACATAAGCTTGTGAATCTATAGGAAAATCTACATGGGAAGACCATCTAATGCATATGAGAGCAATCTTTATCAGATTCCATCATTACAATATTTGCTTGAATCCATGTAAGTTTGTTTTTGTGTGCAATCTGGTTGATTTCTAAGATTTTTCGTTTCAAATGAAGGCATTCGTGTCGATCTGTTGAAGGTTGAGGCTGTTTTGAATTTTCCTCCTCCTTCCAATATTCGCCAACTCCAAAGTTTTCAAGGGAAAAAAAACTTTCTACGTCGATTTATCCAGAACTACGTCGATTTGACTAAAAGTTTTACTCAACTTTTAAAAAAGGGCATCTCATTTATCTGGGATGAAGTGGTTCAAAAGGCCTTTGATGTACTTAAATATGCGTTGAACCATACACTGATGTTGCATCCTCCTGATTATGACCGAGACTTCCTTTTATACTTAGCCGCATCCAATGCCACCATTGGCATGGTTCTAGTTCAGGAAGACGAATCGAATGAAGAGCATGTGATATATTACTTAAGTCATAATTTGACCAAAACTGAAGCGAAATATGCACATGTGGAGAAATTGGCCTTGGAAGCTGTTCAAGTTGTCCAATGTCTCTATCACTACATTTTATTGTGCAAAAATACTATGATTTCTGATTGCAACCCCATGGTTTTACATTCTTACTAGACAATTGTTGGGGGGAAGTATTCCAAATGGATAGTCATCCTACAAGAATTAAATTTGGAATTAATTAAATCCAAATCTAAGAAATCATTGGTATTTATTGAACTATTGTGTGTCTTTCCTCACACTGAAATTGAAAATGTGGCAAAGGATTATCTTCTAGATGAATCTCTCTTTCTAACAAATAATTTAGATCCTTGGTATGGAGATATCATCATTTATCTTCAAACCCAGAAGTTTTGGCTAGAACTGAGTCAAATTGATCATCGTCGTATCTGGTATCAATCCCAGCAATACAATATTGTTAGCAATGTTAGGGTCCTATAATTTATAGGATCAATTGATGATTATCTATTGATTTTCTCCCATGAGATGTTGTAAATAATTATTACATTCTGCAAATTATTTTCAAATGTTCAAAGAAAGAAGAAAAATAAAAAAATATGATAAAAAAATAGAGAAAGAAAAAAGGAAAAAGAAATAAACAGTAGATAAAAATATATGTGTGTGTGTGTGTGTGTGTGTGAAAACAAAAGAAACGAATAAAAAAAATCAGAAAATAAAAAATAAGCCCCTACAGCCAGCCAATCAAAATTTCGCTTTAAAGTTAAAAATATCAATTTCATACCGTATTTTTAAACGTTGGTTATAATGTATTTTGATACAAAAAAATACGACAAAGTTCTTTCTCATTTGCATTTAAACGGTGTGCTCAAACTGGCAGCCCAAATCAGTCTTGCCAACATCTACGGCAGAGGGATAATCCCCCCCTGCACTCCCGACAGTTAACACGAGGGGGAGGGCCCAAAAAATGGTTTCCACCCAAACCAGTTGGGGCAACGTGGTGGCTCTTGGAGCATTCTATGGGGTCCCCTCTCGAAACTACTTACCACTTGCAACACCCCTCCCGAAATACCTCCATCTCCCGCCAAATATCTATTACATCTGCCACTCCACTTCCGCGAACTATTTGTTACATCCACCACTCGAATCCTGCAACCTGTCTTCTCATCCACCACTTCCCTCCCGTCATTTTTACCTGTCATGTCACCACCTCCACATTAACTAGTCATTCAACGTTCGAATATTTGCCGCCAAATCCATATTGAACGTTGTTGCATTTAAAGTTCCCATTGTTTATCCGTTTTCTCAATAAATTTCCCCCGCTCCATAACGATAAGTTTTATGTTATACAACCAATTGAACCACTATAAAAACCAATGGAAGCCTGCAATTCGCTCATTTCACCACACCATTGATTATGTGGGTCGAAGATCAAGCTGCCACTAACTGTCAACATTCTACAACAGTTTTTTCCTTCGCGAAGTCAACCAAATTTCACCTAGGTAACCTTGTCCTTTATAATTATTTCTATCAAGTATGTTTTGATACTGTTTTTCTGCCTTCCTATTATTCCATTTCGAGCATGTCAATACGCAAAGGAAAGGGGAAAGTTCCAGAGAAAAATCCCATGATTCCCCCTATCCCTAATTTTGACAAATCCCCTCTGATTGAAACCAAGTATAAAATTGTCGAGACCCAGTGTGAATTTGACCTTTACAAACTTTACAACTAGGCGAAACATAAATTCCTTGACAAAAGTGATGATCTTAACATTTTGGAATCCATTCTCCCTCCGTTTATTTTCCCCCAAACTCATTGTTTCCCTGAATTCTCCACTTGGTTCCATCTCTAATACCTGCCAAGCCAAAAAGTTGATATTTCCCAAAATAACGAAGTCATCTTCTCCATTTCCCATGAAAGTAATTTCCAGGTCCTGCAACTTGAATACCAAGCCTCCCATCATCTCTTCTTGTTCCAAATTCGACCATAGTCGTTCCCAATTTGGTAGCTTCTCCCTCCCATTTACCAAATCCTAGTAGTTGTGCCAGCTCTTGGGAAGGCCTAGAAGTTCTACGCTTACTAGATCATCTTCTACACTATAATACAACACTCCCAAGTTCATCCCAACATTGGGTGAACCTACTCAGGTAATGTGGTATTGTGTCTCCCTTTTCCATCTTGATCTTCCAAACCTTGTCCTTCTGATATGAAGTGTTCAGAAAACTTGTTAATGCTATGAAATCTCCCTTATCAATATTAAAAAAAAATGTTTAGGATCGTCTCAAATTAACAAAAATGTGAGGAATTATGTGTCAAGTTTGAGTGTCTTTTATGAGCATATTATGAGATTAATTAGCTGATTAAAACACATATACAACAAGTAAATTGTAGAGAAGTAAAATACAACAAACTCATAACACAAAGCTGATAAAGGAGTTCACCCCTCCTGGGCTACATCTCCTTGGACCTGCTTCAATGGCTAGGTCCTCTTTAGATTAATGGTCAATTCTATGATTACATAAACCTGTAGTGTTCCAATGGCTTTTCAACCTACTCCATTGGATTCAAAAGACTCAAAAACCTAAAAAATGACTTTCCAAGCTCTGCAATTCGACTTCAGATGATCTAGGCTTGACCTCCTCTCCTGGTGGCCCTAGGCTTCCATAAACTTCAACGTAGAAAAATCACGTACAGAAGTGTCTTTCCACCTCTGAAACCTATTCCATTGTATTCATAGAATCAAAATAATCTAGGAATGACTCTTTTTGAGCCAAAATTGGTCAAAATATGCCAAATTTATGGCCTCTTCAGTTTTCCCTAGGAAAACTCCACCAAATCTGGAGAAACTCTAGTTAAGGCCGCCAAATTTGTAGTGTTGGATGTAGCAATCTCGCCAAAACTATTGCCAACTTAATCTGCAATTAATTTAGGGTTAAGTATGGATTAATTAATGTTAATCCCACTTAGTGCGTAGCGATGGCCTCCGGTTATAGTGTAAGGTCACATGGCGAGGGCGTTGGCCCTCTCTTCCCCCAAACTCCACGTACTTAAAATTTAAATACACATTGCGCTCGTTGTATGTTAAGACATATCGTGGTGGTATAGTGGTAATGTTTGGTGCTTGTGTGGGCGAGGTCACGATTTTGATTCCCACAGCTTGCCAATAAAATTTTACCTGACCTTTGATAGGGCACGTGGCGGCCTCCCGGCTTACCACATGTCAGCCTCTCATTGGTCTACCAAAATT
Source organism: Pinus tabuliformis (assembly GCA_031772625.1). NCBI lineage: Eukaryota > Viridiplantae > Streptophyta > Pinopsida > Pinales > Pinaceae > Pinus > Pinus tabuliformis. The sequence goes on along the minus strand of CM062806.1, from coordinate 436,463,640 downwards.
TCGTTGACAAATCCGATGTTGACACTTGTCAAATCTTGATTGAGCCACCTGTGGGAATATTATAAAGAATATTCCCACAAATATTATTTTTTCTAACTGGGTTGTACGAATTCCTAGTCAGCATCCCAGTCAGCCTATACCCAAAATTTGCATGTTTGACAAAACGGACAGTAGGCTCTATCTTTCACATATGAACTTTGTTTTGAGTGAAATGAGTTGCGTTGGAATCATATCATCGAGACGGACATGGTCATTCATGTTTTGAGCAATTCTAAGCACTTTGATTTTTGAGCAAATATTTTCCCCTAATGCAAATTCTGATCACTCCTTCCCATTGAAAGGATTTTTGACCCACAAAAGTTGGTTATCTGATGAGAGTTGAATAGTCTTATCCTTCCCAAGTTCTATCAATTGATTCTACTTGAAAAAATCTCCGTGACAACCACTTGGGTTCACTGACATGCCTTGCCTTGTAAATGGCTTGGCACTTCAACCAATGTTCTCCTTTTGCTGCTGACCCAATCCAACACTTGCTGGCTACTTTTCGATTAAACACCATGCTGTACCAAAACGATCCCTCGGTGATTGGAAATATGAATGATGGCCTTCCCACTAAGAATCATGTTCCTCCTTTGCAACACATGCATTCGATGCAAGCTTCTCCTTGGAAACCACTTTTCCAAGTTAAGCCCATCTGAGTGAACTACAACAATGAGTTCTAATATCAGTAATAATAAGAAACTAAATGACCATTCCTTTACCTCCACAGTTCCAAATTCCACATCTGGAAGAATGCATTCACCATCTCTTTCGCTTCTTGGTGTCAACACATCAAATGGTCTACAATGGCTGCAGATTGTTTTGGCACTTTGTCCACTTTTGCTTCTTGATTCCATCATCCTCCAGAATTAACATGTTTCTCATGTCATGATTTTAGAATGAAGGATAATCATGAGCCTCTTTCTCAAACTTGTCCCTTCCAAAATCCCGTGACATCTTGTCACAAGAAACACCATTAACCTTGAAAAACACTCATGCAAAAATATAACTTGATGACCTCTTCCTTTTGCTTCTTCAAAGCAACAAATGTCACATCACGTGAACATTGCCATGTACTCTTGCATCTTGGTGTATAAACCATCAAATAAACAAAAGTAAAAAAAACATGCTTCTTCAAAGAAACTGACTTTCAAATCAAGCAAAAGCATGTACAACAACTTGACGATTTACAACAAGAATTCTACATTCTCACGAAACAATTTGTCACATCTCCCTTTCATCGTTGGAGACAAAATCAACTCTTCCAAGTCGATATAACATACATGTAACAATCAATCGACCACACAAGCCGACACTCATCCATGTGCAAATGATCAACATTCTCAAGTTGACAACATACATGTTAACAAAGCAATCAACCAACACAAGTCAATCACTCATTCATGTTCAAGCACAATGGAACTATTAAAAATTCCACTATTCATACACACAAACTCTCATGCATGTATAACAATTCTCAACTCTCTCACAAGTACAATCACAAGTACAAGAACCCATTGGTATGTACAAGTACTTAAAGAGCTTAAATGACCAAATTTGCTATAATAAAATGAGTCAATATACTCCACTTTCGAACAGCTTCCTTGCGTAAACGTGCAAGTTCAAGAATGCAACATGCATGAAAATTTGTAGTTGCAAATTGCCATCTTTGTTGCATCTAAGTGAGTCAACATAACTATACTTTTCCAACATATTTCTTCATGCAATATGCAACATACTCTCAGGAGAAAAGAAATGCATCCAAATAAAAAGGAAATGTATCAATACGGAAATATTTTCATCAATTATCAAAAGAAATGCAAGTCCTTAATTGGTTAATAAATCTAACCATATATTTCCAAACCATTTCAATGGTGCTTCTTTCAACTGCAATTCATCGTGTGTATCATTCTGACCCACATCAATTATGGAATCCTCTTTTCCATTCTTGCCAAAATCTCTCTCCACCTTCTTCAAATGTTGTGGATGACTTGTTGGATGCAAAGTCCAACACTTGTCTACAATATGACCCTGCTTATGGCAATGAGTGCAAAATAGTTGCATCTTCTTTTCAACATGGTTTCCATTATCCAATGGACCTTTAGCTTTATGTCTCTTTTGTTTTGAAAGTTTCATGTATATGGCTATCCTCTTCCAACACCTTGAAACAGTATGGTTATTCAAACCACAAAAGGTACATGTAATTTTTTTCCAAATATTATGTGAATATTTACCATGTTTATCATAATCAAAAGACACTTGATTAAAGGCAGATTTATACCTTTCACATTCACCTTTGTCACCTTCTTGAAGAGGTGAATTTGTTGAGGTAGTGGCTCTCTTTGGAATACCAAAAATGGTTTAAATGACCTTAGAGATTTCAACATCCTCTTGTTTGTCATTTCCATTAGTTGGATGCTTATGAGCATCTTCTGGTAAAGTGGGTATAAAAAAATTGCATTACTCATGAACACAAACTTCACAAGCTTGAGGTAATGAACATGAAATGAAAGTCCTTCTTGGAGCACCTTCATGTGCCTCCTTGGATTTGGAGCATTCTCCATCATGCTGTCCATAACCAAGACCCAAATACATAGGCCTTTCCTTAACAACAATTGGCTCAACTATGCCTTGTGCATGTTTGCATAACCCTTTACCTTCATAGCCCATCTTCATCAATAATTTGGACCCTATTCCTCTAGTGCGTCTTTCGAAAGCACCAAAGTATTATTTTTAAGAGGAAATTGAAGATAAACTTGAATTGCATACCTCATTTTTATGCACATACTTGGCTAGGGTTTCCTTGGCATCATGGAGTTGAATCTCCATCTCATGCATCTTTTCAAGAAGATCTTGCATCTCCTCCTTTATGGCCATCAACTCCTCTTGAAGTATAGTGTTCTCCTTCCTATATTCATTCATCTCTTGCACCATATCTCTCATGATGATAAGCTCTTGCAACATCTCTAAATCAAAGAGTCTTGCTAAGGAAGATGGATTAGAAACATCACTTGTTGAAGCCACCATCACACTTGCAATGCATCAAAAAGCTTCACAAGGATTCAAAAAGTTTCTCAAGAAAGAAGCATCTCATACCATCTTCTTTCTTCAACTTACACATAAAATTTCACACAATGAAATTCTCCTTGCACAAATACAAAACCAATAGCTAATTTTCTAGCTAACCTTTGCAAACCATCTCAGGGTTAGAATGAGTTAACAGTGCTCTGATACCAATTTGATCTGAAATGTTGGGAAAAATTGTTAATGCTATGCAAACTCCCTCATCAGTATTAAAAAATGTGTTTAGGATCATCTCAAATTAACCAAAATGTGAGGAATTATGTGTCAAGTTTGAGTGTATTTTATGAGGAATTTATGAGATTAACTAGCTGATTAAAAGACATATACAACAAGTAAATTTCAGAGAAGTAAAACATTGAAAACTCATAACACAAATCTGATAAAGGATTTCACCCCTCCTGGGCTACATCTCCTTGGACCTGCTTCAATGGTTAGGCCCTCTTTGGATTAATGGTCAAATCTCTAATTACATGCACCTGCAATTCTCCGATGGATTTGAAACCTACTCCATTGGATTCAGAAGAGCCAAAAACTCCAAAAATGACTTTACAAGCTCTGCAATTGGACTTCAGCTGATCTAGGCTTGACCTCCTCTCCTGGTGGCCTTATGCTTCCATAAAATTCAATGTAGAAAAATCACATACAAAAGTGTCTTTCTATAGGTTTTAACCCCGTATAGAAATTACCTACATACGAATTCTAAAACACAGAAAATAAACAATGCGAGAGCATAACACATAAAACACATATACATAGAGATTTTCCCATGGATCCGAAAACCGGGACTACCAGGTTGATTTTTCATTATGTTCCTTTCAATTTTATAATACATATTTATACATGCCGAAGCATCCAATACCATGGACCAAAAACCACCGTGTCCAAAACCATGGACCGAAAACCATCGCATCCAAAACCATGTGCGAAAAACATGCATAAAACCATAGGTGGGTCCGCCCAACCTAACATAGGGTCCAAAGCCAAAATTTTAAGTGGGGTTACGAGTACACCTCAAACCCCCTATGACCTCCCCCCCTCTAACCCCCGGTTAACTACATGGGCTAGTCGTGGAAAGAATATAACACAACCCAACATTCTCCCACTTGTTGTTTTCTTTCCATAAGGGGCCACAAGAGAGCTTAGTCATTTTTCCAGCCCTAAAACGCCCATTGTCTCTCTACACCAAGATAACTTCTCAGAGCTCACAGATTTTGTTAATGCATCTGTGATATTCTTCAAAGTGTCCACCTTTACCAACAACACCTTTCTGTCTTCTATCATATCCCTCACAAAGTGATACTGAACATCAATGTGCTTTGTCTTTAAATGATATGTAGGGTTCTTTGCCAAGAAAATTGCACTTTGGCTATCACATTCTATCCTTATAGCTCCCTGCACTAACCCCATACTTGAACACAATCTCTACAACCAAACTACCTCCTTGCTTGCATGAGTGGCTGCCATGTATTCAGCCTCTATAGCTGATAGTGCCACTACAGATTGTTTCTTACTCATCCAACTGATTGCACCTCCAAATAGGTTAAACACATACCCACTTGTAGATCTTCTCTGATCCAGATCTCCAGCCCAGTCTGTGTCAACAAAGCCATGAATATCCAACACTCTGTCCAATCCTGGTCTTCCTCGGTAGCACAAACCATAATCACTAGTGCCACGCAAATACCTGAAAACCCACTTCACTGTTGTTCAGTGCTCCTTCCCTGGTTTTGACATAAACCTGCTCAATACTCCCACTGCATGTGCAATGTCTGGTCTAGTACAAACCATTGCATACATCAGGCTACCAACTGCACTTGCATATGGAACATGGGACATGTCCTCTTCCTCTTCTTGTGTCTTGGGACACTGTTCAGCAGATAACTTCACACCTACAGGAATAGGAACCTTTATCGGTTTACTATCCTGCCTATTAAACCTCTGCAATATTGTCTCGACATACTTCCTATGGTTTAACCAAAGCTTCCTCTTTGTACGATCTCTTTTAATTGCCATGCCCAAAATATAGTTTGCAGCACCAAGATCTTTCATGTCGAATTTGGAGGACAATTGGGTCTTCAAATCTTGGATAATTTCTTTGTCATTTCCAACCAACAACATATCATCCACATACAAGACCGGATGAATAACACGGTCACCAATTAATTTAAAATGCACACAGTGATCTACTTTGCTTCTAGTGAAGCCAAGTCCCCGTATAAATGTATCAAATTTCTGATACCACATCCTTGGTGACTATTTTAACCCATACAGAGACTTCTTTAACTTGCATACCAGTTCTTTCTTACCCTTCACCACAAAACCTTCAGGTTGCTTCATGTAGATCTCCTCTTCCAAATCCCCGTGAAGAAATGTTGTCTTCACATCCATCTGTTCTACCTCATAATCAAAAGCAACAACAACAGATAATAGCAATCTAATAGAAGCTACCTTGGCAACAGGAGAAAAAATATCACCAAAATCAATTCCCGGCACCTGGGAATAACCTTTTGCTACCAACCGAGCTTTGTATTTCTCCACCTTTCCTTCTGCATTTGTCTTTTCCTTGAACACCCATTTGCTGCCAATGGGTTTCCTCCCAGTCAGCAACTCCACCAGATCCCAAGCCTCATTTTTGTGCAAAGATGCCATTTCATCAACCATGGCCTCTTTCTAGAGTTTTCCATCCTCTAAATCCACTACTTCCTTCACAGTTCTGGGATCATCATCAATAACAGACAAAGAAAAATTTGAATAGAAAGCAGATGGACTATACCTTCCTGGCTGCCTTCTTTCTCGAACTGATCTTCTCAGACCCGGAGTTTGTGGCTCTTCATCTTCTGATTCCTCCTCTGCTATAGAGTCTAATTCTTCCTCCTTTAGCTCAAACTCTATCTTCTCAGGTTCCTTTGGTTGGATTTCATGTTTGATAACATCTTTTACCTCTCTAAACACCACATCTCAGCTGTACACAACCTTCCTTGTTACAGGGTTCCAAAGCTTATAACCCTTAAACCATCCTTATACCCAATAAAGATGCACTTTTCATATTTACTATCCAACTTGGTTCGTTTCTCGTTTGGAACATGTACATATGCATCACATCCAAATACCCTCAGATGTGAAAAAGAGGGTTTCTTACTAGTACATACCTCTTGTGGAGTTTTATCCTCCAACGCTGATGAAGGTGATCTGTTGACCAGGTAACATGCAGTATCCACTGCCTCTACCCAGAATTCCTGTCGTAGCCCGGCACCACTGAGCATGCTTCTTGCCCTTTCCATCAACGTCTTGTTCATTCTTTCTGAAACTCCATTTTTCTAAGGTGTATATGGAGTAGTCTTCTGCCATGCTATACCACACTTCTCACAGAATTCTTCAAATTCCTTGCTGCAAAACTCTCCACCATTATCTGTCCTCAGCACATTTATCTTCTTCTCTGTCTGTTTTTCCACCAGAGCCTTAAATTCTTTAAACTTGTCAAAGACTTCAGATTTCTTATTAAGGAACTATATCCATGTATTCCTTAAGAAGACATCTATAAATGATACATAGTACACAGACTTACCCAATGATGGAACCTTCACAGGTCCAAACACATCACTATGCACAAGCTCTAATATATGTTTCGCCCTCTTACTACCAAAGGGGAAACTCACCCGATTCTACTTCCCATATACACAATTTTCACATAAATCAAAATCCAGAGAGCTATTACTCATACTTTCTACCATACCTTTACCATGAAGTATTCGAAGGCCCTTTTCTCCAATATGTCCAAACCTTGGATGCCACATCATGGTCTTCTCTTCAGAGACCACTAGATTTTCTGCTCCAAGTTCAGGAACCACAGAACTATTGCACCCATCAATAACAGTGCTACCTTGCAGCTTGTACAGAGTTCCAATTTGAACTCCCCACATCAATACCAGTGCTCCCCGAACCATTTTGCAGGTATCCTTCTCGAACATTGTTTTTACACCTGCATCATCCAGCTTGCTTACAGAAATCAGATTTCTGACCAATGCAGGAATATGTAGAACACCTGGAAGTGTTCTAACCCTTCCACCTTGCAACTTCAACTTTACTTTTCCGCGACCAACGATTCTAGCCTTCCTATCATCCCCTAAGAAGACATCACCATCATCGTATTTCTCATACTCGCAGAACCACTCTCTATGAGGAGTGAAGTGAAAGGATTCACCTGAGTCAATCAACCATGCCTCATGATCTACATGTGTACTTGAAGAAGCCAAGTACACATCCCCACCTTCATCTGAGGTGGTTTTCACCTCTGTAGAAGGAGCATCATCAGATCCCTTTCCTTTGTCAAGAGCTTTAGATTTATAGTCCCTTTTGTAGTGCCCTTCCTTTCCGCATTTCCAGCACACCACCTTTACAGGTTTTCCTGGAGATTTATATCTCCCTCTAGATTTATATCTCCCACTCAATGAATTATTTTTGTTTCTATTCTGGGACCGTCCTCGTACAGACAAGGCATCACCATTCTGGCTCTCCATATTTTTTCATCTCATCTCCTCCGTCAGCAAGGATGAGACTATTTCATCAAACTGCAAGGCAGTTTCATTGCTACCTATTGCAATAACCAGACTATCCCACGAATCTGGTAGAGAACACAACAAACTAATGCACTTATCTTCATTTGAAATTTTAATATCAACAGATGCTAACTGACTTACCACAGTATTAAATGCATTCAGATGCTCTATCACCGAGTCTCCATCTTTCATCCTCAGGTTATACAGTTTTTTCCGCAGGAATAGTTTATTCACCAGAGACTTAGATTGGTACAAAGTCCCTAACTTGTCCTACAAAGCCTTCGCCGTAGCTTCCCTTAATACATTCAGCAATACTAAATCTGAGACACGCAATTGTATTGTGCTCTTTGCCTTCCAATCCAACTTCTTCCATTCTTCATCAGACACTCCCATTGGTTTAGTACCCAGATCTACTGCGATCCACCGATCTTTATCCACCAACAAATCCTCCATCTTGAGTTTCCACAACTCAAAACTCTGACCATTAAATTTCTCAATCTCTATCTTTCCACTGCTCACCATCTTCTTTAACCAACAGAATCGATCTCGCAGATCTCCCACTGCACATGGTCTACCATAGGCCCGAGCGAAACCCCTCAGCAACAAAGGCATCCCCTTGAAGCCAAAACAGATCTGATACCAAATGTAGGTTTTAACCCCATACAGAAATTACCTGCATACGAATTCTAAAACATAGAAATAAAAAATGCGAGAACATAACACATAAAACACATATACACAGAGATTTTGCCTTGGATCCAAAAACTGGGACTACCAGCTTGATTTTTCATTATGTTCCTTTCAATGTTATAATACATATTTATACATGCCGAAGCATCCAATACCATGGACCGAAAACCATCACGTCCAAAACCATGGACTGAAAACCATCACGTCCAAAACCATGTGCGAAAAACATGCACAAAACCATAGGTGGATCCGCCCAACCTAACATAGGGTCCAAAACAAAAATTTTCCAGGGCACTGCCTTGGACCCCATAAAGTGGGGTTACGGGTACACCTCAAACACCCTGTGACCTCCCCCCCTCTAACCCCCGGTTAACTACGTGGGCTAGTCGTGGAAAGAATATAACACAACCCAACACTTTCTGCCTCTGCAACCTATTCTATTGTGTTCAAAGCATCCAAATCATCTAGGACTAACTCTTTCTGAGCCAAAATTGGTCGAAATATGCCAAAGTTATGGCCTCTTCAGTTTTCCCTAGGAAAACTCCACCAAATTTGGAGAAACTCCAGTTAACCCCACCAAATTTGGAGTAGTGTCGGATTTAGTGATCCCACCAAAACTATTGTCAGTTTAATCTGCATTTTAATTAAGAGTTGAGTATGGATTAATTAATGTTAATCCCTCTTATCGCATAGCACTAGCCTCCAGTTACAATGTAATGTCACATGGGGAGGGGGCTAGCCCTCTCTTCCCCCAAACTCCACATGCTTAAACTTTAAATACACATTGCACCCGTTGTATGTTAATACATACGGTGGTGGTATAGTGGTAACGTTTGGTGCTTGTGTGAGCGAGCTCACAAGTTCGATTTCCCGGCCTACCAATAAACTTTTACCTAACCTTTGAGAGGGCACGTGGTGGTCTCTGGGCTTGCCACGTGTCAGCCTCCCTTTGGTTCACCAAAATTCCATTGACCAATCGATGCTGACACTTTTCAAATCTTGATTGAGCCACCTGTGGGAATATTTAGGGAATATTCCCTAGAATATTCTTTTTGTTGATTGGGCTATACAAATGCCTAGTCAGCATCCCAAATCAGTGTGTACCCAAAATTTGCATGTTTGAAAAAATGAATGTTAGTTCCCTATAATACTAGTGTAACCCCTTATTGTTATTAGTGCAACCCCCTTATTATATTGTTGTGCCCATGTAGTCCCCATATTGTTATTATTGTGCCCCATAGAAGCCCACTATTGTTATTATTGTGCCCTTACATTATTATTGTTATGTCGACTTTGATTATATTATGACCCCTTAGACTCTTATATATAGAAAGGAGGTCTTGTCATTTGTATCATCCAAGAATTTTTCATTTTTGTATGTAAAGGAGGTTGCCCCCTCGAAGAGGCTTATTTCTAAGGCGTTGATCTATCTTTTCTATTTTTTTGTGAGTTGGTTTCATAACATTTGGTATCAGAGCTTTGGATTCTAGGGTTTTGCTACTCCAAACAGGCCATCGTGGCATTTTCGCTATAACTTTTGTTTGGAGAAGTTTCAGAAGCTAAAAAAAAACCATTTGAGACAAAATCGTGATGAACCTCAGCTTCGAATTTTAGATACTTTATCGCTATATGTTCAGAGATATGATCTGAGGAAGTTAGGGTTTTTGCAAACTCCAAAATTTCATCTCAAATAGGTCATCGTGGAATTTTTGCTATAATTTCTTTACTACGAAGGTTCAGACTCTAAAATGAAAACCCATTTGAACCAAAATCGTGGGGAAGCTCAGACCTGAATTTCAGAGCTTGTTTCGCTATATTTTCAGAGATATAGGCCAAGACATTTAGGGTTTCTACAGGCTCCCAAATTACATCTCAAACAGGTGACCTGGGGAAAATCGTCATAACTATCTCTCTGAGCATCATATTGAAATTTTGTAAGAAATTGCAGAAATAGAACGGACTGTATTATGTTTTGTATATTTTTCAGATCTGAAGGTCAAAATAGTGATATGTGGCACTTCATACAAATTCAATCTTCTGAAAATGTATATAATCAACTCATCTTGGGAGATTATGAATAACCCTTTCTTGGAGAATCCAATTTCGATCAGAATGGTGGTATTGGAAAGAGGATGCAGAGGGCTACTACGGGTCGCAATTTCAGAACTTAGAGATCTGAAATTGAACAGTTACAATCGTTTCAAGATCGAGCTCCTAAAATCAATAAAAGGCGATATGAGGAAGTTTGATGGCAAGGATCCGATAAATTGGATACTACAAATGGAGCAATATTTTGATCTACATGAGGTGCAACTATTACAAAAGGTACGTATTGCATCTTCATATTTAGAATCGGATCAATTTTTATGGTATAAAGGGCTTTGTTCTCGTAAACAACTTGTTACGTGGTCAATTTTCACGGAGAAAATGATAGCACATTATGAGGATACAAAGACCAACACCTTATTTAGAGCAACACCACAACAAATGGAAGAAAAAAGAGAAAAAAGGTTTTGTTACAAAGTTGAAAGCAAAATTATGGCAACAAGTAAGTCTACCCCTCACAACTATAAATATAGAAGTGTTGTTTCTCCTAGCCTTCCACAACCTACAAGGGTTACACCACAACAATTGGAAGAAAAAAGAGAAAAAAGGCTTTGTTACAATTGTGATAACAAATACATTAAAGGTCATAAGTGTGCTAAGAAGAAATTATTTTACATTGATTGCGGGGAGGAGGAAGAAAAGGATCAAGAAATGTTAAAAGAATAGGATATGCACCAGGAACCAACCCCAGAGAAAGAAGAAATGAATCCGACCATATCTTGTAAAGCATTGGAAAGAATTACTACTCCTCAAACTCTTAAGATAGAAGGACATATCAAGAAGAAAAAGGTTAAAGAAGTGAAAGACCACATCAAGAAAGAAGAAATTAATCTGACCATATCTTGTAATGCATTGACTGGAATTACCATTCCTCAAACTATCAAGATGGGAGGACATATCAAGAAGAAAAATGTTCAAGAAGTGAAAGATCAAATAGAGCATCAAGAAATGAATCCGACCATATCTTGTAATGCACTGGAAGAAATTACCACTCCTCAAACTCTCAAGATAGAAGGACATATCAAGAAGAAAAAGATTCAAGCAGTGAAATATCACATCGAACATCAACAACAAGTGCTCCAACTTTTAAAGGATAACGCCACTTTGGTACAGAATCAAATGAAACAACAGGAAAATCAACATCGCAATGAAAGAAGTTTTGATGTATGCAGTTGGGTATTTTTATGGTTACATCCATACAAGAAAATGCCCCTCAAGAAAGCTATTTATGAGAAGGAAATGTTGGCAATACTACACACACTTAATAAATGGCGACCTTACCTAATGGGAAGACACTTCAAGGTAAAAATGGATCATGATAGTCTTAAATACTTTTTAGAACAAAGATTACCTTTAGAAGAACAAAAAAAATGGGTCACAAATATGTTGGGTTATGACTTTGAAATCATCTACAAAAAAGGGAAGCAAAATGTTGTTGCAGATGCACTCTTAAGAAAGGACGAGGATGTGGAAGAATTATTTTGTGCTATTTCTATTATCCAACCAGATTGGATAAACAAAGCAAGGATGAATGGAAGAAGGACGAAGAAGTGTGGCCACTCATTCAAAAGTTGCAGAAGATCCCAGTTCAAACAATATTGCCAGAACTTGACGAGGAATGAAAAATCATATGGAACCTGGAGCAGTCATAGAAACAAGAACCCGACAACTATGAAATCGATCAATTTCAGAGTATCTCATCATGTGTAAGAACTTACCCGCTGGAAATTCCACATGGGAGGACAAGAATTTTATACAGAAGCATCAAGAACTACTTAAACGTTGAGGACAACACTTTTTGAAGGAGAGGGGCATGTTAGGTCCCTATACCACTAGTGTAACCCCTTATTTTTATTAGTACAACCCCCTTATTATATTTTTGTGCCCATGTAGTCCCCATATTGTTTTTATTGTGCCCTTACATTATTATTGTTATGTCGGCTCTGATTATATTATGACCCCTTAGACTCCTATATATAGAAAGGAGGTCTTGTCATTTGCATCATCCAAGAATTGTTCATTTTTGTAATGTAAAAGAGGTTGCCCCCTCGAAGAGGCTTATTTCTAAGGTGTTGATCTATCTTTTCTATCTTTTTTGTGAGTTGGTTTCATAACAACGAACAACGGGATCTATCTTTCTCATACGAACTCTGTTTTGAGTGAAATGAGTTGCGTTGGGATCGTATCACCGAGACGGACGCAACCATATAGGTTTTGAGCGATTCGAGCACTTTGATTTTTGAGAAAATTTCCCACTAATCCAAATTTCGATCACCTTCACTACTAGCTTCCTGTGGTCACTATTGTTCTGAAACAATTTTGTTAAAGCTTGCCACATTGCATATGGAGTCTCTTTCTTATGGATATTTGAGACAATATGATCTTGAACTCCCTCCAATATGATCCTCCTCGCCTTTTCTACACACTTCTTCCATTCTGCTAGATCTTGAAAATCAGATGTTGGAGTCTTTAAAATATCATTATCTATAAATTCCTTCTATCCATTATCTTCTAGCACTGCCTCCATCATGTCCTTCCAAGCAATATAATTCAAGCTACCCTCAAGGGCATATTCGAGTCTTAGTCCATAGAAAGACATCATGCTAGCTCTAAAGGACGATCATGCAAATTCGATTCACCTGCAAGGACAACTTCGAATTATTCTCTCCTAATGTGATTCCTACCATGATACCATGTATAAATTCCTTGTATATTCAAACTGCTTATGTAATTTGATAAAACAAAAGACATGAATCTACTCTACTCATTAGCAGAAACAATTAAACGATCAAGAAATTAAAACATAAACATGAGACAATATTCAATCACATATGCTCAGATATTTATCTAAGGGGAAAGAAATTGTTCAAAACCCCTTCCTATCTGTATTGCATTAATCAAAAAATAGAGAATAAATACAATGCTTGCTCAATCCTGAGCAACCTTTGCACTAGTATATTCTATCCCACTACTTCACAGATTGACCCTGGCTAATACTTAGCCAATTTTATGCCTTCCCAAGCTCTTATTTCCTCACATTGTTAAATAAGGAATTATCCCCCCATTAATTAGGGAAATTTCTCATTGCGAGTTGTGCAATTCTTTTATGCTTTCTCTGACTACATGCACCACCTGTACAACCCAGAAAAAATATACCACTAATAGTACACTTCCCTTGAACTCCAATCTAAACTGGGTAACTTGAGTTATTTACATGCATCAATTATTCTAGGTTGATTGATGAGTTAACTAAAAGATCAGTTGAAGTTACACCCCACTACTGGACCCTCCACTAGTTCTTAATCAGTTAGAACTAGTTAAACTCATAATAACTCAAATTAACTGAACCTGATTGCTAGAAATTAGTAATCAATCATAACTAAACATAAATCAAGTGTCTCCAACTCAAATTAACTAAGTTGGCTGAGTGACAAGGCCATGTCACCTCAGGTAATTACCTTCAAGTATTTTTATGAAATTAGAATTCAAATTTCACCTAATTAATTTTGGGAAAAATTAAATTAGGAATTTCTTGCTGCATTTTCAACACTCTTCCCTCCTCTCCCTCTTCCCTCCCACTGTCCTCTCTCCCTCACTCTCTCTCCATCTCTCCCTTATCACTCACACTCTCTCTCCATCTCTCCCTTATCTCTCACACTCTCTCTCCACCTTTCTCTCTTTGTGTCTTTCTTCTTCCCTCCCTATCTCTTCCCCTCCAACTCCATCTCTCTCTCCTCTCTATTGAATCCTCTCTCTGTCATTCTCTACCACCTCCTTCTATCTCTCCAACCCCCTCCCCCATCACTCTCTCTCTCTATTCCCTCTAACTCTGTCACTATCTCCCTCCCTCTCTCCTCCTCTCTCTCCCCTCCATCTCTATGTCTCCCTCTCTCTATGTTCCCCCTCTCTCCTTATCTCTCTCCTCTCCTCTCTCTTCCTCCTCTCTCCCTCACTCTCTCCCCATCTCCCCCTTGTCACTCCCTCTCTTTATCCACCTCTATCTCTTTATGTCTTTGTTTTTTCCTCCATCTCTCTCCCACCTGCCTCTCTCTCTCTCCCCCCGTCACTATATCTATCTTCGCCCTCCAGCTTTGTCACTATCTCACTGCCTCCCTCCCCTCCACCTCTCTCTTAAATTTGATTCCATGATATTGCATTTAAGAAAATATCTAAATTAAAAAAAAACTCAGTTGGTTATAAAATATTAAACCTATATTTTGGATCAATCATGTCAAAGAAAATACAATAATGAAAAACTTAAAACAATCAAGCACTACCTTTCCTCTATTATTCTTAGTCAATTTGGTTGCTCTCATTGCTTGGATCCTTAGGTAAGATGGATTTGTGTTGGTTATTAGTAGTATTATGTATATTATATATATTTCGCATATTTATATATAAAAGTATTCTCATTTTTTAATTTTATTGAAATCTTGATTTAATTTCTACAAGAATCTTTTTAGTAGTTGTGAGGATAGAGGGTTTAGATATATCTCAAAAGTAATGATTTAATTAAAAAAATGTTATAAAATTAAATTAAAATTAAATATTTATAAAATATTTTGATTGTGAAATAAGTTATGTTGTTTGGGCATGTGGTATTCATAAGCCATGGTATTGGCCCATGTTACTGTAATAGAGTCTATTTACATGTTAATAATATCCACGGTAAAGTGAGGGTGAATATTCAAGGTTAAGAATCATGTCATATTGTTACAAACTATTTTGATTGTGAAATAAGTTATGGTTTTTTGGCATGTGGTATTGATAAGCCACGGTATTGGCCCATGGTATGGTAACAAATCCTATTCATAAGTTAATAACAAAATCAAAATATAATAAATTGACTTTAACCTCTTATTATTAATTGAGTCAACATTTAAATGTTTACACGTATCGGGCTTTATATTTTTTTTCATGGGCGGGAAAACCTATCATAACTCATTTGTCAAACTAGTGGTGAGGACAACCAACGAGCAGTGAAGACAATCATCTCTCTTGTTAACCGCGAATGCAAGTTGATTCATCACCGTTATTCAAGGAAGACCACGCCACCCGTGGGTGGTCTGTAAGGGGACATGTTTTCACCCTGCCAAATGCCTCTGGGTCTTGGGTTGTTAACATGTTTCCTTACATCCGAGGAAGACAAGCTCTTAGCCAAGTAGAAGCAGTTTTAGGGCATACTCAAAGTCCAATTGGGTTTTATATTACTTTTAACTTTTTATTTATTACTTTCATTAACATTAGATTAAATTTGTTAAATATTCAATGTTACACATTTACACTTGACATCTACCCCATATGGGGTTGTAAAGCGCCTCTGGACGCAATTTTTTTAATATGAATTAATATAGACGTATACTTAAAATATATGGTGTTGTCTACTGATACCACAAATTTGCCTAAACGACAGTGTTTTTGCCGGAATCCAATTAAAAAAAATCAGAAAATTAGAATGTTGGAGTGTTTGAAGCGATTTTTTGATGGTGGAAATGGATTTAGCACCATCAAGAACCCTTGGGGTACCCAAAATCTTGAAGTTTGACAATTGTAACCCAGATTTTCAAAATTTTATGCCTAATTTTGTCATAATCTTGCTGGAGTGGGTTTTTCAAACTGCACTAAAATATATTAATAACAAAAAAATCAATGTAATGCTGATAAAATGACTCAATGCACATGTTATGTAATCTCTATAACATTCAAAAATATAATTTAAACAATAAAAAATTACACATTGTTTTTTGTATTCTAAAATAAATTTGCACCTTAAGAAATTTGATCCCTCTCAACTCATGTTAGATCCGTGATTAAGATGGATCTATATTAGTTAACTTATTATTTATAGTAACATTATTCAATTTATAAAATATCGTTCATTTAAATATTTGTTTCTTAGTGGATAGTAATTTAAAACTTTATCACCAAATAGTCCCAAGATGCTACAGGTTTGGCTTGCATTTCTATTTTTGTAAATCCACTTGCTTATGTATAGAGGTTGTGAGTTCATGTTTGATTTATTGTTGCATGGTTAGGTGGGGGTAGGGTGCCAATTTTTGTAAATCCACTTGCTTATGTATAGAGGTTGTGGGTTCATGTTTAATTTATTGTTGCATGGTTAGGTGAGAATAGGGTGCCAATCATTAAGCTAAAACATATTTTTTATTTCCATATTTTGATATTTGCTATTGATGTAGTTCTATTTCATGTGTTAAACCAAGAACAAAGCGAGATGGAGTTGAAAAATTTTGGTTTCTCATGCAAACGTGAAGAACTACATATGTCCCAAATAGGAGCTAGATGTTACCCACGAGTTGAGTAAAATTAATGGTTTCCAAGAGTTTTCCCAAAAGCAGTATCACTGGTGCAGAGAATGCTAAGACCCAAAAATGGGAACGATGGATTATTATGCTGTTATATACTCCTTGTTATAACATGAGGCTTTTCATAATGAAGTGATATATGTTATAACATGAGGCTTTTCATAATGAAGTGATGATATGAGAGTACAATGGAGCCTCTATTTTGTATTTGTAAATACCGGTAATATTTTTCTTTGTTGGCCATGTTCGCTCCTATGATCATTTCATTTGAGTTTACATTAATAATTAGCATGTACGCTTGATTGAGTGGAACGTTGGAATGTTTTCAAAGTTTATGGTTATGAATGAATAGCCATATCAAATCAACACCCCAAATAAGAGCCCTACTTCCAGCCTGTAGAATAGCATAGGAGCAGAAAGTTTGGAGGGTATTTACAGTCCAACAAAGAATTGATGATTAACCCATTTTGTAATCTGGTGGTAGACGATATTTTATATCCCCAGTTATGATATAGATGGTCGGGTGGTTTCTTTAATCATGCAAAGATAATGTCTATCCAAAGAAGGCAATGGACTGCATGTCGGGTGGTTTCTTTAATCATGCAAAGATAATGTCTATCCAAAGAAGGCAATGGACTGCATATCATGACTATTCACATTGTGGCTTCTTACATTGTACAGTCTTCAGCCTTGAAGCAGTCCAAGATACCTGTAGCAATGAAAATATTTCCAGCCAACAGCTACACGTGTTTTTCATTCTTCCACAACAAATCCACATTGTAGAAATGAAGCCCAACATTCTTCACATAAAACAGCCCTTCAGATGCCTCTTCCTCCTCATATACTCGTGTCATCAGCCTAATCGGATAAGAGTCAAAATCCTAAGGCCTCCTACAATGCCAAGGAAAATGATAGTGCCATACGAACTTGATAAGCTCAAGTATAGAATTCCCATTACTAATTGCATCAGTAGAAGATAAGTCCACCAATGGATGCTCTGTCCCACAATTCATATTATTCTCTTAAAGCAGCAAATCATTGAACTGTACCAGTGTTATTTTATATAAGCTGACATGTGCTTCGCTCTTATCACTGTGATTTGGATGAAGAAAGGCCACTTCGCCTAAACCCCATGTCTTTGTGTAGAGGCCACAGTATTGGTAGAATAAATGGCATGGCTATCGATGGTCATATTGAATTTTCAAAAGGTATAGGTATGGTTATGAACCAAGCTAGCTATGCTGAACCTTGGGCATCTACATTGATTTCTGAGTTCAGCCATTTTAAGAAAGAAAAACCTAGTTTTATTTCTAATAGAGTGATTCGGTCCCCTGACATTTCATTAGAGACATGTTTAAATGATACCTAAGGGAAGGATGCTCCAAGACAATCATTGCCCAACTCAGAAGCATGCCTATATGCATACCCAAGCATATCTAATACCCACGCATGGTTGAAGGAATTGTGTGACTGAAAGTTCAATTCACTACACAGATTTCTCAGGGGGTCAATGAAATGATCCAGCTACTCCAAACTCTTCTCTTCAATAAATTGAAAGAAGCAATTAGCTTGCTACAAGTGAAATTTAGAAGCCGGCCTGGTGCTGGATATTGTCATATGGAGTGAGGAATACATGCCATTACAGTGCAGAAAGTGGATTGAATTATGGGAAAAATGGATTTTCATAGTATTCTATTCCAAACTTATTGAAAATATTTGCTTCTGTATTCACACTTGCAGACTCATCAGACTTCTGCGTCTCCTTGAACTTGTGTGCATATGGATGGTTTTCTCTACTTGGTCAATGAACAAGCACCTGTAGAACGTTCAACCATAGTTATTACAGGTTCAGCTCCGGTGTCAGACAAGTTCAATTTTTGTGGTAATAATCGATTTTTTAATATTGGGTCTGCTCTTTTTTATTCATTTGTTTCTTAGCTAGAGCAAGATTTCTATTGCTACAGTTTTGTAGTCTTTGGAGTAAGGTTCATTTTGTTGGCATTCATAATGCAATTTGAAGGGTTTTGATTTGGGTTTCAAGGGGTTATTTGCAGTTTGATTTGGAGTTGATTTGTGCATTGGTTTTGCAGTCTAGAATGTGTGGAAACTGACACTTTCTTGTCCTTGATTCAAGACCGGAAATGTTCCAGCAAATATAATTAGTTTTTGTGAAGAGTCAGAGCAACCATGAGTACTGCCAGATTTATTAAGTGTGTGACTGTGGGGATGGTGCTGTGGGAAAGACTTGCATGCTTATTTCCTACACAAGCAACACATTCCCAATGGTAAGAGCGTTCAAATATGAATTTTCCCTCAAGTATGGCTGAATCAATATTGGGGTTTGAGGCCCAACAAGCTTATCACTAGTTTGTATAATCAGTGATGACATGAGCCTTTGTTATTTTAACAATATCTTGATGTTTGTGACATAATCGAGTATAACTATATTGGTTGTATACTATTAGATACAAGGAAATTGATTGCAAAAGATGTTGTGCAGATACTAGTGCATTATTTGGACAGGGTATCAGCCTCATTGCTGGAGTGATTTTGACTGCAAACCAAAATTACACAATATAAGCCATATTTTCTACACATGTCATGGAATATTTTTATGCATTGATTCAGTTGTATAAACCATATTATCATATGGGCAACGACTCTGCCACTCTTGTGGCCCTTATTATTTTTATTTCTTCCCATCCTCGTAATAATGAAAAGCAATGCACATTTTCTCTCCTTGAAAACAAAAGCACGAAAAAGCTTTTATCACTCAAACTACAAAGGGGCTAGGCAAAGTATTGAAAATCAATAATGTCGGCATATGGGAAGTAGGCCACAGAAAATCATCAATCTCCACATCTGGGAAGGAGGTCATTGAAAATCACCAATCTCCACATTAATATTCAACACAAATGTTCGCCATAAGTTTGTATCAGTCCTCCAATCTATTTTGAGAGGTTTTTTATCTCTTTATTTATAAAAATTCAGTAAGTAGTTGTTTACAATCATCCGCGTATATATATATATATATATAGACACGTTAGTACTTAATGCTTTACAGCCAAATATTTGTTGCTAACCATTTTACTTTTGTAACCTGAAAATAGATCAAATAACTCAATGATCCATCAATTTTTTTGAAATGTTCATATGCTTCAACAACCAAACATCATTTTTAAATATTCATATGTTTCAACAGCCAAACATATTTTCCATCGATGGAAACATCTTACGT
The DNA here is from genome assembly GCA_031772625.1 of Pinus tabuliformis. NCBI lineage: Eukaryota > Viridiplantae > Streptophyta > Pinopsida > Pinales > Pinaceae > Pinus > Pinus tabuliformis. The sequence continues at coordinate 436,443,604 of CM062806.1, read as the reverse complement.
GAGCAAGAGAGAAAATCATTATTATATTCCATATATAACTCAGACGTTCAGAGATTTTTTTTCAGAAGAAAAAGCTGTATAGTATTTGTATTATATTCAAAACAGACCTGTATATACATAATAGGGAGATTATAACTACAGGGAAGAAAATTTATCACTATCGAAGGGGCATAATCACATATAATACGAATGATCTGATCCATTATCACCCAGATCTCGTACCTCTGTCAATGTTTAAATTCTTGAAAGATCAATAGATTTCTTCAGAGCTTGCAATAGGCTCCGCATAATCATCGGTTCACCAGGGGGTGTTTCATTTTTCAACTTACCATTCCGCAGAGCACGAAACACGGGACTGGAACCTTCCTCGGCAGGAAAAATGAGACAGTCTATGTACACAAGGTCTTCTACCTTCCCTTCCTTTATTTCGATAAATCCAAGTCTTATTCCTCCCTTCACCCTGTCAACCTGCAGATCATACATTATTCAGTCTGTCATCATCTCATACAAATATTCATCTAAATGCAAATGGCAATGGTTAACTTAATATTGTTTTATAATTGAACAGATCATTTCCTGCTTTAGTTTTCAGCTTCTGGTTTTAGTTTTTGTGAGATTAACTTTGATTGGGTAAATGAGCCATTACGTGAACGGTGAAGGTTAACACCAGTAAGATCGGTAGTTTTTGAGCTCATGGTTTTAGGAACATGTGATTTTCTCCGTGGATTTGACGGGTAGTTTTTGAGCTCATGGTTTTAGGAGCATGTGATTTTGTTCCTGTGGATTTTCATGTAACAAAGTCTTTAAAAAGACTTAGGATACTCCATGAGACCTGCAAGTCAGTAGTGAAAGCTTACTTTGCCGGCTTAGTTAAATTTGCTCAAAGAAAAAAGATATCTTTGACTGATTTTTGGTGTGTCAAGAATGTGTTCTGATTTATGTATTTGGTTATTATTACTATAATCTTGCTTATTCGTAACAATTTTCGACTCTTTTCTGGCACACTTCAATAAAGCAAAGCTTGTCCCCAAAATCCTTCTGATAGCTAAGGGACCTTGTAGAAAGTAATGGCTATTTAGTGGAGCAAATTTAAAGGTCTAACAAGATGGTGGTAAAGTGGATAACAAGCTTATGCGACTTCGGCCAAATTATTGCACTTTTCCACCCTACCGGCATGCTGAAAACAAGATAGTTAGGACTGCTTTGCATTGGCTCCTAGAGCTGTAAATTGGGAACAAAATATATATGTATACTTGTCAACCTGGAAAAATCTAAATCTAGATTCTGAAGGTGGATTGCGAGGTAGTACAGAATCTGTTTAATTTAGTCAAAGTTGAGTCAAATTTATAACAGATCTCAAGTGTAAAGTGTAATTTGTAATTTTGTTGAATGGTTGAAAATAACATAATGCGTTATGTGGCATTAATTTTAATTAGAACATTGGTATTCACTTTTATTAGAATATTGGTGAGTTTAATTGGAATGGTTGTGATATGAAGTATTACTTAAAGTATCAGATCTAAAGTTCAAATCCCAGTGATTAGACTATAAGTCATTTGTGGGGTGCTTATGGTTCACCTTAGGGTTAATCGGTTGGGGGATTGTAACAATTTCATTAGATTTTGTCAAAAGCACGGAGCCCTCTACATACCTTGATGTTAGTGGCATTGATTGTTGAACTCCTCTGATGACCCTACTAAAATTGTACTTATCACTCAAAATCTTGACTTAACATGCTAAGTTTTTTCTATCTTATTTTAAGGCTTAAAGTGTTATATTGACAATGAAGATCCCAATAAATCAATGATTTTGATGATATGTAGGGTATTTGTTGTAGCATAATTTTTTTTGGATGTTAGAGGCCATCTAGGGCTTGTTTGTTGATGTATTTTTGTTTCAGAGATGGATTTCACTTAATGCTATTTTGGTTATGTGCACCTTTCCATGCTATATAAATGAGAACTTTTGCTTATTTGTGATTCACACTTGAATATTTATGTTTTTCTTTAAAATTTAAATATTTTATATATTTTTGGTTGATAGGTTTTTTAGTCCAGTTTTTCACTAGTTTTGGTCGATTTTTTTTACCATTTCCTGTCTGATTCAGACTAGTAGATGATTTAGTTCTGACAACATTGATGTGTAATGAGGACCTTTTGTCCACTAATGTAATAGGGATTCAGAAGACAGGCAGATGCCTAGTTAATTTAATAAACAATTAAAATCCAAAATAATTTGGTTTTCTCATCAAAGCCTAGAAACTTGAGCCCAATCTTTTACCTTCATGCTATAGACTTAGGAGTGATTTGGAAAGCCCCTATAGAACCAATGAAAGCATGTTTTCGCTGGTCCTTAGTCAATAATAGTGTGGCCTTAGGTCACTGTATGTCCCACTCTACACAGGGAATTATGTCCCACTCTACACAGGGAATTGGACACCTTGCTGTATATGCTAATAAGAGACAAGCAAGTTGATAACTATCAACTATTTGTTGAGCAGGAGGAGATCAAAAGGATCGAGGAGATCAAAAGGATCCTTCAGGACATAGGATACAATTTGGATGGTTTAGACTCTAGGATGACCCAAGTGGAATGTTGTGTGGCTTTTAACTCAGACTATGGCTCACAACCTCCTACTCCCACTGTCATCATCGCGCTAACAAAAGATATTGCTCAAGGCAACGTCAATGAAGTTTCTCCACTTATTGTTTGTTCTAGATTAAATATCACCGCTCTTAATCTATTTTGGTCTATATTTTATTTCTTTTCCGTTACTCAACAGTTATGGCTACTTAAACACTTAAACTTTCATTATTTACTAGACTATAAATGTTCATGGTTTTGTTTCTGTTGTCTAAGTCCCTAATATCCTGGTATTTTGGAAAGACCACCTTGTGTTATACTGCTATGCATATCCATTTTGGTTAGATGCGGACTACTCGAAACAAATAATACGGAGTGGTATTACCTTGCACGAAGTCCACACAAATTTTTCGCAATCTCATTATTGATATAAACTTGGTTTTCTTATAATATTAATTTTATCTTCTAGCTTAAAAAAAAAAAAAATCATTATAGGTCCCATCTGGGTGTGATTGTCCTTGCGCTTTTTGTGCGGCTTAGATAGCGAAGGACATATTTTGCTTATTAAAAAAACGCCAAGATGTTTAGATGTTACTGTCTGGCCATTTACCCTTTCTCCGGTAACCTGGATATCTGACCTCTTACCATCCATGGAAGACCATATTTACTAAAGCACGACAGAATGTGAATTGAAATGATAATTTTCTCAATAGCACTATCTTTTGCTTATCCATCAGGTAGTTTAGATTTTCCTTGGACCAACAATATTATGGCAATGAAAAATATGTGCTTGCAAATTCAGTTCCAAGAAAAGAATGTCAGAATCGAGCTTCAACCACCTCAAACAGTTGCCTTTACATTTGAATATTGTGCCCTACCCTAAAAGCAGGGAGCGCAATGGAGGCAGGATGACACAACCAGCCTAACAACTCTCGATCACCCTAGAGTCACAGCTGTTCTACCCTGAAATATTCCCATGCTAAGCCACCTCCCCCCCACCTTCGTCTTAATTTCTTCTTCTACCAAATTCCTGCCACACAGGAATTCTTACGCCCACAATTTATCGGGCTTCGAAGGTGTCATAGTTCAATGGCTTGTGGGGAACATAAACAATGCAGAGATGTTAGCGAGGGTGAGTGCGGGGATTTGGGGTTCGAAACTCCAACAGTATTTCATGAACAGCGGCAGATAGCGAGGTTTGAAAGCGGGTGGTCAATCAACGATGGAGGGGTATCCCTGTGAAATCGACGGCCTACATACACCACGGGGGATGGCCGCGAGGACTTATGCCCGTGTTCTTTATCTACAGTGGAGGTTCCGATGGTTGGATCTAACGGCAATCGTCCACCGCGGAGCCCCTTTGGCAGGGGAGGTATGGAAAGGGTAGGTGAAGGAAAACCCCAAATTTCAACTCGCTTTTCGTTATGGTGCCCAATTCCGGCCATTCTTAACAAGTAGTCACCCAGCACCCATTATTGGGTGATGGGCTTAGTAACAAGTCACTAAGCACCCATTATTGGGTTGGGTGATGGGTTTAGTGGGTGATGTGCTTAGGCACGGTCCTATGTTGTCTAATGATAAACGGTTGTCTAATAATAAATGGGATAAACTCCAATGTCTCAGGCTGAACGTCCCGTATTTCGTCCACCACTCTATTATGAAAATAATTGCTAAACTCTGATTTCGTTCAAACCGATCCCGAAATCCTCCAACACAACTCGAACCCCAAATTCAACGAGGATTAACTCCTCTGGCCAAACCCCAAATATCTACGAAGCGCACTTCAAAGTTTGCACGGACCTCTTGCTGGCCGAACTCCCCTCCAAGCTTTGATTGGATTCTCTGAACCTTCGAGGCTCTGGCCTCTGTAAATACCATGCAGAGCTCGTTATTAGTTATCACACATTCTAGCAGGGACACACACATAGGCCAGTTACATCAAATATATACACAAGTTCTAGCAAGGAATTGAACGCACAGGAGACATACAGGAAAACCTCAATGCAATCTATTACTCAAATAGTGTATTTACATAGAACTACAGAGTCTTCCCTCTCGAGCTGCTTAAGCTCTTGTGCTCTGCCTCGATCCTTCTTCCTCAGAGCTACTTGATCTCTGCTCCTATGCTGATCAAGCTCTACTTCTAAGTTGTTTAGATGCTCTATCTGTACACACCTATATAGCTTCTTACATTTTAAAAAATATCCTAGCAGAACAAAGACAAATCGGACGTGTGTCCCAACTACTAGAAAACAACTTAGCACCTCACCCTGCAATTGTGTCACACTTATTACGTGCCACATGACTAAAATGCTAACTCAACAAAACTTCCTAACATCCTAGATTCTCTCTAGACCCTGGACACACTTGTATTTACATCAAACTTTCCGACTTTTGGATTTATACACTTTGTATTTGGGAGAATCTCTCTGCTTTTGGGAAAATTTCATGACCCTTTTGGGTCTAGGCAAAATGGTTGCCCAGGGAGTTGATTCTCCTGCATCAGACTACCCCGTTAGCAAATATATGACCTCCTAGTCACATGTCTTCAAATTATTCCAACCATCTTGGATCCCAAACAGATCCCAAACCGATCCCAAACCTTATGATGATGTTGTCCACAAGCTTGTTTCAATTGTTCTGCTGCTGCTTTCAACACTCCTGGATCCCATACCTTGATTTGTTGTAGTCTTCTTACTTTGCTGACGCAATCCTTTATAGTTAGCCTGCTCACTACCTCCTTTCTTTGGTGGTTGCCATACTCATAAGTCTGCACAAATATCATGACCTGTTCCTTAGTCATTATTGGTTCCATTTTGTCATCATTATGCAAAGGCTGGTTTTCAACCTTTGTCTCTTCTTGTCCTTCCAAAACTTCCCGCCCTTTCATATGTTGTCCAAAACTCACTTCAATCATGATTTCGATTGTATTAGTCAAGGGACTTCGGAAAAACACTATTCTCACATACCCTTTCTGCAGGACTTCCACTATACCCACGCACCATCGATTTGGTGTGTCTTTCTTGTCACTTCCTCAAACTGTTACTTCATTTTCAGAAAGCTTCATGCTTGCACCAAGACAGAGTTGTACATCTCCTCTCAAGATACTGATTACAGTATCCTTTAGCCAGCTCAGAAGGCCTTCAAATTCCTGGTTTCTTTTTGAAATTTTCTGGTTTCCCTTCTCTTTATCTTCCCTTCCTTGAATCATTCTTCCTTTAGGCTGCCCTTAGATGAGTTATCTATCTCATCTAATGCTATCTCCTCCTTTCCTTTACAGAGCTGACTTTTGTCTATATCTCCTTCATTGTTTTCTAGCTTCCTGCAACTTTACACAGCCTCCATTTCTTCCTCAATTCTAGAATTGCATTGCTTCGCCTTCGCCCATATTTCTCCCTCATGTCCTTCATTCTCTTGACTTTCCAAAAGATACTTGTTTTTTGTTAGGGTGCATTCTGGACTACATATGCTAAGCCTTCTTGCTTTCATGGCAGCTTGTACAATCCCCTCTGCTTGTATAGTTCCAGAAATACACAATGTGCTTTGATGTTTCCTCCACTGCCACTCAATGGAATAAAGATCTCCATTTTCACCATCTCGGTTTCTGTCTAGACTCGCTAGCCTCATTCTCTATTATCAGCCTTATCTGTTGTTGAACTTTGCACACAATTCAGGAGGCTCTTAATAGTCCTCTCCACTATAATAGCTTCATCTTCATATTCACCTTCTCCAAGGAATGTCCCTTGTTCTGGTTCACAAGAGTGAACTCTTTCTTGCTAATCATGTTCTTCATTTCTCAACTGAGCATTCATCAGGTTCCTCAGCTTCTCCTTCAGATTCCTAGCATACAGTTGCCTAGTCGGCCACTTAATATTTTTCTTAAGATCCTATCCTATTCTCTGGTTTTCATTCTCCATTTTTTGTAGCAGCATACTCACCACACAGAGTCTTTCCTTTAAATCAACCATTTCTTTGTCGAACTCTTCATCATTCATCTTTATGTGGCTTCTTTCTGAACCCATCATATGACTATGCTCTGTCATCTCTTTTTCCTTCTCAATGAGCTTCTCCATGCTCATTTTGAGTTGCAAACAGGAGTCCACAAAACACCTCACCAAGCTTCTCCGCTCTGGGCTTTGACCTTTTGGTATCACAAGTTCTCCTCCTCTAGATCCTTTCTTCTTGCCTCTGGGCTTGGCCTTTTGGTATCACAGGTTCTCCTCCTCTAGAACCTCTCAAGCTTCCTCTTCTCCTCTGGGTATTGCACATTGCTCACCTCTCAAGAACTTCGCTTTCTGTCTTGAGGACTTCCTATGTCATGCCCTCAGCTGGAACACTTCTCTATCTCTTTGCAGCTTCTCCGCTACAAGGGTTTTTTGCCACAGTTCTCTTCCCTTCTGTTGCCGCCTACAATCACCAATTTGTTCACTAGGTTAAAATAAAACCATAAGACCCGTTTTACCTGCCAGGCTCCTCATATTGAGATTTCAACCTCCTATATTCCTTCAAATTGTTTGATTGTCTTCAACTCTGCTTCTTGACTAAATGCTCTGTCCCAATCCTTCTGTATTCTGGTTCCTTCTCCAATCTCTGTCCTGAAATTATAATTCCTTGTTCTGCGTGTACTACTCTGCTCCTCTACCATAACTACCCTTGGTTCTTTGACTCGCTCTCTCATCCCTGAGAAGTCTTTTCAATTTTCTTCGCCGGCTGAAATTCTTCCGTAACACATACTTTATATCAAAATATGTTGTTAAACAAAATGCCACTAATATCAGGGACCTTTTAGCTTCGATAGACATGGATTGATAATAGATATGGAGATTGAGCCTTTCAATATTTTACTGGAATGAAATATTCACCACTAAAAGTGGGTAAGGAAATGAACGGAGGGCTGATTTAAAAATATGTCCCATTACCTAAAGGTTTCAAGAGATATCTGAGCCACAACTGAACGCATGCAGGGCATAATAACAGACAGTTAACCCTCAGAATGACGATTTGCGAACCGTTCCTCTAGCCATCTTGGAGAATGAATTCCTGCCCGCCACCAGAGGGAACTAGTCTCAACTGTAAATATCCCTATTTTATAGGACACAATACCCAAGAATGATGATGAACACCCCAACCTTCAAGAATTTAAACACGGCGGAGGCGTATTTGCTTTCTGTTTTAATATCGGCAGTAGGATAGTGGATACTAAATGCTCTACAGAGCTTCAGAACTATATAGTATTTTGGACTTTGTGATGTGTTTCCATAGTATTATTAGACATGAACAGCCTGGATAATTTAGGGAGTAGTCTAATAATTGTTGCCTTTCCTGTCTATATCTGGTGATATAAATTCTGGTAAGATCGTAAATTTTAGTTGTTTAAAAGGTGTTTTAAATGAATAAATAAATTTAATTTTAGTTGTTTAAAAGGTGTTTTAAATGAATAAATAAATTTAACACCTTAAAAAATTACCATATTTATTAAGATTATTTCCCCACTGCCCTACAACAAGAAATCCAGTACAATATATGATCAGCATGATCTTTCTTTGCATTTAACATCTTATTTGAGGGATATGTCAAATTATAACTATCATTCTAATCCAGTGTATTGATCAGCATGATCTTTCTTTCTATTTATGATCTTTTTGAGCGACACATCAAATTATAACTATCATTCTTTCTTTGCTCTGAAAAACCAAATAGGAAGTCAGAAATTTTGAGATGCTATGAAAATTCAGATATGTAAGCATCCTCACAAACCTCTTGATGGAGTTCCTTGTGCACAAAATTCAAAACAAGATATTTAGATGTTATGTTTTCCAGTTAACAATATACACTTCATTTCACAGTAAAGTAATTAATATCTGGGATATATATCATCTAATCTTAGATTACTTTAAATCTAATAATATATAATTCAGTTTATATAATATTAATTCAACTTATAAAATATTAATTACTATACCATGGACTGCATATAATCTTTGGTGATCTAACTTCAAAAAATTTGTAGATCAGACTAGGTGAGGCCTGCCCATCTTAACCCAAGTATCCTTAGGTAAAGATCCTTGTCCCTTTTCTTTGAGAATAAGATGGTGTTAGTAATAGTCAGTTCGTTAGGGTTGTGAGTGAGTAGGCTAAGTTAGGAGAATGCGAGCCCTTTGTATTTGAGAATGAGTTAGTTATGTTGTCTCTTGATGATCCAATGGTTGAATGAACCAATGAACCCCTAATCACACTTTCCAAAATTGGGAAAAAAAATTTACATGAATATCTTACGATCACTATTACTCTGCTGTCATTGGCAATCAGACAATGAACTAGCACATCCTTATTGCAAGAGTTAAGCAGGAACACAGATGGTTGTCATGGAATGTGCTGACTTCCATTATCCGATGTTTCAAGAAAATCCATTTCATTGTCCTCCTATGCATTGAATACATTGCTTCATTACAGAAGACCCCTTAATCTTATCTTAATATTCTTTTTATAGTTGTTTAACTAAAAATGAAAAGATTAATTTGTCCTCGAACAGGATTTAGTGCAGAACCTATTGCATCCCTCTGTTAATGTTGGATGACACGTAACAGCATGGGAGGATGTGTCTCTTGGGCTTAATGGTAGATGACACCATGGGAGGATATGTCTCTTGAGTTTAATTAGCTTAATGTTAATGTTAAATGACACTTAACACTATGGGATGTCATACAAAATGACACCTGACAATATGATGTCTTCTAGCCTGATTTTGACATTTAATAGGAACACAATCGTAGTCAGTTAACTTTGCTCCAAACCTATTAGATGACCAGAATCTGCAAGATGTTCCAAACCCATTAAATATCCAGAATCTACGATTGTAAATGTACTCAATCGAAGAACCCAGTCCGAAAACACACTGATTAATGCAATCGAGTGTATGCTTACTCTTAATCCAAATAATGAGGTTGAAAAGCTCGATAAATTGTCATGGTGGATATCAAAGTCATCGAAAATTAAGACTTCAATGTGCAAAATGTTTGTCATCGCCCATTTTGACCATAACCAATGAGATTTTTATTTTATACACCTGAAAAAGTGTTTTTTCACTAACAATGTCCATTGAGTTTCCTATAGTATGATAATGTGAAGATATGTTTCATATAGTTGGGGTTATTCATATTATACTATTCACATTTACAAATATACAATCTCAATGGCAGGATCACAGTATCATAGTCAGAGTAATGTCAAGGTCTTGGTACCTCACCATGATGATGGAAAGATCTTATCTAGTTATCTCAATCTAAATTCATAACGTTACTATAGTTATTATCTCGTTCTCGTGGATCTTGATGAAGGCTACAACAGTGATGAAGATCATAATGGAGCAATCATGGTGTAGCAATGACCTAGTTGAAGGAGCAGCAAGAGGATGATCTTGGCAGTGATCGAGGAAGAGGATTGATGGCTTGGTCTTGGAGAGGTAGATTGTGTCAACGGTCATGGTCTTGGCATTCGTCAATAGAATCTCTATAAGAAGAATTTACGCATGGGTTTTCCTCTCCAAGAGGGAGAGGTTTTGGCCCTGGCAAAAAGCCAAAACATTTGTGTTCTTGTCTCTTTTGTTTTGATGGTAGAAAGCCAAAACATTTGTGTTCTTGTCTCTTTTGTTTTGATAGCAATTTGATGAAGATAACATACTCATGCTAATAATGAAGTAAACATCAAGCTAAGATAAATTGTTTAAATACTTCACAAATTGTTATCATGTAACGAAGAATCAACTTAACTATGCATGCCACAGATTCTTCAACAACAATTAGGTATAGGAACTTAACTTCATGTACAAAGTTAAATTGACATAGATTTTCGATACAAGTTGTTTCAAGTAATGTGGTTTTCCTTGAATAATGGTGATAATTCAACCTACATATATGCATAACAACCACAAATGGTTGTCCTTACTACACTAACAAGTGCCTTATGGTAGGTTTTGCAACCTTCTAAAAAAAGATAAAATGACGAGTTACTTTTCAAATACAGCATAAGGGATTCATGGGTGATTTATACCAGTGTTTTTTGAATTGTATCGCATTTAATTCTATATTATTAATCATTAGTATGGTCTTGCAAGGCTACATGTCTAACGCATTGATTTATAAGTCTAAAAAATAAACTCTTATACTTCTAAAAGTTATTGCTTAAGAATCATAAACTCTTATTTTCTTTTGCATTGTTTTTCCTTGCTTTTTTTTAGTCCAACTTAACACTTTATTGGGGGCTATTGGAACATTGATAGCCAATAATGGCTAAGTTGTCACATTCAATGGATCCATAAGAGTCTACTCCATTTCCTTATTTGAATAATTCAATCCATGGTTGTTATAGACATTTTTGTGCCTTACAGCATGAAGCATGAAATGTCAATAATCTGAGGGATCCAAAGTCCCTAAACATGTTGTTCCTACCCCTAGAGGAACAAGGTCAGCAAACCATAGCACTGAAAATCAGTTCTCCACCTGAAAACACTAAAAAACAAGCTATTTCTGGATCATGTCAACTGCTCCACTGAGCATCTGTGCTGAATGTCAACTGCTCCACTCTGTACCTGCGCTGAATGTCAAAAGCAGTGAAGGCTACCTGCGCTGGGCGAGATTGGCCAAGTGGCACAGTCATTCCTCAATGTGTCAAATGCCCAAGAAGCTTCCAAAATGACACTTGGATCAGGGAATTCGCCTATTGATGAGTAAGAGGGTCTTGATCTCCAAGTGGAAGCAAGAACCTCCAAGTGGACTTAAGAACTGAAGAATAATTGAAGTGGGAGAGGACACTAGTCAGCTTCATGCCAACCTCAAGCTGACTCATCCTTTCTCCAAAACTCCTATATATAGAGCTCTCTCATGAGGTCTAAGAGGCAGGAATCTTGGGAATGTAAGGAAGTGTTGTTGGTTTGTGCATAGAACTATTGGCTGATTTGCTTGAAGGAGGTGAAGAGGAGATTTCTTTCTGCTGGGAGGTGTTGCTGGATTGGGCCTCTTATGGTTGTAACACTCTTAGAACTTTACTTCTTCCATTAATAAAGCATTTGAGGTTCTTCTATATGCATGTGTCTTTGTGGCATATTGATGCTTGTATATTTGATTTATTCTAATCCTTGAATCAATTATGGATGTATGCTTCTTGTAGTTTCCCTTTCTTGTGCTTTTGCAGGATCTTTGTGTAGCTGGGCCAGTGAAAGAGCAAGGAGCTGGGAGCAAGCAGCAAAGAGGGAAGATTGGATCAACCATTAGCGGAAGATAACGGTTAGTGGATCCCTTTCTCCTCTCTCTTACATCTCATAAAGAAGTAATCTTGAATAGCTTTGCATTCAGTTGTTGCTGAGGTACTGTCACCCTTAGAGTGGGATAGGGTCATTCCGTATTGGATACTTTTCCCAACAACAAATTGGCGACTCCGCTGGGGATCGTATCTTGTTGGTTGTTTGTGTTTTTGCTATTCATTTCATAAACAAAGGGAGTACCGAATCGAACTGCATTTGGATCTTTCAAATGCAAAGTAGAAGGCAGTTACTCTAGCTCAGTTTCTGGGCAAGTTTATGATTTGAAGAGCTGATCCACAAGGACTCTAATAAGCTCTTAGTGATAGCTTTTCATCCTCCTTTTCATCCCTTAGTGTGTACTTGACTGATAGCTTCTGATTTGGCCAAAAACTGTGAATTTTTGAGCAATCTGTGACCCGGAAACCAAGAGAAACGAAAGTTTCGTTCTTCAGTGTAGGCTGTGTGAAGGCTGTCTGCATTTCAGCGCAGTTCCCGAAGGGGCTACCTGCGCTGAAGGTCAAACTGCCTGTGTACTACCTGCGTTGGACCAGTTTTGCCTAGTGCTACTGGGGTTTCCTGCTGTTTCTTGCCCTGTTTTCACTCTTGTTTTGCTGCCTGTTGCCAGTCAATGTACCTATCTGAAACCAACTTTCCTTGCCACTATTCCGCCTCGGTTGTATAAAGAAACTGTGTTTGTTCTTTGTGTATTTCTTGTACATTTACAGTTTCCCATAACGAAAGTGAACTAGTCTTGCTGTGGCCTCTTAGATCTAGACCTGTGATTAAGTGCCGTTTTGATCTTAAGAGTTAGTTGATTTGTTGTTCATAGCTAATTGAGCTTTTGCTTTCGTCATATGGTTTGAGTTTATATATTTCTAGTGTCGAAACAAGTAGATCTTAAGGTGTCTTTGGATTTTGGACAAGCTTGTTTGCTTTCACTTGAAATTGAATTCGAAATTATACAACAGCTTTCTTTTTGTGTCGCACAAACATTAAGAAAGAGAAAAGAAATACCTGCATTTTGCATTTTGCATATAAGTTTGTATGTTGATTTAGGGAAAAAGTGCATCAGTGAGTGCTCTTTGATCTGTGTGAAAATATTTTGTCTCTCTTTTCCCTCAGTAGTTAAAATTTTCATAAGTCGAAAAGATTGGAAAAGCTTGCTTCTCATCTTAGACTGCATTTAGGAATTTGTATCAAAACATCTCGTGGTGAACCTTGAAAGGCAAACTTTAAAAAGATCAACTTAAAATATATTGAATGAACCTAACAACGCTTTGAAACATAACGCAAACACATAGAGGTCTAAGCTAGAGACGTGTTCCGGCGTCGTTAAACGTAGTGACTGTCGATCTCGACGAAGGTGGGTGATTCCTCCTGAGAGTCGGTGGCACTAATACGGACTTGTGCTCCCACGTACCGTCGCGTATATATTGGGAGACCCCTATAGGATCAAAGCCTTTATCCATAGGAAACCGTGTCGGCCGCCCTACTGATCGCAACGCAGTGAACACAGCATTCACGAAGATCGACCACTCGTACCGTAAAACGTATTCTGTGGTTTTGCGAAAGGTTTGGCACACCCTCTGCCTAGATCTCCAGAGCAGTTTCTTTTGGCCTTTTTCAAACTCTATAACTGAAAAAGTCCAACCGAGCATTTGTCACTTCGGGCTCGTTAATACATCGAAGGAGACTAGAGTCATCTTTAGCTTTTTCTCGACTCTTAAAAAGTGAAAAAGCAAGTTGTGTCTAAAAGCGTCTAATAAAATTCATTCAATTCGGAAACACAAAATTCCCCTTTTAATATTTTGGTTGATCGAGTAATCCACAATCATGGAAGAAAGTCAATTGAAACCCCGTCTTTCGCGGAGGCTTACGAGTCAACCGTCTTTGTCTCCGGAATAGAAAACAGTACGGGCAAAGCGAACTCGTTTAACCGGTTCAAAATCTCCTTTAAAAGTTAGAACAAGTGTTCCAACTACATCGGAGGTTCCGGTTACTCCAAACATTTCTGGGAACCCTGCCTCTATAGAAGAAGTTCAACAGCCACAGAAGGACAGTAATACTGATCCTAGTCTGGGGCAAATACTTGTATAACTGAACCAGTTCCATCTGTAACCGGTCCAGAGAGTTTTGTTCCTCAAACAACTATCGTTGTCGAAACAACCACTTCTTCGGCACCAGAAATATTTTACGGACCTGACGGTCTTCCTCTTCCACCGGGTTTGATTGCGATAGAGGAAATTGCAGAGGATCCGCAAGCAAGTACTCCAACTCATTTTGGAGTCGGGGTCACTCTATTTCCTTCTTCAGAAGTTAATCCACCACAAGTGGAAGTTCCTGTAGAATCTCTAGGCAATCTATTGGATAGACTTAAAATGTCTGAACAACCGTCATCATCTAGGACTGTGTCAAATGACACAGCGACAGCAGAAGCCCCTGCCATCACTCCAACGATGTTTGCCGGCATACCAGCTGTCCCAACTAGTTCTCAACAGCTAGAAGGAGTCCACCAAGGGACTATTTCGACAGTATGGTCTGTTCCAGTTTGTTCATCCGGAGTAATACCCGGCAACTCTTATGTTGAGACTCGACAGATTGATCCTCATGGAGGTCAATTTGGGCCATCTAGTCCTCAAGGACTAACAATCCCTCTGAGTTCCGGATTGCTACCGTATGGGGGGCAGTATGCCCTTTCATTACCTCCTCCGAGAGGATATCCATACGGCAGTTCTCAACAGTATTCAGGTTATACTGGAATTGCATCAAGTAGTTGGGTACCTATGCTACCTCAACAACCAAAGGTTGTATATTCTATGCAACAGTGTGTACCTGTGACGAAAATCCCAACCACACCGGCTATTGTAACAGTGTCACAAGTTCAAGCGATACCTGTTGCATGTCAACCTCAGATTTCTTAGGTTGTAATGCAACAGCCACTTGATCATGGGTCACAACCACAATCGCCAACTGGTGGGGCGACACAAGTACAAACGGGTACAATTACCCCACACCTCGGTCCAATGGTTAGCATGGCACAGCAAAACATGGCTTCACAACCATGGCTTGTGCAATACCAACAACCGCAATTCCAGCAAGTATACCAAGGTTCTGAGCAGCAGATCTTTGCGAATAGTGGACAACCGTATATCCAAAACGGTCAAAACCAACCACTTTACAGTGGTCAAGTCCACCAACCATATCAGTCATACCAACATCAATTACATTATGCTGGTATGCAAAGGCCCACTGCTCAAGCGATTCCATCGTACCCTCGTTACGCTTCGCCTAACCTGAATCAACAGTTTCCATTCGTGGCAACTTTAGAGTTACCCGATTTACACCGGTTAACCAACGATCTGATTGCTTATGCCCCTTGGTGGCCAGCGATTCCTCATAAACTTCCATCTGACATTCCTAAATTCAATGGAAATCCAGGTGAAGACCCATCGAATCACGTGATGACTTTTCATCTGTGGTGTTCGTCGAACACCCTAAACGACGATTCGATAAGGCTTCGCCTTTTTCAGAGGACATTGACAGATCCAACGGCTAAATGGTATATTGAATTGCCAAGAGCCTCTTTCGACAATTTTAGTTCCCTAGCCACGACTTTCTTAACCCATTTTCAACTACCGATAAGGTATGAAACGGGAACAGAAATATTAACCAACTTCAAGCAGACGACTGCCACCCATATATCTGATCATATACATGAATGGCATCGTCGTCGTAGGATGGTGAAAACATATGTTCCTGATCAGCTATTAGCTGAGTGGTTTATAAAGTCGTTACTTCCGGCTATTACGGAAGATGTGGCCAAGGGGGGGTCGTAACAGAGGAGCAAGTTATTACTCGTGCACAATATTTGGACTTGGTTTATACTCAGTCCGGCACGCTCTACGACAAAATACCTGACGCCCCTAGACCGGAATTTTCAATTCCTCCTCCTCCTAAATCAAATAGTGACTCTCATGCCGGTGATGGCGTGATTGGCACAGCAAACACGAAATCGATAAAGGCTTCGGCAAAGAAATCTCGTAAGAATTCGGATCAAAATGCAAAAGGAGAAATTCTTGCTTCGGAAGTAAATGCCATATAAGAAGATAAAGGCAAAGAAACCAATCAACCAGGAAGCAAGAAGAAACAAAACAAAGGGAAGAAGAAAAAACAAGGTGAATCATCACTTGGAAAAAATTCTTCAAACCCTCCTGGGAAAGGGAAACAAAATTATCCATGTCAAATATGTGATGAAGAGGATCATTACACAAAGAATTGCCCATTCAAAGCTGAGTTAAAGAGGTTCTTTAAAAGTTCCCAAACCTCAGCTGTGTTAAATGATCCATTTCCCAACCCAGGTCAAAATCTGGTTGATAGTGGAAATGCTTCCCCGTCGCAAGTACTTATGTTGTCGGTTTCAAAACAGCATAATGATGCTTTGATTTCGATAAGGAACAAAGATTATGGGAATCCTCAGCTGTCGAACGAAAAAGGTAAAGATCAACCAAGTAGTTCGACGACAACTTCGACAGAAGTTGTACCACCCATCATGCCTGAATTAACAATAAAACTGCCAAAGGGTGTAGCACAAGTCGACATTTAATCCTCGCGCCAGAGCGGCGCAGCATTATAACATAGTGGAAGATTTGGCACAATCGCCATCCGCCATGTCGACTCTTGAGGTACTACAAAATTGTCCATCCCAAAGGTAGGCGTTGTTATCAGCAATTGGTGGGGTTGATCCTAAGGATTCCAATCTTGTATCCTTTGATCACAAGGGATATGATCCTCAGTTACCAGCTCAACTAGCTTTCCTTATTCAAGTGAAAGCCCTCAACAAAACCGTTCACAGAACGATTATTGATGAGGGGGCATCGACATGTATTATGTCGATGAGCTGCTGGAAAACTTTAGGATCTCCAACCTTGTCTCGATCATCGACGACATTAAAAGCCTTCGACGGAAGGACTTATACCCCTTACGGTATCCTTAATAACTTGAAAGTTGAACTAGGAGGAAAGATAGTAGAAATTGATGTTGAGGTCATTGATGGAAATCTTGACTATAACATCCTACTGGGTAGACCATGGATTTACGCCATGGCAGCTGTCGTGTCGACTTATTTTAGGAAGATCGCATTCCCGTTTGAAGGAGGGATAACGATCGTCGACCAACAGAATTTCCTCCCTAATGGTTCAAAAGTTACAGGAAGCATTCCCATGATCCATTAGAGTAACCATTCGATTCAAGATATCGGAGTAGGATTATTGAAAGACCCCACATTGATGGGAACTTTCGCGCTACCACCTCCTATTTATATAGGAAATGTACCGTTTGTAGCAACCTGCAACATGATATCTTCCACGAAGGTCGACATGGATCGGGAAATGGTGTTTCCCCCAAGCCCTTTGGAAATATTGTAGCAATCAATGTTTCAAGCATGGGAGGCGAGCCCAAATCAACGCTCGTCAAGCGTTTGGGTAGATAGGTCTAGAGAATATGGAACCCCATTAGATCCTTGGTCAAAAGTACATGGGACTGACGAAGGAATATTACAATCAATGATGATTGGAGGGGCACCATGGAATGATCACCACCATCGTTCCCTTCTTCCGGAATATGAATAAGATACTCAAAGTGACCTTTACCACCCTTCAGTTTTTGAATTCCTAACAAATACTGTAAACACGGTGGATTCTGAGCGAAACCTATCCAATATTGAAGAGACTATAGCCATAAATATCTCGACTAAAACAGATGTTGTAGAGAATATTTATGTCAGCAAAGGTTGTTCCCCTTCAGAACTGGAAATATATTACGCTCTTTTTCGTGAATTTAGAGATGTCTTTGCTTGGTCATATGATGAAATGCCAGGCATTGACTCGAGTATAGTTGAACATGAAATTAAAATGTATCCTGATTTCAAACCAGTAAGACAACGGCTTCGGCAAGTGCACCCGAAGAAAGCCGCGGCCATTAAGGCGGAAGTTGAAAAACTCCTCCATGCTGGATTCATCTACCCGGTTCCTCTAACCGATTGGGTATCGAATATTGTCCCTGTTATGAAGAAACAAGGGACGATTAGAGTGTGTGTTGATTATAGGGATGTAAACCAAGATTGTCCGAAGGACAACTACCCTACACCCTTCATCGACCAGATAATTGATGAATGCGCCGGATGTGAAATCTTTTCATTTATGGATGGATTTTCCGGGTATAATCAAATAAATATCCGCCCACAGGACCAGTCAAATACTGCATTTATTTTTCCATGGGGCACATTCGCTTATCGAAAATTACCCTTTGGTTTAAAGAATGCAGGGGCGACGTTTCAGAGGGCGATGAATTATGCCTTCCATGACATCAAGAACATTGTTCAACCTGATCTCGACGATCTTCCGGCTCATTCGCGAAAGCGGACTGATCATCCGCAGCATTTAAGAGCGATATTTCTACGTTGCCGACACTACAAGATAAGACTCAATCCACACAAATGTGTGCTTTGCGTCGGTTCTGGTCGTTTACTTGGCTTTGTAGTCTCTAAGGATGGGATTCGTCTCGACCCCTGTAAGGTTCAGGCAATCATTAATTTGCCTCCACCTTCAAATTTGCTTCAGATTCAGAAACTCCAAGGGAAAGAAAACTTTCTGAGGAGGTTCATTCCAAATTACGCAGAACTTGCTAAGGGTTATACTCGTCTTTTGAAAAAGGATGTACCTTTTGTCTGGGACCAGGTGGCGCAAGCTTCCTTTGATGCTCTGAAAGATTGTCTAGTAAAAGCATCATTAATGTACGCCCCAGACTATCAAAGAGATTTTAACCTGTATCTGGCTGCAGCGGATACGACCATTGCGATGGTATTAGTTCAAGAAGTCGATGGAATTGAACATCCTATCTATTATTTAAGTAAAAACTTAAATGATACAGAAAGTAAATATTCTTATGTTGAAAAACTAGCGCTTGCAGCTGTTCAAGCGATTCAAAGGTTTCGACATTATGTCCTCTTTCGGAAAACTACCATCTTGTCAGATTGCAACCCCATGACTTATATACTGTCGCGACAGTTGCTGGGGGGAAAATATTCAAAATGGATAGCGATCCTTCAAGAGTTTGATCTGGAATTTGTAAAATCCAAATCAAAGAAAGCTCTAGTTTTCACAGAATTATTATGTGATTTCCCATCGTCGTCCAACGATGAAACATCGGAAGAGTCAATCGTGGACGAAAGTTTGTTTCTCATATCTGCAAGCGATGAGTGGTATGGAGATATCATAGTTTATCTCCAAACCCAAAAATTTAGGCCTAACACCTCTCGCTCCGAACAAAAACGTATACGATACCAAGCAAAAGACTACATGATCGTCGGTGATTCACTTTACCGTCGTGGTGTCGATACAGTTCTGAGGAGGTGCCTTACCCATGAGGAGGCCGAAAAAGCCCTGAATGATTGTCATTCAGGCGCGTGTGGGGGGCATCAATCTGGATATGCAACAGCACAAAGAATCTTACGAGCAGGATACTTCTGGCCAACCATGTTCAAAGATTGCATAACTGCAGTCAGAAGTTGCCATGCTTGTCAAATTTTTGATAGCAAAACCAGACGACCACCCGCACCTTTACAGCCGATAGTTGCTGTTGGGCCCTTCGCCAAGTGGGGCATCGATTTCATGCAATGTAACCCCACCTCGACCGAGGGGCATGGGTATATAATAGTCGTTGTTGACTATTTTACCAAATGGGCCGAAGCGATGTCTACATTGGATAACACTGGCGAAACAGCTGCCCTTTTCTTTTTCAATCATGTAGTCGCCAGGTTCGGCGTACCACAGGCTATAGTTACAAATCATGGGTTGCATTTTCGTAATCACATGATGGTCGAATTAGCTGCCAAGCTAGGGCTATCTCACGACAGCTCTACCCCATATTATCCGCAAGCCAACGGACAAGTTGAGGCAATCAACGAGGTCCTGAAACGTATGTTGCAAAGGATGATTGGGGTTCATAGAAGAAGATGGCACCTAATCCTGTACTCAGCTTTGTGGGCTTACCGGACCTCGGTAAAGAACGCAACCGGGTTCAAACCTTTTCAACTGGTGTATGGCCTGGAAGCAGTCTTGCCAATCCAGTGCGAAATTTCGTCGCTTAAACTCGCAATCGATCTCCTCCCCGGAACTTCAGAGGAAGAGGCTCGTTTCTTGGAATTAATCCAGTTGGATGAAACCCGTCGTGACGCCGCTTTGGCTAACGAGGCCCATAAGAAACGAGTCAAGGCTCAGTTCGACAAAAATGTCAAACCCCGTGTCTTCTCAGAAGGTGATTTGGTCTTGCTTTATGACCAAGAATCCGATAAATTGGGAGCAGGTAAATTCAAGTCCTTATGGATGGGCCCCTATATTGTTAAAAGGGTGTTAGCAAAAGGAGCCTACGAGTTAATGGATTACGACGGAGTTCCACTGGCGCAGCCCCGCAACGGGTTGTACCTCAAGCGTTACTATGCTTAAATAGTAACCTGCATGCTTTTGTTGTATTTTGTTTTCGCTAAAGTGTTTGTTCTGGTCGAATGATCCACCTTTTTCATTTGTGGCAGATGTCGAACCTTCTGGAGACATGTGTTGGATATGCCGACGGAGCGAGTCGTAGTTCGCGGAACCTATCTTCCGCAGCCTGGGCCATTTTTGATCCAAGCGGCGAGTTAGTCAGTTTCAGAGGTGTATGTATTGGGCAATCAACGAATAACATCGCTGAGTATAGCGCGTTGATAGAACTACTCTCCGATGCCATCACACGTTGCATAAGCCGACTAATTGTCAGGCTAGACTCACAGCTCGTAATACTACAACTCAATGGTATATATTCTGTTCGCAATACAGCTATTTATCGCATGTTCCTAAGGGTTAAGATCTTGGAAAGACGATTTGATTCAATTAAATATCAACATATTTCAAGAAACTTAAACACATTAACCGACTCATTAGCAAACTATGTGTTAGATAGCCATTTGCAACATTTATAAAAAAGGACACATCATCAAAGATTGTACATATGGATCATATAAATCAACCAGAATAAAACCCGAAAATCAAAATATATAAGTTGTTTATATAAGTTCATACATAATGTTCTGTAACCCAGACAAAATTGGTCATATGACCTAAAACTCAAAAAGATGCTAGGGGGCACCCTAGCCTAGTGGTGCTCATGATAGTACGTCACGGCCTGTGCAATCATGCGCAAGAGATGAGTCCATCGTCTAGGCACACCAATAGTATGCCGCTGCAGCTATAAAGGTAACTCGTCAATCTGTACATCCAGAAGACCACGAGTAAGGCTCTCAACCTGCTCCTGCACAGCTGTAAGGGTCTCAGTATCGTCAAGATCGCGAATAACGACTCTCCTAGCAGGTTCCACTGCCGGGGCAGCAGCTGGCGATCTCGGACGAACTGCTGGACGAACAAGACCAATATCTGTATGCACCCAAGAGTACAATTAAAAGTCTTGATAGAATAAATCACAACAACATTATGAATAAGAACAGTAAATAGTAATATGGTCAAGGAGTTTACCAATGGCGCCCCACTGCTCGCCATCCGGTAGCACCAAATCCGGATCACCTCGGAAATCCATACCCACATATGGATACTCGGAAAACGTCATCTCCTGGCGCTCGAACCACCTAAAGAAGGCCTCAGTAAAAGTAATCTGAGTTTGACCAGCATGCCTAGACATGTGGTCGACCCACCTCTGCATGTGTGGCTCGGTCGGAGAAGGCAAGTCGAGTATAATGTACTGAGGCTGCATCAGTGGAATTTTCTCCAAGGCAAAGGCAGTCAGAATAGAACCAAACCCAAAGTTCTTCAGCTTCCCGTCCTTTACCTTGGTCAATTGACTTTTCATCTGAACAAGTACTGCATCACACCAGTTGAATACTTTCGGTTGGAGACACTCCAAGGCGTGCTGCATATAAGACCTGTTGGCAACATGTAGAGCTGCGCTGCCGGCCATCCTACCAATAGTGAACAGAATGGACCTGAGAGACCGATCAGTAATCTCACGGATAACAATATTGTCGTCTCTGCTCGGCTGAGAACCTTCCCTGCAATACTGGCGAACATAATCTCTGGTGGAATCAGTCCCCCGGGCCGTACCTGATAAGGAAATGGGGGCACCTCGTCTTGACAATCCAGTCAAGAAATACATGTCCTCTATGGTCAAGGGGATGGCCTTTCCCCTAATCTGGAACACTTGGTTAACAGGATCCCAAGCATCAAGCATATACTGCAGTAAAGAAATTTGTGCTCTCATGCTAGAGATATGGAAGAACTTCAGCAGGCCACAGTTCCGCAGCGCGTTCACCGTAACCGGGTCATGGAGGGCAATCATGTCCTCCTCTTCATGTTCTCGTTCTTGCCATGTAAGGGACATTTTGTTCAAGGTTCCCTGCAAAGCAAACAAGAGAAAGAGTGAATTCCTGTTTTGATGAAAAACTGGCGAAAAAATCATCAAAAAATGACCTTAAAACTCAGTTTTTTTGAGCCCAGCGCAGGCAGAAGGTCCCCCACCTGCACTGAGGGTCAGGCTGCCTTAAGGCAGCTTGACCTTCAGCGCAGGTTTCGAATGGGGAACCTGCACTGAACCTAGGGCGCCCTGGCAAAACCCCAGGGGCTCAGAAAGACCGGAAAACAGGCATGAAACAGGAAAATGAAACCGTGAAAAGAAAGAGCTAGGGTTTAGCTCCTACCTGGTCCAGACGGCGCCGAAAATCGTCCGCAGAATCTCCCGGAATCAGCTGATGAAAATCAAGGGGGAAGAGGCACCTCTAGAGCTCCAACAAACCAAATGCAAATGAAATGGTAAATGAGAGGTAAAAACACCTTTTAATGGCTTTTTACGTAGTTCAAAGTGAAATATTAGGGTTATAATCTCATTTTCATGCAAATATTATTCATTTCTAACAAAGTTTGTTGCAGCAATTGAAAATGCAGTACTATATTTGAAAAGAGAAAAGCTAGTAATGGTAAAAATCAAAATGTGACCATATAAATCGAGCAGTTTTAGCATAAATTTCATGCTCGTTAAAAAATAAATGCAAGATCCGAGCAGTTTTAACGCGGTCTTCATGCTCGTTAAAAAATAAATAAAAGCAGTGAGCAATGTTTCCCCCAGAGTTTAAGCTCATTTTTAAATAAAAAATGAACCTATTCCGGTAAATAACCTTTGTGATCGTAAATTTATCAGCCATAAAAAGCCTTGGTCGTGTTTGCACTTGCCACCTCCATTCCATTTGGCCGATCGTTCACCCCCATATGATTGTTTACCCATTTTGAGGAACAGCTGCGAAGAGTGATTTCACCTAGCCATCCTTGTGACACTGCCGTGATTGGAAAATTCCAACCTGTACCTGGAATCTGCTGCTATCCCTGTTTATCACTCGTTCCTCAAAAGACGAGTCTTCTTTGAGCTCTTTTCATCTGACTCGTAAAATATGAAAAGTTTGCCGAGTTTTGGCCTTCCAGCTCGTTAAAAGGAATGGAAGAGCTATCCCTCCTCTAGATTTTAATCTTTTTGGACCTGAGGGATTATTGCACAAAAAGGTCGAGTGCTTGTTTTATTCGGCTCGTTAAAGTTATCGAAAACTCATCCCTTCTGTATTGTTTTATACTTTTTCGGACTTAAGGGATTAGATGACGAAAAAGGAATTTTGGAGTTAACTTTCTGTACCTTTTCAGACTCTCTAAAAATGAAAAGGACCGAGTTGTCTTTGTCGCTAGACTCGTTAAAATGATTAAATAGCGACAAACTTGTCTTTAGACGAGAACGAGTTTCACTATCGCTAGGCTCGTTAAAACATAGCGATGGGCTTGCCCGAAGGGCAGGTTATAGAACAAGCATATGTTATCCTCCTCAAGCTTGACAAAAATAAAGAGGTACTGGTCAGAAATGACTGGGGAAAAATTGGGAGAACCTCAAAGCTTTAATGGTAGCAAGTCGCTCTTGAACATGACACTTTGTCCTCCGTATCACATCGGGTTGGGTTGTTTCATTCACCGGTCTCATCACCATGGTCTTCGCCAAACCATCCACATTTGGGGTAATGCTACCGATCCATCACATCAGTGTCGTTATATGTTCAAGGGATGTTGTTCAGAAAGAGTCAACCGTATCCCATCCACTGCCATACATTATCCTTCATCCACCCATGATCGCCACCCTGAATCATATCTCAGAGATTGTTTTCGCCTCCACTAAAATCATTAGCTCTGTTCCGTGTCACTGATGTGGGATTCATTAAGGCCCTCCTTTGACAGATTGCTTCTTGTCGACTTCAGCTCATTATCCAAGAAGTTGATCTAGGAACACCCCCCCAGTACTTTGAAGCTTGCATGCCTCAATGGCAAGTTTCTCACTTCCGGCGACAGGTATACATCAATGACCTTCTACCAGAAGATTTTGCGTGGTGTTCGACGCCAAGTCCTTTATTCGCACCACGTGCATTGTACTGCAGTACCTTGAGGGTCATTATCATTATCGGTGATTCCTCTCGCGCTTGTTAACGGTTTACATTATTGACCGGTAATCAAGTGATGTCTTTCCATGTTCGACTTCAGCGCAATTCTCACATGGATCGACTTGTACTTTGAGTGAAGATCGAACGAGTTTGAAGACCCCGGATCTAGTTTCATCCATCCGGGCTGTGATATATATTCAAGAAATATAAAGACATTTGATATGTACAATATTGCAGCAGATGATCATCCTACTCAAAGGATGATAATTTCTGCAGAGAATTATCAGTCTACCATCAGACGGTCGTCTGTTATATGTACCAAAATGAATTTATAAAGCTGAGCATGGGAATGCCCGCCTCAGCTAGATCATGAAAGCAGAATGAAAAATAATGTATTGTATTGTATTTATTACAGGGCGCCTCTCAGCGATTGAATGAACTTCGGATCCTCCTGATAAAGCATTTCACCCGATAAACGACCTCATACTTTAGGGGGCAACTGTTATAGACATTTTTGTGCCTTACAGCATGAATCATGAAATGTCAATAATCTGAGGGATCCAAAGTCCCTAAACATGTTGTTCCTACCCCTAGAGGAACAAGGTCAGCAAACCACAGCACTGAAAATCAGTTCTCCACCTGAAAACACTCAAAAACAAGCTATTTCTGGATCATGTCAACTGCTCCACTGAGCATCTGCGCTGAATGTCAACTGCTCCACTCTGTACCTGCGCTGAATGTCAAAATCAATGAAGGCTACCTGCGCTGGGCGAGATTGGCCAAGTGGCACAGTCATTCCTCAATGTGTCAAATGCCCAGGAAGCTTCCAAAATGACACTTGGATCAGGGAATTCGCCTATTTATGAGTAAGAGGGTCTTGATGTCCAAGTGGAAGCAAGAACCTCCAAGTGGACTTAAGAACTGAAGAATAACTGAAGTGGGAGAGGACACTAGTCAGCTTCATGCCAACCTCAAGATGACTCATCCTTTCTCCAAAACTCCTATATATAGAGCTCTCTCATGAGGTCTAAGAGGCGGGAATCTTGGGAATGTAAGGAAGTGCTGTTGGTTTGTGCATAGAACTATTGGGTGATTTGCTTGAAGGAGGTGAAGAGGAGATTTCTTTCTGCTGGGAGGTGTTGCTGGATTGGGCCTCTTATGGTTGTAACACTCTCAGAACTTTACTTCTTCCATTAATAAAGCATTTGAGGTTCTTCTATATGCATGTGTCTTTGTGGCGTATTGATGCTTGTATATTTGATTTATTCTAATCCTTGAATCAATTATGGATGTATGCTTCTTGTAGTTTCCCTTTCTTGTGCTTTTGCAGGATCTTTGTGTAGCTGGGCCAGTGAGAGAGCAAGGAGCTGGGAGCAAGCAGCAAAGAGGGAAGATTGGATCAACCATTAGCGGAAGATAACGGTTAGTGAATCCCTTTCTCCTCTCTCTTACATCTCATAAAGAAGTAATCTTGAATAGCTTTGCATTCAGTTGTTGCTGAGGTACTATCACCCTTAGAGTGGGATAGGGTCATTCCGTATTGGATACTTTTCCCAACAACAATGGTTTCTGCTACATGTGCCCCAAGAGACTTCCTACAATGGGAGGGGAGTTTCCTCAAAATTCATGATTGCATTAGTGTTTGTCATGCTCCTTTAGAGAGGGAAAATTAATATTTGTTATAGTTTTCATTGAAATTTTGTTTGAGGTCTTGCTAGGTTATGTGTCATTGCATACCTTCAAGCCTTTCCACTAAGAGAGATTCCTATTTCGCCTTCATACTCTAGACAACAAGTATGATCATGACCATAATAGACTCTGTGTCAAAAGGTGATATGTTTGTAGCATTGAAGTTGTGTCTAATGTGGATCTTCATTAAAAAAAATCCAAAACAATTTGGTCAAGAAGATACTTGATTAAATCAAGATAAATACATATCAAGAGTGGTATCCACCCTAATCATCAAAGAAGCTAACCCTCTATTAACGAACCTTGTGTATATCCCACTTGGGACCAAAGAAACAACTTTATTTTCAAGGGAAAAAGACAACTTTTATTGATATAAAACATGTTACATGTTTTGTAGATAATAAGACAACACACTACCAAAAACAAAAGCAAACCATACAAACATAAACCAAGGGCATAAAATAAACAAAATACACCCCGAAGACTAAAACACCACTTAACCAGAGAAAGTAACCCACAGAGGAACCAAAAGAGGATGCAACAAAATGGCAGCAATGACCTAGATCCAACTAGAAAGCTACAAGAAAGATAGAAAGCCAAAATGAAACGTCAGATTCAATCAAAGACGGAAAAAACCAAATGCATGGGTTGTGCCCCGGATCCATAGGTTGTATTGAATGAAACCCATAGCTGACATTTCACCACACTTAGAAAACACATCAACCATTGAGTTATGTTATTGATATATTCGGGAAAAAGAGATATTATTGAAAAAGAAACAACTTAGTGTCCCACTCCTTCCACAACTTTCCTTCCATGCAACCCTCCAACTCACCATGAGGCTACACAAAATAATTTCTTCTCTAAATATCATTAAACAAATTCCTTTAACACCCCGACAAAAGTTAATCATTACCACCCTTTCTTGCTTCTCCAAATCCCCCCTTGTAATGGACTACAATATTAACAAGAACATATCTACAACAAATCCCCACCACGTCACGACTCTTTTCACTCACTACTCTACTTTTCATATCTACCACATTGAGTATAAGAATAAGGAAGTGTTCACATGCTCTCAAAATTTCTTCCTCCCCTTCAGGAAAATACTTTCCACCAATGCAAACATATCCCCTCCTCTACCTTAGCCCATTGCCATGCATGTGAAAATTATTTCTTCTCTATAATAAGTAGAGAATTGACTTGATGAATATGCAGTTAATCTTTCATCCCAATAATAGTGAGTATAAGAAAATATATGGATGTATCTCTAGCACTCTCAAGTAATAGGGTTTATCAATAATGGGAGACATCTACGAATATTCATATTCAACACCCCACTATTAGTAACAAAAAGGGACAAAGGAATAATTAGATGTTACACTTGGAGTATGTAAAGGTCCAATGCCTCTTACATTGACAAGCCAATCAAAATGTTGAGCTTATTGATGTTGCTTTACTAGGATTTTGGAATTGTTTATGAGTAGGATGATGTATGTAATTCAAGTGATGTGATTGTAGATGGATCTATTGCAACAATGAGTTCAATAGAACAAGTACTTATTGATTACAAGCTATAAAGAATGGAAATGTTGTTGGAGAGATGTGATGAGTTGTACAATGAGAATTGAAAACTAAAGGAATGGGGAGCAAAATATTGATGCTTGATTGAGAACAATAGAGGTAATAGTATAAGGAATTTTGAATGTGGAAAGTGAGATAAAAGAGAAGAAGAAAAAACTAGCAAAGATGACAAAAGTTTGTATGATTGTAGAGACACAGGTAAATCATCTTAGTATGAACCTAAATGATTTAGATGCTCAAATTGAATGCTTAGGGGTAGAAAATAATTCCCTGTCAACTCACATGACTAATTCCTTATATTGAATAGACATAGCACTACAAAAATCTAATAGACCACACATGCATAGTCTATGTTATCACTCAGGTTGTCCTTAAAGCTCCAAAAAAGGATACGGCCGAGGTAACCACAAACCAACTTTAGACTGCAGGTTCTAGCCTGCCTGCAGTCAGAGAGGGCTCTCTCTTTTAGGTTTAGCTTTATTTAATGGATGATTTTAGGCTAGATATGATGCATAGGGGTTTTGTATTGTTTTTTGGTGGGAAGGAAGACGTTTCAAGTAGAGAGGCAAGACATAGTCTGGTAAGCTTTCAAACCATTGGGCGTGGAGTCAAGGAGTGAGACGGCTGGTGCGTTTTCTTGGTCACAAGAGAAATAAGGAGCAAGGTAGATGCTCATGAAACAACACTGAAAGCTTATAAGGATGGGATGAGGGATAAGGAATGAGAGGCAACAAAGAATCTCTCATTAAGCTTAAAAGGGGGAAAGTGAATGAGCTCTATCTAGGAGCAATTAAGAATTCCTAGACAACTGTCAAAGATGAATGGATTAGGGGAAATATGAGCCGAAGGGAATTCATATTCATGACTGATCCAGAGGAAAACATAAAAAAACAGCAGAAAATGAGCATAGAGGGCACTTAACCAATTCTAGACTATTCTTTCTTTCTGCTATTTAGACGGTATATCAATGAAAAACAGAGATAGGAAAACTTATTGAGTCATGTTGCAGCACAAGAATTCCAAATTCACTTCTTCAAACCATTAGACACAGAGCAGACAGTCTTTCCTCCAAGCTTTTCGGCAGTCTTTGATTACAGAAAACATGTCAGGTATACAGTGCGAGTCTCTACTGAAAAACTATCCACCAACCAACCCTTAAAACAATACAGAGGGTGGTATATATAGGGAAGATTTATCCGAAATTATCTATTACAGCCGACCTAACAGGTCCGACAGAAAATTGATTACTTTAACCTAATCCTATCCAGAAATAAATGCCAGAAAATATCTTTGAGCTATGCTGGGGGCAGCTGTATCAAAATGAGTTAATATCTGTCCAAGTGGCTCTGTGCTTTTCATCTGTCATAACTGTGCATTGGTCTTTGCACCATTGTTGTTCGGCGGTATTGAATGCTTTTGACTGTGATTTGAGAGCTAGTATGGGCTTACTCCTCTTGATTTGACTTTCTGGGGGGCTCATCAATGTTCAAGTGCTTCGAGCCCCTAAAAATCTTCGGCGGATACTCTTTGGCTCTCCTTCCTCCTCTGATACTCTTTGGCAATAAATTGATGTTGTTCTGTCGTGCTATGGGTCTTATTCACAATTTAATGGCCGCTGCTCAGCCTCTGTTTCCTTTAAAACTACTTTCTGCTCCTTCCGGCAAGCTTCGTGAAGAAAAATGGGTCATTCGGCGCCTTTCGGGCTTGATGGGGGCCGCAAAATAAAAAGATTCCTTGAAGATTCCCCATTCAGGGCCAAAAAATCTAGCGATGAGCGATTTGCGCTCATCAAAAACTGCCTCAGAATTGGATTTTGGGGCTCTGAAGTGCGATTTTCGCCTCTGCGCGCAAAAGAAATTGATGATGACGTCATCATGACGTGACACTGTATAGCGGGTGACATCAGCATGACATCAGCAGGACAACGTGGCGAGATGACGTCAGCATGATGTCATCATGTACGGATGATGACGTGGCAGGGACATGTGGCAGTGACGTGGCAGGAGGCCACGCAGGCAGGTGACTCGACATGGTGACTGGGTAAAGGGGCTGACGCAAGCGGTGACTGGGCACAGGGTGACGTGGGATGTGACATCACGGGCGGTAAATGGTTTTGTGGCGCACCACTTTTTTGAGGATGGTGGTTTCGTGAGGGGGCGCTCCGCCACAGCTCGGAGCTTGACGCGTGGCGGGAGTACGGCGGCAATACCGCCCATCTCCCGGACGCTAAAGCTCGGGTGGTTCGGGGGTGGGGCGGCCCGCCCACCATTGATCTGCGGGGAAGGCAATCCAACGGCTGGCGGTAGACGCGAGGCGGCGGCGGGTTAGTGGGCGGGGATATACGCAGTATATTCCATTTTTAATATAGCATGACGGGGGTAAAAACTATAGGTTTAGTGGGTTATGGGATTATAAACAGGAGGAGTATGTTTTTGCGCTCAGGGCTTAGGGTAAGGGGTAAAGTATGGGTTTTGAGCGCGGGTTTTTAGCAACTTACGCCCGAAATCTTAGGATATGGGCAAAAGTGGCTTTTTGAGGGTTTTAGGGCTAGGGGAGAGGTTATTAATCTGGCCAGGTGTCAGATTAATCCCTGTTATGACTCAGATGGGCTAAAGACAGCCCCAGATGGACTGTGATTCCCCGGACTTATAGGAAATATGGCTATTTTGCCAGGGAGGGGGTATTTGCATAGGGGAGTTTTATATACATGATTTTAATAGGGAAAGGGAAAAACTGATAGGGAGTTATATAATAAAGTTAATAGTTAATATGGAGATGAAAAGAGGGCGCTAAGGTATGAGACCTTAGGCTTTGTTGGGGAAAAGAAGGCTCACAGATGATGAGTGAGCAGTCCTTGAGTAAAGCAAATCCTTACTAAGGCGAATGCCATGGAAATGATGAAACTGAGAGGCTCAAGCAGATCTTGACCTCTTGGGGGATGTTAGTAAATGACTTGGGGGAAATGAGAAGAAGGGGAGGTTAGTGAATTCCAGCTTGAGTGCCTCCTTTGAATGCAAAACTGCCTGATAACTGTGATAAAAAATGGAATACAGCAGTGGCGTTTGGACCAGGATACTTTCATGGCATCTTCATTGGCCTGTTCTGGAAATATGGAACACTGCAGCCTGCAAAGTATGACATATTTGGCATGTGAAAATGTCAATCATGAAAAATGAATACCTGCTGCAGTAGGAGGCTAACAGTGTCTCCACTTGGGGATGGCTTTTCCTTGTGAAAAGCCAAGAACAGTAGGTCAGACTGCCTTGTATTCAATTGCTGATGTATTCTGCAAAATTTGCTTGGTCGGTTGCCTTATTAATCCTACCTACCTACCCTAACCAATACTTTCTTTGTCGTTAGGTGAAATGAAACAGCCAATGAAGCCACTTAAGCATTATAAATATGAATGGCCCCTGCTGCTTATGCTTGCTGTTACCTGAAATGGAGATCTTGCAATCTGATATGGCTTTATTAGTCTTTGAGAGGATCAGGAAGTTGCTGACTTTCTTTGCTGAAACAAGAAACTGTACAAAAGGGTCCTGTAGCATATATACATTATTGCTAGACTGACTTGAAGAACTGTACAAAAGTTTGGGATAGCTATCATGCTTTGAAGTTGGTGAATCATCAACAACTTGATTTTGAGCTTTGCAGCCTGTTGGCGGAGAAGAGCAGTGATTTACCTCATCACACAACTTGCCCTCAGATGGGTTGTGCAACACATGGAATGGAACCTGTAATTCTTTGAAAGCCTGCTCAGATGGCACCTGACAGATTTGTGCTGACTGTTCTTTTTCTTCTTCAAATATCCGAGATGGCTGAAAATTAACAGGCAGGGAATCCAGTTGGATTTTTTGGTCACATGTTGCCGCTTCTGAATCTTCTGCAATCTGACACTCACTGGCACTTTGGGGCTGCAAATCTAGTGTTAATGCATTAAGAGCGGGGCCTAGACTCTCCTCCTGCCGGTCAGCATCACAATATGGTGACACTTGATTATAAATGGCATGATGATCTCCCCTAATAAACTGAAAAGGCTTGAAACAAAATGGTAAAGTTCCTTCGCTGAACTCAACGCCCTCTGCGTTTTCCTCCTTTTCTCCATCGCTAAACTGGGCCTGCTGATCATTGGGTTCAAGCAAACGAGCCTAAATTGTGCTTTCTGCCAAAATAGGCTCTGATCCCTCTGCAAAGCTGATTTGGTCATCAGGTTCATAATCATCGTCATACTGATCATATTTGGGCAGACAGTTGAAAGAAGAGAAGCTATTATATTCATATGTTATATCAGGAGATTGCTCCATCATGTATGGCTGCATGAATAAGCCATCTGTTTTGTATTAGGTTTTTTCAGGAATACCATTACTTTCCCTTTGCAAAACAGATCTTTTGTGGTGCTCTAAACCTTCAACTTCTATTGTGAATGTCTACTTTAGTTCCTCTGCTTTCTTTAGCAAGGTATCCAGTTTACCCTCTTTTTCTGCTTTTAACTTCCTCTCCCTAACTTCCAGATTAACCTCTACATCTACTGCCATGTTCTGCATCTGTTGCATAGTAGAGGGGCTCCTTTCTCTCAGATGAAATTCTATTTCGGGATCAAATGCTGCTGGATAATGTAGTAGAGCCAAATCAGGGGGAGGTCTTATATTCAATGGTATAGAGTGATAAACCTGATTGAATCGCTCAGAAAATTGCTGAACAGATTCAGTTGGAATCCTTTTTAACTGTTGATATTCTTCTATGAGCATGAGAAAATTGACTTTGGTCATCCATCTATCAAGGAATAGTTTGAATAGTTGCTGGAGATTTGAGATGCTTGCCTCAGGCAATGCTTTAAACCAAGTCCTAACTTTGCTTTGCAGAGAAAGGGCAAACAGCCTAACACTAGCATCCTCATCTTCTACCTCGAAAATGTTTAAATAATCTTCGAAAGCCTGGATATGATTTTGGGCAGTAACTCCATTCTCTCCATCAAATTTTGGGAGCTTCATGGGATGATTTTTGGGCAAAGGATTGAGCACGGGAGGCAGAATGAGTGGCTTATATCTATCAGGAATCTTACGAGGCACGAGATTGTGTACAGGGGCTAAATGATTGGGTTCAGTATGAACATGAATAGGATGATTGGATTTGACAGAAGTGTCCCCCTTGACCATGAGGTGAGCATCAACAGCATTTAGAGGTTGTTGTTCTAATGTGCAAGGAGGGCTTTCTTCAACATTTTCTAAAGGAAAACCATAAAAGTTATATTTAAACAATATGTACAGAAAAATTCTATGGAAGAGAAAGAACATGACCTCTTGGATCAAAATCCAGGTCAAAAGCCTGACCTGCTCATACATTTTTTTTGGGTTCCTTCCTCCAGTGGAGCCTTTATTATGAGCATGATGTGGAGTCGCCAGGTGGATATATTAACTTTGAGTGCCTGATCTCTGTCCACCATCAAAGATCAGAACTAGATTTGAAGAACGACTGTGAAGGTTTGGTTCCTCATAGCGGAGCTTTCCAACTTTCTTCATGAAACTTTGTGAAATTATCTGAGGAAGTTCTCGAGTGGAGTCGCCATTATGTTATCACTCAGGTTGTCCTTAAAGCTCCAAAAAAGGATACGACCGAGGTAACCACAAACCAACTTTAGACTGCAGGTTCTAGCCTGTCTGCAGTCAGAGAGGGCTCTCTCTTTTAGGTTTAGCTTTGTTTAATGGATGATTTTAGGCTAGATATGAAGCACAAGGGTTTTGTATTGTTTTTTGGTGGGAAGGAAGACGTTTCAAGTAGAGAGGCAAGACATAGTCTGGTAAGCTTTCAAACCATTGGGCGTGGAGTCAAGGAGTGAGACAGCTGGTGCGTTTTCTTGGTCACAAGAGAAATAAGGAGCAAGGTAGCTGCTCACGAAACAACACTGAAAGCTTATAAGGATGGGATGAGGGATAAGGAATGAGAGGCAACAAAGAATCTCTCATTAAGCTTAAAAGGGGGAAAGTGAATGAGCTTTATCTAGGAGCAATTAAGAATTCCTAGACAACTGTCAAAGATGAATGGATTAGGGGAAATATGAGCCGAAGGGAATTCATATTCATGACTGATCCAGAGGAAAACATAAAAAAACAGCAGAAAATGAGCATAGAGGGCACTTAACCAATTTTAGACTATTCTTTCTTTCTGCTATTTAGACGGTATATCAATGAAAAAACAGAGATAAGAAAACTTATTAAGTCATGTTGCAGCATAAGAATTCCAAATTCACTTCTTCAAACCATTAGACACAGAGTAGACAGTCTTTCCTCCAAGCGTTTCGGCAGTCTTTGATTACAGAAAACATGTCAGGTATACAGTGCGAGTCTCTACTGAAAAATTATCCACCAACCAACCCTTAAAACAATGCAGAGGGTGGTATATATAGGGAAGATTTATCCGAAATTATCTATTACTGCCGACCTAACAGGTCCGACAAAAAATTGATTACTTTAACCTAATCCTATCCAGAAATAAATGCCAGAAAATATCTTTGAGCTATGCTGGGGGCAGCTGTATCAAAATGAGTTAATATCTGTCCAGGTGGCTCTGTGCTTTTCATCTGTCATAACTGTGCATTGGTCTTTGCACCATTGCTGTTCGGCGGTATTGAATGCTTTTGACTGTGATTTGAGAGCTAGGATGGGCTTACTCCTCTTGATTTGACTTTCTGGGGGGCTCATCAATGTTCAAGTGCTTCGAGCCCCTAAAAATCTTCGGCGGATACTCTTTGGCTCTCCTTCCTCCTCTGATACTCTTTGGCAATAAATTGATGTTGTTCTGCCGTGCTGTGGGTCTTATTCACAATTTAATGGCCGCTGCTCGGCCTCTGTTTCCTTTAAAACTGCTTTCTGCTCCTTCCGGCAAGCTTCGTGAAGAAAAATGGGTCATTCGGCGCCTTTCGGGCTTGCTGGGGGCCGCAGAATAAAAAGATTCCCTGAAGATTCCCCATTCAGGCCCAAAAAATCTAGCGATGAGCGATTTGTGCTCATCAAAAACTGCCTCAGAATCGAATTCTGGGGCTCTGAAGTGCGATTTTTGCCTCTGCGCGCAAAAAAAACTGATGATGATGTCAGCATGACGTGACGCTGTACGGCGGGTGACATCAGCATGACATCAGCAGGACGACGTGGCAAGATGATGTCAGCATGACGTCATCATGTACGGATGATGACGTGGCAGGGACATGTGGCAGTGACGTGGCAAGAGGCCACGCAGGCAGGTGACTCGACATGGTGACTGGGCAAAGGGGGTGACGCAAGCGGTGACTGGGCAGAGGGTGACGTGGGATGTGACGTCACGGGCGGTAAATGGTTTTGTGGCGCACCGCTTTTTGAGGATGGTGGTTTCGTGAGGGGGCGCTCCGCCACAGCCCGGAGCTTGATGCGTGGCAGGAGTACGGCGGCAATACCGCCCATCTCCCGGACGCTAAAGCTCGGGCGGTTCGGGGGTGGGGCGGCCCGCCCACCGTTGATCTGCGGGGAAGGCAATCCAACGGCTGGCGGTAGACGTGAGGCGGCGGCGGGTTAGTGGGCGGGGATATACGCAGTATATTCCGTTTTTAATATAGCGTGACGGGGGTAAAAACTATAGGTTTAGTGGGTTATGGGATTATAAACAGGCGGAGTATGTTTTTGCGCTCAGGGCTTAGGGTAAGGGGTAAAATATGGGTTTTGAGCGCGGGTTTTTAGCAACTTACGCCCGAAATCTTAGGATATGGGCAAAAGTGGCTTTTTGAGGGTTTTAGGGCTAGGGGAGAGGTTATTAATCTGGCTAGGTGTCAGATTAATCCCCGTTATGACTCTGATGGGCTAAAGATAGCCCCAGATGGACTATGATTCCCCGGACTTATAGGAAATATGGATATTTTGCCAGGGAGGGGGTATTTGCATAGGGGAGTTTTATATACATGATTTTAATAAGGAAAGGGAAAAACGGATAGGGAGTTATATAATAAAGTTAATAGTCAATATGGAGATGAAAAGAGGGCGCTAAGGTATGAGACCTTAGGCTTTGTTGGGGAAAAGAAGGCTCACAGATGATGAGTGAGCAGTCCTTGAGTAAATCAAATCCTTACCAAGGCGAATGTCATGGAAATGATGAAACTGAGAGGCTCAAGCAGATCTTGACCTCTTGGGGGATGTTAGTAAATGACTTGGGGGAAATGAGAAGAAGGGGAGGTTAGTGAATTCCAGCTTGAGTGCCTCCTTTGAATGCAAAACTGCCTGATAACTGTGATAAAAAATGGAATACAGCAGTGGTGTTTGGACCAGGATACTTTCATGGCATCTTCATTGGCCTGTTCTGGAAATATGGAACACTGCAGCCTGCAAAGTATGACATATTTGGCATGTGAAAATGTCAATCATGAAAAATGAATACCTGCTGCAGCAGGAGGCTAACAGTCTACATAGAGAAAACTAGAGAAATTGATACAAACCTATCCCCTCCTCTTCCTTGAGCCTACTTTCATCAAAACTATACTAGCCATCCTTCCCTTTTAGAAAATTTCTCAATTAGACTCTTTCTTATTTCTACTTTGGATCCTTTCCGACTCTTAGTGACACAATTCCTAACTCCATAGAAGATTACATAGACATGCAATGTGAACCATTCATAACCAACAACTAGTAATCACGAAGTATAATTGAAAGAATAATAATCGTTCTTGCCAAAATTTGCTGGTGAAAGTGGTGTCTCGATCAGATACAATGGAAGTCAGCATGCCATGTAGTTTAAAGATTTGGTCCATGAAAACTTGATCCCCCAATGTTGGGGTAAATGGGTTTGGTAGAGCGCAAAAATGAGCATATTTGGAAATATTGTCAACAACCACCGTGATGACTGATTTGTTTCCTAACCTTGGGAGACTTGTAATGAAATCCATGGAAACATCCGTCTAGATGGAAGCAGGGAGTGGAAATGGTTGTAAGGTTCCTAGTAGCTTGATTGTTTCCCCTTTGTTGCATTGGCATACATTGCATTCAACTACAAACGTAAGAATGTCGTCCTTCATGCCAGTTCCAAAGAAAGAGCGACGTGCTCATGCATAAGTCCTTTGAAAGCTTGAATGACCTGTAGTCAAAGAGGAGTGCAACGTTGCAGTGCTCTTTAGAGAATCATCATAGTAGGAGGCTTATTGGAAAAGCCATAAAATGATGTTTAAAGTGATGGAAGTCCATGGTAGCTGCAGGCTTCATGTAGAGAATCATCAAAGTAGCAGACTTACTAAAGAATCCATAAAATGATCACCATGGTGGTTGTGAGTTCAGCTTTCCAAAGAGTTAATGAGCCGAGATGTTTGAAGTCATCTCGGCTATAGCAAAAGGACTCAAAGCCTACATTGGACCATATCCAATGTGAAGTGCTTTGGAAAATTTTTCCAACGATATGTGGAAGTTCAGAAATGGGTTCCTGGATCAAAAGATATGGTCTACTAAAGTTCAAGGTTGTGAAGCCTTAGGAAGGAAGGAATATTGACATATCAGAGGTCTGGGACATCGGAGTATCGACATATCAGAGATTTGGATACCAGAACATCGGGGATCAGAATGTTGGAGGTCAACATATTGGCACATCGGAATATCAGAGGTCAGCATATTGACGCATCGAAATATTGGAGGTCAACGTATCATCTCATCGACATATCAGAGATTTGGATACTAGAACATCAAGGATCAGAATGTTAGAGGTTAGCATATCGGCGCATAGGAATATCGGAGGACCATGACATCAGGGCATCAGAACTTCTCAACTGTGTTACACTAAGAAGTTATGATAGCATTAATAGTGTCGAGAAATGCCAAAAAAGATTAACAAAGGATTTTTTTACAAATTCTAGGGTTGACAGGCCTTCTTCTCTCTCCTCCTAATAGGGCACCTGGTAGCATGAGATTGGTTATGATAAGCTACAGTTTCATTTGACGTCAACATGACGTTACGATAGGACATGTGGTAGGTTGATGAACGATAGTCTATGTGAAGACATGCAACAATTATCCCTTTGACTGAGGAAGTTATCCATTAGTTAAGGAGATAAGGATGAGTTGTACTTTTAGTTGTAATTAGTTAGCTCAGTTAACTGAGTTAAGTCTAGTTAGATTAGTTCCAACATTTTTTGGAACTAATTGTGAGTTCAGTTAGTTAATGTATGCATGCATGTAACTAGTGTACTTCAGATAACTGAATATTCCCTCATAAATAACTCATGCATGTCAGTTCAGTTGAAGACCCAGTTAAGATTAGAGGATGGGACAATGTACTATTAGTTGCAGGAATATTCCATTAAGGATATATCTTGCATGCAGAAGGAATTCATTCCTTGAGGATAACGCAGTTATTTCTGAGTTTGGTGTGTTGTGTGAGAGGTGAATTCACATAGGTGGCAGCCAGAGGACCCAGGAGAAACTGCGTAAGGAAATAGGAGGCTTGGAGTACTGAGGGAAGGCATATGTTGTGTCTATTCAGTCTATGAGCAGCATTGAGGGATTGTACTGAGAGCTGGATAACTTGTGAGCTAAAGCTTTGTGTAATCCAGAGCTATTTCCACTTGTATGATAATGTAGAGATCGAGGTTTTTAGCTAAGGCTTTACCCAGAGTATTCTTCTGTGTTCATGTGTGATTGATTTATCATTCTCTGTTATATGTGTTCTATTTGATCTTGCTCAAAATCGATTAAGCTTTCGCAAGTTTGTTTGTAGAAGTAGATCAAGTATTTTGCTTTAGTATATTGCATTATCATGTGATCTACAGTGAGAATTTCTACATGGTATCGGAGCAAAGGTGATCAAAGCGAAAAATAGTATACAAAGAAGGGAGAAGTTCGAAGGTTGAATTTCCTGATTATAGAAATCGAATTCTTAACCAATGGCGGTCAACGATTTGAGAGTCGAGTATGCCTTGGATGGCAGATCGAATTATATAGCCTGGAAGGATCGCATGGAAGTGGTATTAGAGGAAAATAGTTTGAAGGACTTCATTGATTAAGAAGTCCCCAAGCCAGCAACAACTAATGCCCAAGAATTGGCGGAATGGAAGAAATGTGTGGCTAGAGCAAGGAGGATACTTCTTGAGGGAGTTCAAGACCACATTGTCTCGAGTCTCCATGGGAAGGAGACATCGTTTTCAATGTGGAAAACATTGAAGGATCTATATCAGAACAAAGATCAGAGGAAGTTGGTGTTGAAAGACAAGATTCAGACAATCAAGTGTGAAATGGGTGACACGATCTCTACATATCTGAACTAGCTCACCACCTACAGGGATGAGCTTGGAAGTGTAGGGATCATGACAAGCAATGATGACATGGTGAGTCTTGCTCTCCTCGGTCTTCCTAAGAGCTAGCATAGCTACCAAGACTCAGTAAATGGAAGAGAGAAACTACCAGATTGGGAACGGCTTTGGTCGTATCTGATGTAGGAGGAGATAAGGAGAAGCACCAGAGATGGATCTTCATCAAAGCTTGATGATGAAGAAAATCTAGCCTTAGTGAGTAAGGCGAGGAAGGGAAAGGGAAGGCATCCCATTCCAAATCGAGTTCTTCCCATGGTGGGAAGAAGATTGACAAATCGAAAGTGTGATGCTTTCATTATCATGAGGTGGGCCATTATGCAACAAATTGTCCACAGAAGAAATCCAAGAAGGGATCCTCGAAGGGATCAGACGGGGAGGCACTGGCCTCACAGTTCGAATTGGATTTCACCCTCATCGCATGCATGATTTCATCGATGGTGGGGTGTGTTTGGTACCTGGACAGTGGAGCCTCATTCCACATGACCGGTGACAAGAGTTTATTCAGTACCTTGGAGGAGAAGGACCTCCAGATGCACATGGAGATGGGAGATGATGGAAAGTATCGTGTTTTAGGTGAAGGTACAGTTGTGTTTCAGAGGAAGCATGGAGCTCCTCTCACCCTGACTGATGTAAAGTATGTGCCTAGTCTGAAGAAGAACCTGGTGTCTGTCGCTATGTTGAAAGACAAAGGCTATGATGTAGTCTTTAGTAAAGGAAAGGCATTCCCGAGGCATATCGGCACTGAACAGACCAAGAGGATTAGGATTCGAGTTAAGAATCTCTATAAGCTGGAGGTAAACAACTGTGTTGCACTAAGTTCCAAAGCAGAGTTGGTGCAAACCCAAGATATTGGCGAGCTATGGCATAGAAGATTGGGCCACTTGCACCATGGGGCGTTGAAGATCATGCAACAAATTTCTACCAGACTTCCCAAGGGTAAACTGGAGCAAGTGGATACATGCAAAGGTTGTACCTTGGGTAAGTATGCAAAATCTTCCTTTCAGGATTGAGACAGTCAAGCTAGAGCAATACTGGAACGAGTTCATACAGATGTGTGTGGACCATTCTTAACAGCCTCCACTGCTAAACAAAGGTACTATGTTATTTTTATTGATGATTTTTCTGGTAGATGTTGGATCTGCTTTATGTAGAAGAAGGATCAAACCTTCTCAAGGTTTTGTGAGTCTGAAGCCTTGGTTGAGAAAGAATCTAGAAAGAAAATAAGGGCCTTGCGAAGCGATAATGGTGGAGAGTATGTCTCCCAATAGTTTAAGGACTTATGTGCAACAAAAGGAATTAAACGGGAGTTGACGACACCCCATAACCCACAACAGAATGGGGTGGCCGAAAGGAAGAATAGATCGATTGTGGAAATAGCTCAGGTGATGCTGCATGACCAAAGACTACCACTTCATTTGTGGGTTGAGGCATGAAATACAATAATATACTTACAGAACAGAAGCCTGCATTTTATACTGGGGATGAAGACACCAGTGGAAGCATTTTCCGGGAAGCGACCAGATGTGAGTCACTTCAGGATCTTTGGATAGATTGTATCTCCCTTTGCAAGTCTTTCATACTTGGCTCTATTGGTCTATCCTCCTCTGGGTCTTCTCTTTCCTTATAGGTTGTCAAAGTGTGGGCCGAGATGTTTTTCAAGACCCAATACTACCAGATAATTTGGTGAAACATCGTTTGGTGTCCTCTGATGTTCCCTGGGTCTTTGATGATTGTTTCCCATTCCTCTGCAATCTCTTGATTTTCAATGTTTGTGTTTAGTTCTCTTTCCCATTCGGAGATTACTGCTTTCACCTCAACCGGGGTTCCTACGTAGTATGTGTTGATCAGGTTCTACATACTCTCCTTCCTTGTTTTCTTGCCTCTTTTTCTCAGGCCTTTGCTTGAAGCCGATTATAGGCCTTTCATCTTTTTTCCAGCCTTTCCCGGTCCTGTGTTTCCTTTCCTTCCCGGTTGGTTACCTTCCTTCATCATCCAATTATTATTTTTTTTCCTGCTTTTTCCTTTCCTTTCCAAGTGGGACACATGTGCTGTGGCTGGAGCATGGTTTAAGTACCTAGTCTTTAGAGTTCTTTGCACTATGATATTTAAGCTACTTATAACAAAAACTAGGAATACAATATTGTAAGTCATCCTCAAATTAACCATAGTGGACTCATAGAATTTTATGCTTTGTGAGTTGGTAATGAAATTGACATCTTTCCTTTTGTTCTTGTTGGGACACTCGTCCTGAGGATTGGCCTCACTCGTTTTGGGATTCCCCACAAACTTCCCCCATACTGGGTGAGACTTCTTGGCCATGAGTGTTTTCATCCTCTCTGTGCCCTGAGAACTATGATAAACCCCATCTACACCCTTATTCCCCTCTCCCCCCAAAAAGTTTTGAAGGATAATAACAACACCATTGTCTTGATTGCTTCCCATGAGAATTTGAATAACCCCTCTCACCGGCTCCCGCAAGAATTCCCTGCTCCTCCACCCGACTATAATTGCAGCCCTGCCCCCTGGTTTCCAAATATTCTTTCTACACTGGTTATCGCCACCCCAGCAGGTCAAACATTGCTTTTCAATCTCCCACTAGACTACAATTCTAATCCTGGTCCACGAGAGAGTGGTTTCCCTCCCCCAATTGTATCCCTAGTTACTACACCTTGTCCTGCAAACCTTTTCCAAGTCCATGCTCGGCTCTGGATTGAGGAAGATCAACCTTATCAACAGGTCAAGGGAGGCACCAAGGCCATGTAAAATCTCTAGCCTTCCACACTTATCTGAGACACCTTGTTTCTTAAGCCACTTTCTCAACCATATCAACTTACAGAAAATGTTCCGACAGACGCAGTGGAAACTTCTCTGAATGACCCAGTTGGCTGCATAATGACAACTTTCTAACTCATACCCCGGAACCTATCTACCCTGAGGCCAAGATAAGGGTTCCCAAATCCCCTTCCTAGGATGACAAGCCTGTTGATCTCTCCCCAAGATGACAGGCCAAATACCCATGAAGGCCAAGAGGCCTCAACATTGAAAGAAACCGGGGGCACCATTAAAATTATCCATTGTTCTGCATCCAGATTCACTTTCACGCCTCTTTCTAAACTAATTCTTACCAGGAGCCGATTCATATTTTCTAGACAATCGTTAGTGAAAACAAAGAGCCCATACGAGTTCTTGCAAATGATATCGGAACGTTGCTCGACGTCCTCCAACCCTCGACTCTCACCACCTTCAGCTACATGTTTTACCTTGTCTTGTTGCATGCGAATGGTTCTTGGCCTCGCCTTATTTCCATTTTGATTTTCTTTCCACCTGCCCCGCATGTTGCCCGAAGGACCTGCCACGTGATCTCTTCCTCTCTCCACCGCCCTTTCTCCTGGATGAGAGTCTCGGGATGGGGTTCCACTACATTTCCCATCATTACAGATCATTAAATCTCGCCTACCGCCGACCACTCTTGCCACGAGTTTTCTATGACTGCCTTGCCACTTGTTGGCTTCCACTGCATTTGTCCTTGCCTTCTTCCCTCTATCGTTCGTGACAACTAGCCATCCACTCCTACCTCTACCCGCTTTACCGACTGTCCCTGCCCAGTTATCCCTATTACTCCACTGCCATTTGATAGCTCTCGTGGCCCCTGTCCAGCTTCTTCTCCCTCTGCCCGCTGTGCCAACTGGCCTGCAGAACCACCCTTGACCCACCATGCCTGCTGATCATCCTCTCGTTCCTCTAATTTGCCAGGCCTGTCACACCCCGATAAGGGGTTTTCTCCTTTTTCCTTGTCGATTCTTAGGATTTCCTCTAGACTTATCATGCCTTCCATTTGACTTAACTCCTCGCCCCTTATATCAAGGTTGCTACCTGCCTGCCCACAACCCCAGTTGGCTAGGTTGTCCCCTGGCACATTACCCGAAAAATTTGTGAAATTTTGAAAATCAAAAGGTTTTATGAATAATTTTCAGGTAATAGAAATGAGGGCATTAACCAATATTAATTCTTAAATGTTAGAGAATTTTTATTCCGATTTTATTAATTTAAAACAAAATGATGTTTCTGATAATGTTTTTAACTATTTAGTTATCAATATTGTATTGTTAATCATTATTTTCATTATTAAGTTCAAAATGAACTTTATTATATTCACAAAGCAGAGTTTATATATAGAGACTTTAATGTTATGGAAAATGGAAGTTAAAAATATCAATATTATTATGTTAACTAATTATCTTATTGGCCCTCTTTAATTTATTCATTCTATTTAATCATCAAAACATTAAGGCTTTTGCCTCTAACAAATTGACCTCATAAATCTAAACTAAGTTAAACATGAGCCACTAAAATATTAATTTCAACCCATAACTATAAACTCTTTAACATCTAAATCATTACCCATAAATCAATAAGCCAAAATAACCCCAACTGCTAATTCATTAGGCCTTAACAATTAGCTTTTTTTTTCCTGGTGCCTTTAACAATTAACCTATTAACCAACATACCTATAACCATTAGTTACTAAATCTCTCACCCTTAATTAACTAACAAATTAATATCTCTTAATCATTAACTTATTAATTCTTTAACTAATATAATTAATTACAAATAATTAAAATAAATTATAATTATTTAAAAATTAACGTTATTCACCTATTGAGTTTCTCACCCATA
Organism: Pinus tabuliformis; assembly: GCA_031772625.1. NCBI lineage: Eukaryota > Viridiplantae > Streptophyta > Pinopsida > Pinales > Pinaceae > Pinus > Pinus tabuliformis. The sequence continues at coordinate 436,399,960 of CM062806.1, read as the reverse complement.
AATCATTTTGACATTATCCAACTAAGGATTCAAGCGACTTCATTAAAATTGTTAAATATCTATTGTTTAAACGGTTTTTAAAATTGTTAAATATCTATTGTTTAAACGGTTTTAAAAGAAATAATGTTCAAATCCTAATTAAATCATCTTTTCTTAAATAAGTATTTGATTGGATAGGAATGCCAAAATCTTCAATATTACAAGAAATATTTCTTCCGAGTACACCCAACAAACCTAAACATACCCAGACAAAGTTGTAATTTGAAATCCAACTCCCTTGTCAAACTTGTCCCTGTGATGCCTATCCAGCCCTAATCTGTCCGTGTAATCAGTTAATGTGTGTACGAGTAGTGAGGTAAGAATTTCAAATTTAAAGTATATTTTGAGTTTGATGATTTCTTAATTTTAATATTTATTTCAAATATTTTATTATTAAATTGGTTGATTTCTCAATTTTAATATTTATTTCAAACATTTTATCACAAAATGTTGATGGCCAAAATAAATTCACTATATTTGACGAACAAATAGCTCATATCAAACAAATTGCTAATTTAACAAATTGCTATTATAATATTGTCTTTATGTTCCTCTCAGCAAAGAATGAAATTTGACAGACCTCACGAAGTGATTTGTTTGTCAAATATAATTAAAAATATTGTAAAATTATCAAAAATCACTTTTTGAAACTGTGAAAACCAGTCGTTCAGGTGTGAAAACGGGCAAATTTGTCCAATAAGTCTGTTTTCAAATTCCAGCCCTACCTGGAAAAAGCTATCTCCATAGGACTCAACGCGTGATCAGTGGTCTCCATTGTCTACTGCTACTCTCACATGTGGTCTCCATGTGGTGTTGTCGGTTGCGAGATGCTTCCACCCAGTAAATTCTCAGGTCGCTTCCTTAAATATTAATATAATATAATATAATATTTTGGTCAGAAATTTTATGTCCCTCTCTGCCAACTGTTTCCCCAAACTAAGATAACAAAGTAATCATCCATCGGGAAAAAGCTATCTCCATGCGACTCAACGCGCGATCAGTGGTCTCCATGTGGTGTTGTCGGTGGCGAGATGCTTCCCCTCTTTCACCCACGAAATTCACTGGTCCCTTCATTTCATGGGTAGTCTGACGTGTTATGTTGTCGGTGATCAGTGGTCTTCACGTGGTGTGGTCAGTGGCGAGATGCTTCCCTGTTTCACCCACTATGTTCCCAAGTCGCTTCCTTTGATTAGGGTTTCGAAATAGGAGAAGGACCTCTGGTTTGAAACAAAACGAAATCGTTGCAGTTTTGCTCTTAACAGATTGGGAGAGAGATACACAGACATAACAAAGTCGCGGTGGAACTTGGAAGCAGCTGGTAGCCACTCTGCACTTGTGAGATCAAGACCAATCAGACGAGGAATCTGAAAATATTAAGATTACCAAACCCTGGTTGTAACTTGGAAGCGGCTGGTAGGCTCTTCACACTTGTGAGATCAACTGGATCCAGGTTTTAATCCCAATCTCTCTCATACATTTCATCTTTGTTTTTTCATTGTGTATTCCATGGCAAATCCGTTGGCATCGTCGTCCAACTCGTCTGGCAACAAGGCTCCCTACCAGGTCTTTATCAACCACCGCGGGCCAGACACCAAGTTATCCATCGCCGCCCATCTCTACAATCGGCTTCATGATTTAGGATTTCAAGCGTTTCTGGACAAGGAAGAAATGGAGAAGGGGGACTTCTTCACTTCTCAAATAGCTGCGGCTATAAGAGATGCCTCAGTCCATATCGCAATCTTCTCTCGTCGATATGCAGAGTCTGAGTGGTGTCTCAATGAGCTACTACTTATGTTGGAGTCCATGCAGTCGGGCCGGTCAACCATTATTCCAATCTTCTGCGGTGTTAGCCCTGCTGACCTTCGATGGACACTTGGCAAAGACGGAGTGTACGCTAAAGCCCTGACCGACCTCGAACAAAAGAAAACAACCGACTCCCAAACGCATCAAGAGAAGCCGCGTTACGACCCCGACATCATTGAAAAATGGAGAAATGCTCTTTCTAATGTTTCAAATATAGACGGTTTCGACCTGAAAGGAGCTTATAGTGGGTGAGAACTCCATCTCTTCCTGTTCCTCTTTTTATATTGTTTAGTTTGATATGTATATGACAAATTATTTATGTACGCTTTGCTTACTGCTAATTAGTAATTTTGTTTGTGAATATTAATTCAGTGTGGAGTGGCGACTGGTGAATGAGGTCGTGCAATTGGTATTGACAAAGGTTAAAAAGCCGCCACTCGACGTGTCCAGATATCCAACAGGTTTGGATCAAAAAGTAAGAGATTTTGAAGAGTTATTGAAGCAGCAGCAAATTGGGGTAACTAGAGTTATAGGAATTGTGGGGCTTGGAGGGATTGGCAAAACCACACTTGCTAAAGAAATCTTTAACCGGGAAAGATCAAATTACAGCCAATCTTGCTTTTTATTTGATATCAGAGAAAAGTCTTTAACTACCTTACAGAGTGACCTGATAAAGGACTTGACTCAATTGAATGTACAAATACGGAGCATTGATGAAGGTAAAGGAAATCTCAAACAAAATCTGTTATCCAAACAAGCTCTCATTATTTTAGATAATGTGGATCATTCTTCGCAGCTTGATGCAATACTCTTACCAGCTAAGGATGCCCTTCATCCCAGTAGCTTAATTTTAGTAACGTCTGGCGATAAGCAGCTTCTTATAAACAGTGATATCAATGAGTCAGCCATTTATAAGTTGGAGTGTCTCAATCAGCAACACTCCCAAGAACTCTTCTGCTTGCATGCCTTTGACCAGCCTCGTCCAGTGGCAGAATTTGAGGTACTGGTTAGTAAGTTTGTCGATGCGTGCGGTGGATTACCGTTATCTCTCACAATGATTGGCGCGCATCTTCGTGGAAGCAGCGATCTAACTCTCTGGAGAGCCCAATTGATCGAAATCTCAAATATGCTTCCCGACGATATACAAAGCAGACTGAAAATCAGCTACGACAGCCTGAATGAAAAGGATAAGCAGATATTCCTAGATATTGCATGTTTCTTCCTAGGAGAAGACAGGGATACTGCCATTCAAATATGGAAGGGACTGGACTTGGATGGATGGCTGGGCCTTTGGAATCTACAGAACAAGTGTCTCATTGAGGTCGACAGCAAAAATAATATAATAATGCACGACCATCTTCGAGACCTGGGCAGAGATATCGGAGAGAAGAATTCCCCGTATCGTTTTTGCCGCCTAACGCAGAACATTCTTGACAATCTGCCGGAGAAATTAATCGTACGTATTTTGAAACATTAAGACTGGCTTTGAAATTAGTGTTGTGGTCTCGACTCTCAATATCGTAATTCTTAGGTTTTGCAAGGATGTCAATATTGTTTCTAACAGTTTCCAGTGAACAATTTAGGTGCGTGGAATTAACATGGTTGAAACGCCGGTGGAAAACCGTGCGGAGCTGGGCGATCTTTTCCGTGGTATGCGCGGGTTGAAGCTGCTTAGAGTTGAAGGGGATTGTTTGGAAGAAAGCATATTCAAGGCTGCACGGTCACAACATCTCATATGGCTCAGATGGGATAGATGTCCTTATTCTTCCCTCCCTCCCTGGATTCCAATCGAGCGTTTAAGGGTTCTGCAAGTGTGCAGGTCGGCAACATTGAAAACACTGTGGGAAGATCATAATATTCAGGTATATATAATAATTATTTAATCGAGCTTGTTCTTCCCTTACGAAATGGCTTTTGGATATATTCCATCTTGGTAGACCGACCACGTTTACAATTGACATCCACGTCCCCAACTCACTTTTGGAAAATTTGTGAACATTGCAGGTACCTTTATACTTGAGGGAGTTGAGTATTATTGACTCTGACCTTTTAGAACTTCCAAAGTCCATCGGTAAGTTGAAACAACTCGAAAAATTTGTCCTAAAATCATCTCCATTTTCTCCTGTTCATCTGGAAACTTTGCCAGATGAATTCTGTCCACTGCAGTCTTTGGAGCACCTGAGCTTTATCCGCTGCAATTCAATGAAGTCGCTGCCGGATTGTTTTGGCAATTTAACGAAACTCCAACATATTGATCTGTTCGGTTGTCAGCAGTTGAATATGCTTCCAAATTCCTTTGGGAAGTTATGTAACCTCCGGCAGCTTAATTTAGACAGTTGTGGTTCATTAACAGAGCTTCCAGATTCCTTTGGAAACTTGAGGAATCTCCAACAGGTTAATTTCTCCTACTGTACTTCATTAAAGGGGCTTCCAGATTCCCTTGGGAATTTAAAGAACCTCCAGCATATTGACTTGTCTCATTGCCATGAATTAGAAAAGCTTCCAGATTCCCTTGGCGAGTTAAATAATCTCCGACGTATTAAGCTCCGTTTTTGTGAAAAACTAGAGAAGCTTCCAGATTCCCTTGGCGAGTTAAATAATCTCCGACGTATTAAGCTCCGTGTTTGTGAAAAACTAGAGAAGCTTCCAGATTCCCTTGGTGAGTTAAAGAACCTCGAACATATTGATTTGTCAAGTTGCTATAACTTAAAAAGTCTTCCAGATTCCCTTGGTGAGTTAAAGAACCTCGAACATATTGATTTGTCTGATTGCTATAAATTAAAAAGTCTTCCAGATTCCCTTGGTGAGTTAAAGAATCTCCGACATATTAAGCTGCTTTCTTGTGTAAAATTAGAGAAGCTTCCAGATTCCCTAGGTGAGTTAAAGAACCTCGAACATATTGATTTGTCAGGTTGCAGTAACTTAGAAAGTCTTCCAGATTCCCTTGGTGAGTTAAAGAACCTCGAACATATTAGTTTGTCTTCTTGCTATAAACTAGAAAAGCTTCCAGATTCCCTTGGCGAGTTAAATAATCTCCGGCGTGTTAAGCTCTATTTTTGTAAAAAACTAGAGAAGCTTCCAGATTCCCTTGGTGAGTTAAAGAACCTCGAACATATTGATTTGTCAGGTTGCTGTAACTTAAAGAAGCTTCCAGATTCCTTTGGGAGGTTAAAGAACCTCCGACATATTGACTTGTCTTGTGCCAATGAATTAGAGAGGCTCCCAGATTCCTTTGGGGAGTTACAGAACCTGCAACGTTTGGTTTCCCGCTATTGTCGAAACTTGCAGATATTTCCTGAAACTCTTGGAAAGATAAGTTCCCTTGAATGCTTAGACATCTCAGGTTGTCCGAAAATTGAAGTATGGCCTCCGCAAGTCTCACATAACCAGTCATTGCTAAAATTATTTTTATCAGGTACAAATTTAAAAGAATTGCCAAGTGCTATCGGAGAGCTAAGCAATTTGCAAGTTCTGCATTTAGGAAGCCAATTGAAACGTCTGCCCGATAACATCGGTGACTTAAGGAGCTTAAAGGAATTGGAGCTTTCTGGTTGCATTCAGTTGAAACATTTGCCGGATTCCATTAGATTGTTGACCCAGCTGAGAGAGTTGAAAATCAAGAATTCCGGTTTAGAGTACTTACCACCATGCCTCGTGGAGCTGAACAGTCTTCAGCGGTTGGAAATAGAGGAGTGTCCATTGAGTAAACTGCCACTCAGAAAAGTTGAAGGGCGAATAGTGTTGAATAAAGTGGACGCTTCCATTGTCAACTGTATGTTTGGGCTAAAATACTTAAGACTGTGCCGGACAAACATTTCAGGGTTATCATTTTGTGAAGGCCTTTGCCCAAACCTTCAACATCTCAGCATTCTTAGATGTGGTTTTTTGGTGGAGATTGTAGAATTGCCAGCAACACTTATAGAGCTAGAGTTGAGCGAGTGTTGTACATTGAGGAAAATAGGACTTTGTGGTCTTGAAAGGCTCGAGAAATTCCAACTCGTAGCATGCCACACAGTTGAGGAGCTGCCAGGTCTTGAAACGTTGGTACGTTTGAAGGAGCTGAATGTTAACTGCCACTATCTGAAAAGAATAGACGGGTTGGCGCAGTTGACAGAACTTCAAGTGCTAAACACGGAAAAATGCTGTTCGCTAGAAGAACTTCCAGGTCTGGAACAATTGACTTTGTTGAGGAAGGTTAAAGCCAGTGGGTGCCGGAAAGTGCGGAGCATAGTGGGGTTGGCGCAGCTGCCAAAACTGGTTGTGCTAGACATGGAAGATTGCTCTGAGCTGGAAGAAATTCCGGGTCTCGAACATTTGACATCATTGAGGAGGCTTAATGCCAGTGGCTGTGGGAAATTGCAGAGCATAGAGGGCTTGGCGCAGCTGACAGGACTTCAAGAACTAAACGTGGCAAACTGCGGTGAGTTGAATGAAATCACAGGTGGTCTCCAGCGTCTGACAAATTTGAGGAAGCTTAATGCCTGCGGATCTGGAAAAATGCAGAGCATAGAGGGGTTAGCGCAGCTGACAGGACTTCAAGAATTAAACGTGGCAAACTGCTGTGAGTTACAGGAAATCCCAGGTGGTCTTGAACATCTGAAGTCGTTGAGGAAGCTTGATGCGAGTGGCTGTGGGAAACTGCAGAGCATAGAGGGGTTAGCGCAGCTGACAGGGCTTGGAGACCTAAACGTGGCAAACTGCAGTGAGTTAAAAGAAATCTCAGATGGCCTCAAACATCTGAAGTCGTTGTGGAAGCTTGATGCGAGTGGCTGTGGGAAATTGCAGAGCATAGAGGGGTTGGAGCAGCTGACAAGACTTGAAGCACTAAACGTGGCAAACTGCAGTGAGTTAACAGAAATCCCAGGTGGTCTCGAACATCTGAAGTGGTTGTGGAAGCTTGATGCGAGTGGCTGTGGGAAACTGCAGAGGATAGAGGGATTGGCGCAGCTGACAGGACTTGCAAACCTAAACGTGGCAAACTGCAGTAAGTTAAAAGAAATCCCAGATGGCCTCAAACATCTGAAGTCGTTGTGGAAGCTTGATGCGAGTGGCTGTGGGAAACTGCAGAGGATAGAGGAATTGGCGCGGCTGACAGGACTTCGAGAACTAAACGTGGCAAACTGCAGTGAGTTAAAAGAAATTCCAGGTGGTCTCAAACATCTGAAGTGGTTGAGGAATCTTAATGCGAGTGGCTGTGGGAAGCTGCAGAGCATAGAGGGGTTGGAGCAGCTGACAGGACTTGAAGTGCTAAACGTGGCGAACTGCTGCGAGTTAAAAGAACTTCCAGGTCTGGAACATTTGAGATCATTGAGGAAACTTAGTGCTGGTGGGTGTCGGAAACTGCAGAGCGTAGGGGGGCTGGCGCCGTTGACAAAACTTAGAATGCTTAACGTGAAAGACTGTTGTAAGTTAGAAGAACATGGAAATCTGGAACATATGGGGTTATTGAGTGTGCTAGCAACAAAGCATTGTGGGAAACTGCAGTTGCTGGGTAGGGGAGGATGGAAGTACCTGCGGCAAGGACGGAAGAAAGGTCGGCGGGGTGTTGGAGTAGGGAAGCCGCTGCGACGCCGCTGGAAGAAACAGACGCTTCAAAATGAAAGATCAAAAGCAAATATTGGGATCAGAGTACGTCATTATTATAATGTTCACCGATGGCCCCAGAATGGTCATTGCAGTCTGTGAACCGCAGCGAAACGAAGCCCTGTAATTGACATTTTCAACTATGGGTTGTTGTGATATCTCTTTATAGCAGCACTGTTAGTAAAAATGCTCTGAATCATACAGGTTATTGTGAACTTAAATCTTTGTTCGGTAATTTGCACTAGCACATACCAAGAAGTTTGGAAGACCAAATTTGAACGGTTATAAGGTGAAATTTGAAAGTTTCACATTCAAACAATATAAAGTTCAATTTCAATTATACATTACTAAAGATGTTCAAATAAATTAGAGTGATTTTGTTCTTTCCTTTTTAAATGAAATACGTCATTTCATTGACATTTTGATGTATTTCAACCATTTACAGTTTCATTTACATTTATTGAATTGTATATTTTTATAATTGGTGTTTCATTTTCTTTTATGATATTTAAGATATACAATAAAATGTTTATATTTTTTATTAAAAAAATATAATATATAATATAAATTATATTAATTTAATTTTTTTTTTATATTTTTTCTATAATATTATAATGCTAAAAATAATTATTTAAATAAATTTAAGAAATATATATATATATATATATATATATATAAATTGAATAAATAAATAAAAACTTTATAATAAACAAATTATATATTATATTTTTTTAATGATATCTTATTTTATATAATTAAATATATTATTTCATAGTTCACACAAAATGCATTTTAAATAACAGTATATTAAAGATATTATTTCATGGTTCACATGAGATGCATTTTAAAATAACAATATATTAATAGTTTTAATGTAATAAAGTAAAAAACAAAAAATGTTATTAAAATAAATTTGAAATTAGAATACTTTGGAATGGGTTTTTTTTGAAACGGGGGAGTGGGTTGCATGGGTTGTCGATGTCCCACCTAGCCAAAGGACCAAGGGACGTGGAAGAACACCCTTGTGGAAAATATGAATGTTTCAATCCAGTTACATATCAATCATCATTCGAAACAATAATACTCTAAGCACCATGCACTTAGATCTTAATTGTATTCCCTGTAAAAATCTATCAATTGGGACTCCTCCTCTGTGAAGTCCTAGCCAATGGTGATTTTGGTTATGCTTCTCGCATTTTCGCCCAAATCGAGCTCAACTTCACAATAGATGGTGGCTAGCACAACTTGTCTATCTTGCCATTGGTGACCTGTGATAGCTTCAATTGTTGTTCTCTATTGTTATGCTCCTCGACACTCCGTCTTAGCAAAAATCGACATCACTTGTTGGGCAACTACCATTCTGAGGGAGTTGCTCCTACTTTTGCTCTATGGCACTGCAATGCATATGGTAATTTCCATACTTCCCGTAGCCTTTAGTTTATTTTGCACTTATCTTCCTCTTGTAGGTCAAACAACCATCCAAAAGCCTTTGCACTTAGGCTCCTAGGAAATTAGAGTTCATATACTCATTCCTACTAATTGAAGTCTTTGGATGCAGCATCATTGGACTTCTCCTGACTTCGCAATATTTTTTGGATCCACACTTCGTCTTTGTTATGAAACCAGCGCACAAAAAAATAGAAAAGATAGATCAACGCCTTAGAAATAAGCCTCTTCGAGGGGGCAACCTCCTTTACATTACACAAATGAACCATTCTTAGATGATACAACTGACAAGACCTCCTTTCTATATATAGGAGTCTAAGGGGTCATAATATAATTAGAGCTGACATAACAATAATAATGTAAGGGCACAATAATAACAATATGGGGACTACATGGGCACAACAATATAATAAGGGGGTTGTACTAATAACAATAAGGGGTTACACTAGTAGTATAGGGAACTAACATGCCCCTATCCTTCAAAAAGTGTTGTCCTCAACGCTTGAGTAGTTCTTGATGCTTCTGTATAGAGTTCTTGTCCTCCCATGTGGAATCTTGAGCAGGTAAGTTCTTCCACTTGATGAGATACTCTAAAATTGATCGATTTCGTAGTTGTCGGGTTCTTGTTTCTGTGACTTCTCCAGGTTCCAATATGATTTTTCCTTCCTCGTCAAGTTCTGGCAATATTGTTTGAACTGGGATCTTCTGCAACTTTTGAATGAGTGGCCACACTTCTTCGTCCTTCTTCCATTCATCCCTTGCTTCGTTTATCCAATCTGGTTGGATAATAGAAATAGCACAAAACAATGCTTCCACATCCTCATCCTTTCTTGAGAGTGCATCTGCAACAACATTTTGCTTCCCTTTTTTGTAGATGATTTCAAAGTCATAACCCAACATATTTGTGACCCATTTTTGTTGCTCTTCAGAGGATAATCTTTGTTCTAAAAAGTATTTAAGACTATCATGATCCGTTTTTACCTTGAAGTGTCTTCCCATTAGGTAAGGTCGCAATTTCTTAAGTGCATGTAGTATTGCCAACATTTCCTTCTCATAAATAGCTTGCTTGAGATGTAGCCGTAAAAATACCCAATCGCCTACATCAAAACTTCTTTCACTACGATGTTGATCTGCCTGTTGTTTCATTCGATTCTGCACCAAAGTGGCATTATCCTTTAAAAGTTGGAGAACTTGTTGTTGATGCTCGATGTGATATTTCACTGCTTGAATCTTTTTCTTCTTGATATGTCCTTCTATCTTAAGAGTTTGAGGAGTGGTAATTTCTTACAATGCATTACAAGATATGGTCAAATTTATTTCTTGATGCTTGATGTGATGTTTCACTTCTTGAACATTTTGCTTCTTGCTATGTCCTTCTATCTTGATAGTTTTAGGAGTGGTAATTCTTGCCAATGCATTACAAGATATGGATTCATTTCTTCTTTCTCGATGTGATCTTTCACTTCTTGAACCTTTTTCTTCTTGATATGTCCTTCTATCTTGAGAGTTTGAGGAGTGGTAATTCTTTCTAATGCTTTACAAGATATGGTCGGATTCATTTCTTCTTTCTCTAGGGTTGGTTCCTAGTGTATATCCTCTTCTTTTGATGTTTCTTGATCATTTTCTTCCTCCTCTTCACAATCTATGTAAAATAATTTCTTCTCAACACAGTTATGACCTTTAATGTATTTGTTATCACAATTGTAACAAAGCCCTTTTGCTCTTTTTTCTTCCAATTGTTGCGGTGTCAACCTTGTAGGTTGTTGAAGGCTAGGAGAAACACCATTTCCATCTTTATAGTTGTGAGGGGTGGACTTCCTTGTTGCCATAATTTTGCTTTCCACTTTTCTTACCAACCTGAATGCATTGTCCAATGAATCAGGTTCCCAAAGATGAACCTCGTGTTGAATGTTATCCTTTAAAGTCTCTATGGATACATCAATCCTCTGCTTCTCTGGAATATCATTTTCCCTTATATTCAATTTTTGAAAGTCCTCAATGTGCTTTGCCTTTGGACACTTTTTTTTTAGATTTATCAATTGGCTAAAGAAGGTGTTGCTCTTTGTATCCTCATAATGTGCTATCATTTCCTCCGTGAAAATTGACCACGTAACAAGTGGTTTACGAGAACAAAGCCCTTTATACCATAAAAGTTGATCCGGTTCTAAATATGAAGATGCAATACGTACCTTTTGTAATAGTTGCACCTCATGTAAATCAAAATATTGCTCCATCTGTAGTATCCAATTTACCGGATCCTTGCCACCAAACTTCCTCATATTGCATTTTCTTGATTTTAGGATCTCGATCTTGAAACAACTGTAACTCTGTAATTTCAGATCTCCAAGTTCTGAAATTGCATCCTGCAGTAGCCCTCTGCATTCTCTTTCTAACCCACAAGTCTGAGCAATAGTGGATTCTGCAAGGAAGAGTTATGTCAAATCTCCCACGATGACCTGATTATAGACTAGTTCAGTAGAGTGCACTTGTACGAAGTGCCACGTGTCACTGTTTCAACCTTAGGATCTGAAAAATATACACAAAAAACTACAGTCCGTCCTCTTTCTGTAACTTCTTACGAAATTTCAATATGATTCTCAGAGAGAAAGTTATGATGATTTTCCCAAGGTCACCTGTTTAGAATGTAATTCGGGAGTCTGCAAAAACCCTAACTTCCTCAGATTATATCTCCAAAAATATAGCGATAAAAGATCTGAAATTTGGACCCGAGCATCACCAAGATTTCGGTTCAAATGGGTTTTAATTTCAGAGTCTGAACCTTCACAGAAAAAATACTATAACGAAATTCCACCATGACCTGTTTGAGATGAAATTATGGAGCTTGCAAAAACCCTAACTTACTTAGATCATATCTCCGACAAAGTAAGACAAGCTCTGAAATTTGGATCTACGATTTCGCGTTACTTTGTCTCAAATGGGTTTTTGTTGTAGCTTCTGAAACGTCGCAGAAACAAAGTTATAGCGAAAATTCCACGATGACCTGTTTGGAGCAGCGAAACCCTAGAATCCAAAGCTCGGATACCAAATGTTATGAAACCAGCTCACAAAAAGATAAAAAAGATAGATCAATGCCTTAGAAATAAGCCTCTTCAAGGGGGAAACCTCCTTTACATTACACAAATGAACAATTCTTAGATGATACAACTGACAAGACCTCCTTTCTATATATAGGAGTCTAAGGGGTCATACTATAATTAGAACCAACATAACAATAATAATGAAAGGGCACAATAATAACAATAGTGGGCTTCTATGGGGCACAATAATAACAATATGGGGACTACATAGGCACGACAATATAATAAGGGGGTTGTACTAATAACAATAAGGGGTTACACTAGTAGTCTAGGGACCTAACACTCTTTCGTTCTCTGGTCTTCTTATTTTCCTTATGCACTTCTCTCTTTGTTTTGTTTTGATTGACCCTGCTCTTTGTATGCTCACATACCATGGTTTTTGCTTTGTGAACTTAGTCATCGGTCTATGTTGAAAATGCAACAAGAAAATCTTGATTTAATTTTCCCATGAATTAAATTAGGAATAAAATTGTAATTACATATCACAAGACAACTTGTATGAGTTACTAAGCTAATTTGACTTAGTTGGTTCAATTAATTCGAGTTGAGGGTCTAACTAGAGTAATGTAGAGTGTCTCCTACTTTATAGGAGCCCTGGTTGAGTTTATTTTGAGTTGTAATTAATTAATTCAATTTAACTGAGTTAAAGTCAGTTAAATTAGTTCCAACCGATGGAGGAAATAGTAGGACATCAAACAATGGGGTGTTGCCTTCTATGTTCAACCGATTAACTGATAATTCAACCATAAATAACTCATGCATGTCAAATCGAAGAGTTTCCCAGTTCATATTGGATTTCAAGGGCAGTGCACTATCAATTGTATAAATATCTGAATTATGGAGATGGTGCATGCAGTCAGAGGAAGAGCCTAAAGGGACTGCGCAATCCAATGGAGGAAAACTCCTATTAAATAGGGGCCTAATTCCTCATTGAACAGTGCAAGGAAATAGGAGCTTGGCAAGCAACAAAATAGGCTAAGTATTGGCCAGCGTCAACTTGTGAGGTAGTGAGATAGATTGTACTAGTGCAGAGGTTGCTTATGCTTAAGAAAGCATTGTAAATATTCTTTATTTTTATGATCTAATGCAATATACATATAGGAATGGTTTTTGAGTAGCGAGATTTCCCCTTAGATAAATCTCTGAGCATATGTGATTGAATCTTGTCTCATGTTTATGTTGTGATTTCTCTATCAATTAATTGTTTCTGTTGATGAGTAGAGTAGATTCAAGTCTATTGTTTTAGTAAATTACAATTAGCAGTTTGAATCTACATAGGAATTTCTACATGGTATCAAAGCTCTGAAATCACATTAGAACCAGTCCTTGAAGTCCTTATGTACACTCATCATTAAAGAACTAATGAGTTGTTAGGAGGTAGAGTTATGGAGCCCTAGTTCAGGGCAGATCCTGAAGACCCTATATTCAGACTTCTTAATGGAGCTAGAAGGCTGCTAGTGGGCAGATCAGTGAGCCAATTTTTGGTGACATAAAAATTTGTGATCATTGATATTGGAAGAATGAGGAGCAGAGAGATTTCCCACAGGGAAATCGAGACTCAGAGGGAGTCTAGTTTTAGAGGGAGCATCCCTATGGAAGCTAGTAGTTTCGGATTTGAGGAGATCAAACTCATTATTGCAGTAGTTGTAGCAGCAATGCAAAAGCAACAACAATATGATTAGATCATATTTCGCCATGCATGCAACCATACCCCCAGGAGTGAGGTGGGGCGATGTAGATCATTAGTCACATAATTGTAGAAATTTATGTAGGGTCCATTGAGGTGTTTTTGTCTCATGGATCATTACCTTGCTACGGGGGCCCACAGTATTTAGTAGCAGGATGATCAATGCCAGTGAGATAGTGAGGAGTGCAGAGCTGGACGCTCAATAGAAGAGTCAGCAGTAGCACAATTTTCCCAATAAACAGTGGTAGATTGATTCAATGATTATTTATGTTTATTATTCTCAGTTGCATATGTTGCAGTAGAAGCAACAATAGCGAGAGGTGTTGCATGCAATACATTCCAAAGGTACTATGTCGGGGTAGATGAGAATCCCTTTCTTATTGAGAGGGAGTGTTGAAAATGAAACAAAAAAATCTTGATTTAATTTTCCCTTGAATTAATCTAGGAATAAAATTTAATTCCACATCACAAGACAACTTGTACAAGTTAACTAAGTTAATTTGACTTAGTTGGTTCAGTTAATTTGAGTTGAGGGTCTAACTAGAGTCATGTAGAGTGTCTCCTACCTTATAGGAACCATGGTTGAGTTTATTTTGAGTTGTAATTAATTAATTCAGTTTAACTGAGTTAAAGTTAGTTAAACTAGTTCCAATTGATGGAGGAACTTGTAGGACGTTAGACAATGGGGTGTTGTTTCATGTGTTCATCTAGTTAAATGATAATTCAGCCATAAATAACACTATTATGTCATATTTGTGAGTTACCCAGTTGAGATTGGAGTTCAAGAGCAGTGTACTATCGGTTGTATAATTATCTTAATTGTATAGATGGTGCATACAGACAGAGGAAGAGCCTAAAGGAACTGCGCAATCCATAGAGGGCCTAATTCCTCATTGAACAACATAAGGAAATAGGAACTTCGCAGGCAACATAATTGGCTAAGTATTGGCCAGAGTCAACATGTGAGGTAATGAGATAGATTTTACTAGTGCAGAGGTTGCTCGGGCTTGAGCAAGCATTGTAAATCTTCTCTATTTTTATGGTCTAATGCAATATACAGTTAGGAAGGGGTTTTGAGAAGCGAGCTTTCCCCTTAGATAAATCTTTGAGCATATGTGATTGAATCTTGTCTCATGTTTATGTTGTGATTTCTCGATTGATTAATTGTTTTCACTGATGAGTAGAGTAGATTCAAGTCTATTGTTTTAGTAAATTACAGTTCACAGTTTGAATCTACAAAGGAATTTCTACATGGTATCAAAGCTCTGAAATCACATTAGAATAAGTCCTTGAAGTCCTTATGTACACTCATCATTGAAGAACTAATGAGTTGTTAGGAGGCAGAGTTATGGATCCCTAATTCAGGGCACATCCAAAAGAACCTATGTGCGGACTTCTTAATGGAGCTAGAAGGCTATAACTGGGCAAATTGATGAGCCAATGTTTAGTGACACAAAAAAGAGTTGTGATCATTGATATTGGAAAAATGAGGAGCAGCTATATTTCCCATAGGGAAATTGAGACTCAAAGGGAGTCTAGTTTCAAAGGGAGCATCCCTATGGAAGCTAGTAGTTTAGGATTTGAGGAGATCAGACTCATTATTGCAGTAGTTGTAGCAGCAGTGTAGAAGAAGAAATAGGGAAGTAGCAGCAACAGTATGAGTGATCATATTTCACAATGCATGCAACCATACCTCCAGGAGTGAGGTTAGGTGATGTAGATCCTTAGTCTCAGAATTGTGGAAATTTGGTCACGGTCCATTGAGATTTTGTTGTCTCATGGATCATTACCTTGCTATAGGGACCCATAATATTTAGTAGCAGGATGATCAATGTCAGTAAGATATTGAGGAGTGTAGAGTAGGAGGGTCAGTAGCAAATTCAGCAGTAGCATAGTTTTCCCAGTAAACAGTTGCAGATTGATTCAGTGATTATTTTTGTTTATTATTCTCAGTTACAAATGTTGCAATAACAGTAGAAATAGTGAGAGATGTTGCATGCAATACATTCCAAAGGTACTGGATCAGGGTAGATGTGAATCCGTTTCTTGTTGAGAGGGAGTGTTGAGAACGCAACAAGAAAATCTTGATTTAATTTTCCCTTGAATTAAATTAGAAATAAAATTGTAATTCCACATCACAAGGCAACTTGTACGAGTTAACTAAGTTAATTTGACTTAGTTGGTTTAGTTATTTCTAGTTGAGAGTCCAACTAGAGTCATGTAGAGTGCCTCCTATCTTATAGTAGCCTTGGTTGATTTTATTTTGAGTTGTAATTAATTAATTCAGTTTAACTAAGTTAAAGTTAGTTAAATAGTTCCAACTGATGGAGGAACTAGTAGGATGTCAGACAGTGGGGTGTGGCTTCACGTGTTCAACTAGTTAACTGATAATTCAGCCATAAATAGCTCATGCATGTCAGATTTGAGATTTACCCAGTTGAGATTGGAGTTCAAGGGCAGTGTACTATCAGTGTTATAATTATTTGAATTGTACAGATGGTGCATGCAGTCAGAGGAAGAGCCTAAAGGAACTGTGCAATCCAATGGAGGAAAATTCCTATTAAATAGAGACCTAATTACTCATTGAAAAACACAAGGAAATAGGAACTTGGCAGGCAACAAAATTGGCTGAGTATTGGCTAGAGTCAGCATGTGAGGTAGTGAGATAGATTGTACTAATGCAAAGGTTTCTCAGGCTTGAGCAACCATTGTAAATCTTCTCTATTTTTCTGATCTAATGCAATATACAGATAGGAAGGGGTTTTGAGCAACAAGTTTCCTCTTAGGTAAATCTATGAGCACATGTGATTGAATCTTGTCTCATGTTTATGTTGTGATTTCTCAAACAATTAATTATTTTCGTTGATGAGTAGTGTAGATTCAAGTCTATTGTTTTAGTAAACTACAATTAACAGTTTGAATCTACATTGGAATTTCTACAGTCTACATCTCTGGTTGACTTTATTATTTATGCTCTACTTCTCTTTGACCAACTCCCTTCCCTTATACCTTGGACATTGTTGGCAGCCCCCATTCACTGTAGCTCTTGTTACATTATCTCTATTCGTCATGTCCCTACTACGTGGCTTCCCCCCAACTTTCTATAGCTCTTGTCTTCCCTCCCCTAGCCCTCTACTTTCTTCTCCTTTTAAACCCCTCCTTTATCCCTCATCAACGTGTTTGTGTCTATAGGGGAGTGACCTACTATCAAGATTGGTCCCATCAGGGCCACACATAGATGCACCACCGCTGTTGGGTCCCTATAATACTAGTAATTACCCCATTACTATTGTAGTTGCATCCCTTATTAATATTGTTGTGCCCCTATTATCCCCATATTGTTATTATTGTGCCCCATAGAATCCCTCTACTGTTATTTTTGTGGCTTTATATTATTATTGTTAGGTCGGCTGGGTTATATTGTGACTCCTTAGACTCCTATATATAGAAATGAGGTTTTGTCATTTGAATCATCCAAGAATTGTTCATTTATGTAATGTAAAGGAGGTTGCCCCCTCGAAGAGGCTGAATTATAAGGCGTTGATCTATCTTTTCTATCTTTTCTTGAGCTGGTTTCATAACATTTGGTATCAGAGCTTTGGATTCTAGGGTTTCGTTGCTCCAAACAGGTCATCGTGGAATTTTTGCTATAACTTTTGTCCTGCGACGTTTCAGAAGTTGCAAAAAAAACCCATTTGAGAAGAAATCGCGCTGAACCTCAGGTCCGAATTTCATAGCTTTTCGCGCTATATTTGTGGAGATATGATCTGAGGAAGTTGGTCTTTTTGCAGACTCCTGAATTACATTCCAAACAGGTGACCTGGGGAAAATAGTCATAACTTTCTCTCTGGGGATCAGATTGAAATTTCATAAGAAGGTACAGAAAGAGGATGGACTGTAGTTTCTTGTATGCATTTTTCAGATCCAAAGGTTGAAACAATGACTCGTGGCACGTCGTACAAGTTCTCTCTACTGAACTAATCTATAATCAAGTCACTGTGGGAGATTTCCCATAACTCTTCCTTGGAGAATCCAAATTGGGTCAGATGTGTGGCATTGGAAAGAGAACACAGAGGGCTACTACAGGTCAAAAATTCAGAACTAGATGATCGGAAAGTACAGAGATACATCAGAGGAAATATCGAGCTCCTACAAAGTGAAAAAAGGTGTTTAGATTTTCTTAAATTTTTGCTTAAGCTTGGTTTGAAAATTTATTTTGAAGGAATTCAAAGGGCATAGTAGAGCATTATTATCGGTAACTGATGCCCCGAGGAAAGAAAATGCAAACACCTAGTAAGGAACCTGAAAGCTCTAGCATGACTCATGAAGAAGAGGAAGAAATGCCACATGATATATCAAAATTACAAGAACAAGTGCAACAAATGTCATTGTCACAAAAGCTAACAGAAGCTAAGATAAATGGCGTGGAAGCTAAGATGAATGGCGTGGAAGCTAAAATGAATGGCATGGAAGCTAAGATGGACAACTTGAAGATAGATTTGAACACAAATTTGAAGACATGCATGGCAGATTTGAAGACAGATTTGACAAATTTTCTACAAGAAATACTTACCAATGGTGAAAAGGTAGTAAAGGAAACTCATGATGCGAACAAAATAAATGTTAATCGTGATTTATTAGACTCTAATGTGGGATCAAAAACCCACCATATTCCAAAAATCGATATGAGGAAGTTTGATGGCAAGGATCCCGCAACATGGATATTACAAATGGAGCAATCTTTCGATCTCAATAATGTGCAAAACACACAAAAGGTACGTATGGAAACTTTATATTTGGAACCAAATCAGTTTGTATGGTATCAATGGCTTTGCTCTCGTAAACTATTTATCACTTGGGCAATTTTTACGGAAGAATTGATAGCACATTATGAGGATACAAAAAGAAACACTTTTTTTAGCCAATTGATAAGTCTCAAACAAAAGGGTTCAATAATGGAGCACATTGAGGAGTTCCAAAAATTGAACATAAGGGTAAAAGATATTCCAGAGGAGCATAGGATTGATGTGTTCATAGGGTCTTTAAAGGATAATATCCAACATGATGTTCGCCTTTGGGAACCTGATTCATTAGAGAAGGCATTCAGGTTAGCAAGAAAAATGGAAAGCAAAATTATGGCAACCAAGAAACATACCACTCTCAACTATAAAGATGGAAGTATGGTTGCTCCTAGTCTTCCACAACCTATAAGGTTTACACCACAATAATTGGAAGAAAAAAGAGCAAAAGGGCTTTGTTACAGTTGTGATAGCAAATACACTAAAGGTCATAAGTGTGCTGAGAAGAAATTATTCTACATAGATTGTGAAGAGGAAGAAGAAAAGGAGCAAGAAAGGTCAAAAGAAGAGGATATACTCCAGGAACAAAGCCTAGATAAAGAAGAAATGAATCCGACCATATCTTGTAATGCATTGGCGGGAATTACCACTCCTCAAACCATCAAGATAGAAGGACAAATCAAGAAGAAAAAGGTACTAGTGTTGATTGATTCAGGAAGTACCCACAATTTTATTCATTGTAAGGTAGCAAAAGAATTGAATTGCTTCTTATACCCAGCACCAGAGTGTTAAGTGATGGTTGCAAATGGAGGAACAATAAATTGCTCTAGAAAGTGCCATAATATCAAGCTATCGATGGGAGAATATGTATTGACTAGCCCAATACTTTCCATTCCAATGGGAGGTGCTGATGTTGTACTAGGAGTACAATGGCTACAATCCTTGGGTACAATAGCTTTCAATTTTCAAGAACTTTTCATGAAATTTTCCGTGGAAGGAAAGGAAGTTGAATTAAGGGGTATTGCAGGGAAACCGGGAAAGATAATTAGCTCTAATGGTATGAAAAAGCTTCTAAAAAAGGAACAAAGGGGTGTAATTGCACAATTATGTTCGCTAGATGTTTCCACATTGCAATCATCTATTTCTCCAGATCTCCAAAAAGTCTTAGACAATCATTCCAAGGTATTTGAGACTCCCAAAGGTCTCCCACCTATTCGTGATCATGATCATGCTATTCATTTGATTCCAGGAATTGTTTCTCCAAACATCAGGCCGTACATATATCCCTATGCCCAAAATAGTGAAATTGAACGTATGGTTGAGAAATGCTAGAGGCTAGTATAATTCAAACGAGTCAAAGTTCTTTCTCTGCTCCAGTAGTATTAGTGCACAAGAAGGATGGATCATGGCACATGTGTCCGGATTATAGGGAGCTCAACAAGCTCACTATTAAAGATAAGTTTCCCATTCCTGTCATTGATGAATTACTGGATGAATTGCATGGATCAATTTACTTCACCAAGTTGGATATTCGTTCAGGATATCATCAAATCAGAATGAAGACTGAAGACATTCTGAAAACAACATTTAGAACTCATGAGGGTCATTATGAATTTTTGGTCATGCCTTTTGGCCTTACCAATGCACCTTCAACATTTCAAGGTTTGATGAATTCCATTTTCAAACCATTCCTTAGAAAAATTGTGTTAGTATTTTTTGATGATATACTAATCTACAACAAGTCTTGGAAGGATCATGTTGAACATGTTGACAGAATGCTACAACTATTGGAGGAGAAACAATTATATGCAAAAAGATCCAAATGTTTCTTTGGAGTACAAGAGGTGGAATATCTGGGTCATATTGTATCTCATGAAGGAGTTAAGGTAGACCCTAGCAAAATTAACGCCATTAAGGAATGGAAATTCCCCACATCCATAAAACATCTGCGAGGATTTCTCGGGTTGACAGGGTATTATCGCAAGTTTGTTAAGAATTATGGGAGAATAGCAGCACCTCTAACAACGTTATTGAAGAAAGATGCATTTTCATGGACTCCAGAAGCAACAAAGGCCTTCGAACATCTTAAAGAGGAAATGTGCCAAGCACCGGTTTTAGCTACACCGGACTTCACAAAAACCTTTATTGTGGAATGCGATGCTTCAAGAAATGGAATTGGTGCTGTTTTAATGCAAGATGAAAGACCCATTTCTTTTGAAAGTCGTCCAATCAAGGGAAAGTTTTTACACAAAGCTATTTATGAGAAGGAAATGTTGGCAATAATCCATGCACTTAAGAAATGGTGACCCTACCTAATGGGAAGACACTTCAAGGTAAAAACAGATCATGATAGCCTTAAATACTTTTTAGAACAAAGATTATCCTCTGAAGAGCAGCAAAAGTGGGTCACAAAGATGTTGGGTTATGACTTTGAAATCATCTACAAAAAAGGGAAGCAAAATGTGGTGGCAGATGCACTCTCAAGAAAGGATGAGGATGTGGAAGCATTGTTGTGTTCCATTTCTATTATCCAGCTAGATTGGATAAACGAAGCAAGGGAGGAATGGAAGAATGACGAAGAAGTATGGGCACTTATTCGAAAGTTACAACAAGATTCTAGGATGTCTGATACATTTAGCTGGCAAAATGATTCTTTATGGTACAAAGATCGCTTATACCTTTGTAAGAATTCCCAACTAAAAAAAAAGATTCATATGGAATTGCACACTTCTCCCTTAGGAGGGCACTCGGGATTTTTAAAAACTTACCACATGGTTAAGAAGGAATTTTTTGGGATGGCCTTAAATCGGATATTCAAAAATTTGTGGCGGAATGTTTGGTTTTCCAACAAAATAAAGTTGAAACAATTAAGACACCGGATTTACCCAAGTCTGAGGGAAAGAGTGTCATCATGGTGGTAGTTGACAGACTTACCAAGTATGCACACTTTTGTGCATTATCACATCCATTTAAAGCCAGTACGGTTTCTACTGCATTTATGGAAACAATTCAAAAGCTACATCGAAACCCAAAGATTATTGTACGTGACAGAGATCCCATTTTCACTGGACATTTTTGGACAGAATTATTTTCTTGTCTTGGTACTCAGTTAGCTCATAGCTCATCTTATCAGCCTCAATCTGATGGGCAAACTGAGATAGTAAACAAATGTTTGGAAGGATATCTCCGTTGCTTTGTATCTGATAAACACACACAATGGGTCAAATGGTTGCCTTTGGTTGAATGGTGGTATAACACTTCCTTCCATACAACAACAAAAATGACCCCATTTATGGCACTTTATGGATATCAGCCACCATCCATCACATCATATTTAAGAGAAAATCCTAAGGTTCAAGCAGTGGAACATCACATCGAACATCAACAACAAGTCCTCCAACTCTTAAAGGATAACCTCGTGTTGGCACAAAATAGAATGAAACAACAGGCAGATCAACATCGCAGCGAAAGAAGTTTTGATTTAGGTGATTGGGTATTCCTACGGCTACAACCATATAAGCAAATGTCCCTCAAGCAAGCTAAGAAGGATAATAAATTATCACCAAAGTATTATGGTCCGTACAAGGTGTTGCAAAAGATTGGTACTATGGCATACAAATTGGAGCTTCCTGCAGCTTCTCGATTGCACCTGTTTTCCATGTTTCATGTTTAAAGAAGGTTATAGGCGACAAGCTCCCAGTTCAAACAATATTGCCAGAACTTGACGAGGAAGGAAAAATTATATTGGAACCAGAAGCAGTCACAGAAACAAGAACTCGACAGCTACGAAATCGATCAATTTCAGATTATCTTATCAAGTGGAGAACTTAGTCGTTGAAGATTCCACATGGGAGAATGAGAATTTTATACAGAAGCATCCAGAACTACTCAAGTGTTGAGGACAACATTTTTTTTGAAGGAGAGGGGCATGTTGGGTCCCTATAATACTAGTAATTACCCCATTACTATTGTAGTTGCATCCCTTATTAATATTGTTGTGCCCCTATTATCCCCATATTGTTATTACTGTGCCCCATAGAATCCCTCTATTGTTATTTTTGTGGCTTTATATTATTATTGTTAAGTCGGCTGGGTTATATTGTGACTCCTTAGAATCCTATATATAGAAAGGAGGTTTTGTCATTTGAATCATCCAAGAATTGTTCATTTATGTAATGTAAAGGAGGTTTCCCCCTCGAAGAGGCTGAATTCTAAGGCGTTGATCTATCTTTTCTATTTTTTCTTGAGCTAGTTTCATAACAACCGCCTGGAGGAAATTGTTGCTCGTTTTCATGAAACCACACCAGGCCCCATCCAAGAGAAACTAATTCATGCTAAGGAGGAGTGTACCTCTCACAAGCCCCAACTCTTGGACATGGAGGAACTTGCTAAGATGGAAAATTGGGTACCAAACACTAGGCACACTCGTGAACACTTCAACCAATATATTTACATAGTTGATTTATATTGCCACATGAAGTTCCTCCTTGGCAGAACCTTATTGGACTTGCATAAGCATTAGGTAGATGTCCTTCATTCACTTGATCATATGCATTTAAATATGAAGGAATTGGACTGACAGATGGAGTGCATTGAACAACACCTAGGTATCCCAACCTCGGTTGGAGACATTCTAGGTGAAAACAATTACCCCATCCAGGTTACAGCCATAGATTCTAATCCTTCTGCTTAGTTTATGCCATGCTTCTGCTTTATTGATTTGTTGTTCCTATTGTCCACTTTAAAGGCCATTTAGGCTATCTTTTGAGTTTTTGTATGTCAAATGGACTATCTCAATACTCTATTTTTCTTTTTCCTCCCTACAGATTTTTTTTTCAACAAAGAAAAAACCAACAAGTTTTGTATTAATAATAGATATTTACATATGTCAAGTAGATCTAATTTCCACATATAATCAATGTTGTTCTTGTTAAGCACACACATGGTAGAAAACGTATGAAAGATAAAACATGAGAGTACATTTTTTATTAACAAATGATATACATTTATAGTACATGGTTTGACCGTTGGGTTCCACATCCCAAGGTCTCTTGGACTCCTTTAGTCTATTCAGCTTCCACACTAACCCTTAGAGGATTAGGTGTCCAACATCCCCCCCTTTAATAGGAAGGGTTATGTATCAGTCCAAGAAGAGAGTTGTAATACAAAATGTGCAAAAAATCCATGGCAGCACTAGGTTGAGTGTGCTCTCTAAAATGTTGGTATAAAGGGTAGTGGTTTAAGGATAACCACCAACACTGGAACGTGTTAGTGTCAATGTCTTCACACTACCATCAGTGATCAAAATTCACTCTTTTGCATTCATATTAGGAGTCCCATTCTCAATGAGTTGCATTCCATTAGGTCATGGATCAACTGATGGTAGGCACATTTTATTTTTTTTCCCTCATGACACATTTCTGCTGACCACTTTCCATGTGTGATTCAGTCAATGGTTCAGGTTCAGGTTCATTTTTAGTTTATTTCATCAAATAGGTCTTAGGTCTTAGGGTTTCAATTTCAGTAGGTATTAGGGCTTCACCATGTCAAATTTTCAGTAACCATTGACCAATAAGGGTCAGCAGACATATGAGGATGACAATAATCATTAGGAAAGCTTTAAAATCATAATTTGTAAATTTAATAAGTTTTTCACCTCAAAACCAGTTTGAGGTGAAAACAAAGCATTGTTTTTTTTATTTGTAATTTCTTGTACTTTCATCATTTCTCATATGTAATTAATAAGTCTCATGCTGCTCCTGGTCACCTGCTGATATTCCAAATACATGCCACTGCAGAAGAAAAAGATCATCAAATATTAGTTCACCTATTTTAAGCAAAAAGTCAAGCATCCAAAAAAACAGAGTATTTGAGAAAGCCAAAAGACATTATAAAGTCAGTTTTGGAGAGTGAAAAATCAAAAGTGCCCAAACCATATAAAGGTCATTTCTTTCTCAAGTTAATTCATTGTTAAAGTTGAAGTTCATGAGAAAAATTGAAATTTTAAGGGGTTATTGAGCAAAAGGAGGAAATTTTTGTGTTCTTGGAGGAAACTGCCCGACGCTATGCACCAAAATTTGGCGCTACACACCTGGGCTTTTTCTCCTTTGTTTTTTTGAACCAGCGCTACGCTTTTGACTAGGAGACGTTTTGGAGAAATGGTTTGCATATTCAGATTCAACATGATGAGAACATCAATCCTTGAAAGTTTCAACATTTTTGGAGTAAATCTTGGTCACCTAAAGGTCAAAAAACCATCAAAAAATGCCCTCTCTACCTCTTTTTGGATACACAGGAAGCAACCTTGGGATGTTCCACTTTTGAGGGGGAAAATGACCTCCAAATGAAAAACTTCAAGATGTTCCAGAAACTAGACAGGAATACCTTTGCAATGACCTATCTTAGGTTCAATTTGGCTAAGCGAAAGACCTCCAAAATTAGCTGAGAAGTGGCGCTACACACAGGACAGGTGGCGCTACATATAGAACCAGTTTGCTCAAAAATCCAAATTTCGCCTAGTTTTCCTACAAGTTGACTTTTTCTCTCATCTTGGATGAATTTATGATTCTAAATGATGCTATGCTATGTAAATGTAAGTGTAAAATGACCTTAGAGGGTAGATTCATCATTTTGAAGTGGTTTGGGGGTCAATGAATCAATTTCCATGGTTTTAGAGGCAAGCTATTCCACTGCCTATATTCCTGTTCCTAGTTTAGATATGGTTAAAACAACCCCTTATCTCTTGGATTCGACCCCTGATGGCTAGCATAGGTGGTTTTCATGTCTATATTATATATTTTCTTCCTCATTTGTAAAGGTTGGACTCTTGTGGATGTTTTGAGCTACATTGTACATCTCTACAGTGGTTTGGCAAGGAAATAAACCAAGATTTGCAGCAATTTTTGTGGGATTCTTGTGGTAATGTGTTTTTGCATTGTTTCTCCTTCTGTCATTAGTTTTTCTCATGTGTTATATGTGCCAAAATATATTTCACTCTTCTTAACTAAATGAAATCAAGATAGATAGGTGGAATACACTGGTAATAATGCTCTACCTTGGGAATACATTTAGTTTTTGATGTTTTCAGCTGTCTGAAGAGGACTCACGATCCTTGCATGCCATCCTCAGCTCCTCACCAGTCTTAGACCTACCATATCACTTAATTCCAAGTGCTAAGACACCTACCTACCTCGCCCCACAGAACACCCTGCAATTCTGACTTGGTTTCCCGGACCCAAAGCTGCTTGCTCCATTTGATCCAGCAACAAAATCATCAAAATCAACAAAAAACCCTAGAGGTACTATACCTAGCCTAAAATCCATATTCAATTCTATCATCTCAAGTGAGATTGACAAGGAGAGAGCCCTCTCCCGACCTGGTAGGGCTAGCTACTAGGTTAAGCTTGGTTTGTGGTTATCCTAGGATTGCCTTCCTTCAGCCTGAGGTCAATCTAGGCTCTAACATAGTGGCGACCATACTTGGGAAGAAAGACAAAACACCCCAGTACAATTGAGAAGTTCTAAACTTTTGGATGATAGAGTTTAGAATTCAGTAGGCTGAAAAATGGAAAGTTGTAAAGCAATATCAAACTCTTGAGAACTTTGAACACACTGGCTTCAAGAAGATACACCAGGTCCAATCTTGATCCCGATCCTCCTCCTGTATTTGAAAATCCTAATCTTATCCCTCAGATACTCAGACAAGAAATTGTATCAAGTCCTAGACTGGTTTTCAGATCTCATTCATGCCCGGTAGAGTGGTTGTTCCTTGAAGATCTTCCTTTTCACGAATACTTTGGTCTCTCCCTATTTAGAACCACATTTGATAGTGAATTACTGGATATATTTGCAGACCCAGAATTCACCAGAGAGCTTGAAATCCAACGAGCCAACTTGATAAGTAACTGAAATCTTCAAAACTCTCCTCAGTCATCCATCATCGTTGATCGAATTCTTGAGCTCTCTAATTCGGCTTCAACATCTTTTGCCTCATCCTCAATTCCTCATATTCCAGTAAGTCATTCGACATCTCCGTTTATACCTTCCCTCCCTCATCAACTTATCATTACCCCTCAAATTCCCATTACTTCTACTACATCAATAGCTCTTGTTGTCATAAATCCTCCTCTTTCTCCAAGACCAATTTCAAATCTGCCTCGAGTCATGGCTGCCAGATATGCACCTCTCGTTCTGCCTCAGAATTTGGATGATATGCCCGCTAATTACCAAAGTAAAATACCTCTGTTCGATGCCACTCAAAGTATCACAGCGCAACAACATGTTGATAGGATGAATGACTTCTTTGATCTTCATGAGGTAGATGCCGAAAATGTGTCCATGAGGTTATTTGTGCAGAGTTTTGGAGGCAAGGTCCGAAAGTGGTTCAGAGCATTACTAGCGGGATCTATCAATTTTTTCCAGTTCTTCATAGACAATTCCTGGACCGATGGGAGGTAAAGAAAAATCCTCTCCAAATTCTATCTGAGTATGAAAACATAAAAAGGAATGTAGGTGAAAGTGTCCAAGATTACTGTGTAAGGTTCACTACAGTTTACAATGCTATTCCAGCTGACATTAAGCCACTGATGGGGTTAGCATTGATCAAATTTCCTAATGACTTCGATGCCGATATGGCATATCAGTTGAGAGAAAGAGATCCTACCACACTTGAGGATATGCAGAAGAACGTAGTGAGTGTAGAGGCAAATCTGCTGGCCAAAATATTAAGGATGAAAACTAAAAAGAAGGTGACTATAAAGGAAGAAGCATCTTCCTCAGATGTTAAGGCAGATCATATACTCCGGAAAATTGAGAAGATGTTCAATTGGTTAACAATTGCAGAAAACCTTGAAACCACAATCAGAAATCCAAACTTCATAGGACAACAACAACCTCAGTTCAGGATTAAACAAAGGGAGCAGAAGGCACAAGATCAGTCATCACAACAGCAAGTCAAAACTCCTTTGCAGCAAAACTATGTACATGGAATGGAGAGTGAAGATGATGATGATCCGGTAGTGGAGGCAAATCATTTCTTTACTGCTGATGGTTTACCTATCTATCTCACGGAAGATGAAGAATATTCAGAGATCCCTAATGTGCAAAAGGATGAAGATTATATATTGGAAAATGAAGCAGTTTTGGAGGATGAGTCAGATGATTATCAACATGGATATATGAATGCATTGACAACACAACAGAAACAATATTCATTGAGAAGCAGAGATGTACCAGTCAGCCTGGGTCAAAAGAGTGTTAGGATATTCTGACACATAGGAAATAGTTAAGTATAACTTGGTCTAGTGTAGAGTTAGGTAAAGTGTGTTTATTTACTATGTACTTTTTGTAACTTACAATCCGACGGTCACGATATGTAGTGATCCGACGGTTCATTCTCTCCTTGGTATTACCGACACTTGATCCGTGGCTTAACACCCGATTGGTCCATGATCTCTATTTAAAGAGCATGGAGGGTCATTTGTAGGGTAACCATTCATGAGAGAAGCTTATGTAAATTTTCATTCTTTTATTAATAAATTGCCTGAAGTGGCCGCATTGGCTCAGGCCGTGGACTGTTTCCCTCTTTGAGGGTTTTAACCACGTCAACAATACTGGTGTATTGATCTGTGATCTGTTTGTGAGCGGTGTCCTTTGGTGTTCTATCTGAGGAACTTACCCTGTAAATTCCTACATGGTATCAGAGCTATTTGAGGGTCGCATCCGTTGGTGATCCAAATCTGAAGCCGGTAGAACTGCATCCGACTGTCGTTTCCTAGATCTACTGTTTCTGACTGCTTTCGGGCCGAGAGGACTGCTCTATTATGTTAGGAGCATCTGTTCCAGTGAGGAACCCCTTTCGTTTCACACGAAAAGGTTTCCGGTAGCCCTAGCTACATCATTTTTAAGATCTGGAGGTATACAATGTTTATTTGCAGTTTACAATTATTTTCTCTCTGTTTATTTCGGTTTATTTAGCTCTTTGTTTTTTTATTACCGGATCTATACCTTTCATTTCTACGTATGCTCTTTGCCCTGTGACTCTGTGTGATCTGGGCAAATCAGAAACAGAAAGGAAGGATTTTTCTCATGCGTATGCTCTTTTCCGCCGCGCCTTAGTGTGATCTCGAAAAATCAGAAACATTGAGGAAAATATTTAGTTTCCAGGTATAGCTAACTTCAAGCCGTAAGGTTTGTTTTTTTTGTATGTCCATGTTGGGTTTTGTGTTTTTTTGTTTTGTAGGGAGAAAGAGCTTCCTCAAGTAAGCATGCAGCCCAAAGCTTCAGTGACTAAAAAAAAACCCCCCTTCCTCTTTTCCAAAAATTACTAAACTTTTAGTTTAGCTCACTTGGTCCAAAGCTACTTTATGAGAGTAGAGGTCTTGAGTTCAAGTCTTCTTTTTTTTGAGCTAATTAGATTAAGTTTGGAAAGGGGGCGGATTTTTTTTAATATAACATTATCATTCATTTCCGCACATTCCCGCACTTCGTCGGCATCTTCATCAAATTTTCTTCAAAAAGCCATAACTTCTTCATCCGGAAGCCGTTTTTTTTTAACCAGCCTAATTTTTCGAGATCTTTCCATTGGAACACTTAGTTTCAGCATCTATAGCTTTAGTTTCTGTTAAAATGGAAAGTCCATGCCAAGTTATTCTTGACAGCACCAACTACTTCCAATGGTGGTCCTACATTGTGGATTTACTTAGAAGTAAAGGTCTCTACAGAATAGCCTCAGGCCAAGAAACCAAACCGAAAGATGAAGATAAGGCAGCTAAATGGGAAAATAGGTAAGATCAAGCACGTGGGTTGATAGGGATGTCTATTTCTCCAGATCTTAGATTCCATATTGCAAAACTTGATACTCCTGATGAAACAATGAAACAAATCACTAAAGTTTTTGGAATTAAAAATGAACTTAGAGCCCATCAACTCGAAAATGAGTTGCTTACATTGGACCCCAATAATTTTTCTTGCATTGAAGATTTTTTGTCCAAGTTCAAGACCCTTAGACTTCTCTTGGAAGGTGTTAAGGTTAAGAAAGAAGATAGTAACCTTATCTATTCCATTCTTACTAAGTTGGGACTAGCCTACTTTGTGTTTGTTTCCACCTTCCATTCTACAAGAGAAGCCTTCATTTCTCAAGGACAAGCCTACAAGTCCCCTTCCTTTGATTCCTTTTGTGATTCTTTAATAAGAGAACAAGAAAAACTCTTACACCTTGGTCTTCTTAATCTTGGAAACTCTTCTAAGAAAGCATTAGCCACCCAGCAGCAACCAAATTCAAAGAATCCTAAAAATTTGTATCCTAAAAGGAATGGTCCTAAACCAAACAAGGGTCCTAAGCAATTTCAGCCTCAAAATGAAAAATCATTTCAACAAAATGATAAGGCAAATAAAAACAAAGGGAAGAAGACTGATAGACATTTCCACTTTTGTAATCGAGATGGCCACTTAGAATCCAAATGCTTTAAGAAGATGGAAGCCTTGGAAGCAGCAATGAAGAAGCATAACATCCATTTGGAGCACTCTTCAACTTCAACTTCATCTTCAGGAATAGCACTTTCTACATGTGGTTGTCAAGCATCTCGATCTGGCTATGCACTTAATGTATCTTCTTCTTCTCATTCTCATGAGTGGCTCATTGATTCTGGAGCTTCTTATCACATGGCCAAAAACAAAGCCATGTTTTCTTCTTTAAATGATTGTAACACCAAAAATATATATGTTGGTGATGATAGATCTCTTAGTGTTGTAGGGACTGGAACTGTTCATATAGACAATGGTCAATTTAATGATGTATTATGTGTTCCAACCTTATCCTGCAACCTTCTATCTGTATATCAGATAACTCATTCAGGTGAAGGTAAAATCGTTGAATCTTCACCTCACGATGTGTAATTAAGGACCTAAGAGATCCTCGACAGATTTTAGCTACTGGAATTGCTGATGATTCTACAAGGTTGTATAAGTTTCACAACTTTAGGTCATCAAATCTTCACTCAGTATTTGTTGCTCATAACGATGAAGTGAGCAAACTTTGGCATGAGCGATTTGGTCACTTAAACTATCGCTCCCTTCAGAATCTATGTAAAGAAAATATGGTGACAGGTCTTCCAATGGTATCTTGTAGAGATGGTGTTTGTTCCGGATGTGTACTCGGAAAACATCATCGGGATAGTTTTGAAAAATGTGCCTCTTGGCATGCCTCAGCCCCTTTACAGCTTGTGCATAGTGATTTATGTGGTCCACTTCCAGTTGTTTCATTCTTTGGCTACAAGTATTTCTTAACTTTCATTGATGATTTCTCCAGACGCACTTGGGTATACTTCTTAAAACTCAAGAATGAAGTATTTAACATGTTCTTGGCCTTTAAGGCCTTTGTTGAAAAACAATCTGGACATCAACTTCTTAAGCTAAGATCTGATAATGGCGGAGAACATGTTAACAACAAATTCATCAACTTTTGCACTGAGAATGGAATTCAAATGCAACATACTGTTCCATATACTCCACAACAAAATGGTGTAGATGAAAGGAAGAATCGCACCTTAAAGGAAATGGCTAATTGTATGCTTCAATCTAAAGGACTTAGTCTTAATTTTTGGGCAGAAGCAATTAACTGTGAAAATTACATAATAAATCACACTCCTACTAAGGTTTTAAAGAATATCACTCCAGAAGAAGCATGGAGCTCAATTAAACCAGATGTAAGTCACTTTCGTGTTTTTGGAAGTGAAGCATGGGCCCATATTCCAAATGAGAAACATAAAGCTTTAGAACCTAAGAGTGAAAAATGTATTTTTTGGATATTCTGAAGATGTCAAAGGATATAGACTTATTCCACTTAAGTCCAAAAATGTTATCATTGGAAGAGATGTAAAGTTTGCTGAAAATATATCGGCCTACGAGCCTAGTTCGGTGGATGTGCCACCTCTCTCTATCTCTTCTACTGTTGAAAATATTTCTTCTTCAGATGATGAAAGCGAGGATGAAAATCCTCCCCACCTTCTCAGGATCCTCCTTAAGCTCCTCATCTTCCAAAATGGGTCCGTGCTACTCGGGATGCAGCAGGTGATCTTTCCGGTGATCCTACAGATCAACGACGTACATGTTCTCAGTTTGATAGAGCCTCTTCCTTACTGGCTCAAGCTTCAACAAATTATGATCCTGACACCTTTGCAAAAGCTTCAGGCCATCTAGATTGGGAAGCAGCTATGAATGAAGAATATCGTTCATTATTGGCAAATGATACATGGGATCTTGTTCCTCTACCAAAGGGACGAAAACTTGTTAGATGCAAATGGGTTTACAGAACCAAGTATGGACCAGATGGGAAAGTTGATAAACATAAAGCTCGTCTTGTTGCTAAGAGTTTTTCACAAGTTGAAGGCATTGACTATACTGAAACCTTCTCCCCTGTTGCCAAAATAAACTCTATCCGCCTTGTTCTTTCCCTTGCTGCCTCTTTCAAATGGGAAGTCCATCAGATGGATGTTAAATTTGCCTTCTTGCATGGGGACTTGCATGAAGAAATCTATATGGAACAACCTATTGGCTTTATACAAATAGACTCCAGCCTTGTATGTCAGCTTAAGAAATCCCTTTATGGTCTCAAGCAAGCTCCTCGGGCTTGGTATGCCAAAATGGATAGCTTTCTTTTAGAATCTAGCTTTTCTAGGTGGCATTCTGACAATACTGTCTACACCAAGAAAGTGGGCAAGTCTCTTATCATTCTTGTTCTTTATGTTGATGATCTTATCCTCACTGGTAGTGATCCCAACCTTATCAACCATGTGAAGTCCAGCCTTAAAAAGAAGTTTGAAATGACAAACTTAGGACACTTGCATTATTTTCTTGGTCTTCAAGTCTTGCAATCCAAGGAAGGTATTTCCCTTTCCCAGTCCAAGTATGCATGTGATCTTCTATGCCATTTTCACATGGAATACTGTAATCCATCCCCTTCTCCCTTTCAGTCTAGAGCCAAACTTTCAGTCTCTTGTACTTCCCCTGAAGTTGATGCTACCTTATACCGTCAACTTGTAGGAAAAATTTTGTATCTGACCCATACTCGTCCTGACCTTTCCTTTGCTGTTGGCCTTGTTGCTCGATTTATTCAAAAACCACATGAAAGTCATTGGAAAGTAGCTAAAAGAATAATTCGTTATGTTCGAGGTACAGTTCAGTTTGGGATTCATTACAGTGCCGAAGCATCTCCTCTATTGGTTGGTTTCACTGATTCCGATTGGGCTGGTGACCCTGATGATCGGAAGTCTACTGCAGGTTATGTGTTCACTCTTGGTTCAGGACCTATTACATGGGCTTGCAAGAAACAAGGTGCCATTTCTCTTTCTTCAGCAGAAGCAGAGTATCGTGGTGCCATAGAAGCTAGTAAGGAAGCCTTGTGGCTTCGTCAGATCCTATCAGAGTTTGGCTTTCAGCAGCAACATCCGACTACACTTTGGTGTGATAATCAAAGTGCCATTCAACTATGCAAAGATCCAGTCCAACATTAGCGCAGAAAACACATTGAACTGCACATGCACTTCATCAGAAATCTCATTCACAACCATGTTCTTGAAGTGCAATATTGTTCAACAGATGATCAAGTTGCAGACATCTTTACAAAGGCTCTCACAGAGGCGAAGTTTACTAAACTTCGATTTATGGTTGGAGTTCAGGAAGTTGTCACTAAGGGGGGATAGGCTCTAGTGCCTCCTTCCTTCTCCTATTGTGTCATATTTGTACATCCTTCAATCCTATCCCAAGTTGTTCTTAAGGGGGATGTTAGGATATTCCGACACATAGGAAATAGTTAAGTATAACTTGGTCTAGTGTAGAGTTAGGTAAAGTGTGTTTCTTTACTATGTAATTTTTGTAACTTACAATCCGACAATCACGATATGTAGTGATCTGACGGTTCATTCTCTCCTCGGTATTACCGACACTTGATCTGTGGCTTAACACCCGATTGGTCCATGATCTCTATTTAAAGAGCATGGAGGGTCATTTGTAGGGTAACCATTCATGAGAGAAGCTTATGTAAATTTTCATTCTTTTATTAATAAATTGCCTGAAGTGGCCACGTTGGCTCAGGCCGTGGACTGTTTCCCTCTTTGAGGGTTTTAACCACGTCAACAATACTGGTGTATTGATCTGTGATCTGTTTGTGAGCGGTGTCCTTTGGTGTTCTATCTGAGGAACTTACCCTGTAAATTCCTACAAAGAGAAAGGAAGCGCAACCTAAGAATGACTCCTCGAACATTCAGAAGAAAGGGAAGGAGCCTGCTGATCCAACTTCCAGAAAAGTATCATCTGCAAATGAGAAGACCAATCAGCAAAGTGTAGCAAAGGAAAAGGTCGAAAAGAAGGACCCTCCAGTCAAAGAGATAGATAAAGTTTCAAATTTTAGTTTAGAAAATGAGATTTCTAAATTAAAAGTTTCAATTCCTTTGACTGAATTGATGAAGAACAGCAGTTATAAACACCAAGTGTCCAAAATTTTGAACATAGATCCTTTATTTGATATGGTCAAAGTAGAAGATGATCTGTTGGAAATAATACTGAGGGGGGGGGGTGAACCAATATTATCAAATCAGATACTTTTCAATTTCATACCCAGATTCATATACGCGGCTTCAGTTCAGTATATCAGCGTATATACGCGACTGTGTTAAATGCAACTAGCGTATATGCAGTAATCTTATGATTCAGTTAGCTTATCTTTAGTAAATTCTTCAGAACATTATTAACCATAATAGCAGTAATCAGGTGCAGTAAAACAGAACAGATCATCACACATAAGAAGCACACATGAACACAAGATATAAGGTGGAAACCCAATGTGGGTGAAAACCACCTGCTGCAATTCGTCTCTTTCTTCCTTTAATAAGAAACTTCTTTTACAATGTATTGGTGGAGTCCTTTACCAGCATGTAGGCTTCAACCTGCAGAGGGCTACAACCCTCTTAGCTCTTGTACTAGCTAATATACTAGTACGTAGGTGCTGACCTACAGAAGGCTACAACCTTATTTTCTTCAGGGACCACGTTTCATTAATTTTCAGACTGGACCCATGAGTACAAAACAATCACTGCTGCAACACAATCATCAACTTATACTTGCATCATAAATCCATTCCTGCTCCTCATCTTTGCCTAATGATCTTCTCCTCCTTTTATAGTCTTAGGCCTTGCTCAATACCACGGTCCAAAACCATAATAAATCAATACCAAGAGCCCAATACTTGGGTTCAACACACTTGTCGAGATACCATGGTCCAAAACCATAGGTTCAAATACCGAGGACTAACTACCACGGACCAAGACATAAGTTTTCCCACCTGTACGCGCTTTTCCTTGCGTGAAAGTGCGTGTATACGCATACGCGTCTTCGGCACGTCCAACCCGCGTGTATACACTGATTTGTCACAATGAACCTGCGTATATCTCTTTCTTGACCTGCTGTACTAAGATCTATCCTCTGATTAAGTTGCCATCACCTGTATCAACCTCTGAGTGAGTTGCCATCAAGGACAACACTTGTATCATAATGCCAACAATCTCCCCCTTTGGACTTGATGGCAACCACCACACCAAGTCACTCTCCCCCTTTGACATCAAGGGCAAAGGGCGGACCAAGATATTCTCTTCCTTGGTATACCTTTTGCTATCCATACTCCCCCTGAGTACATGCTGAAGTTTCTGATTGAGCTCCCCTTTGTATATGCCAAGTTGTATCAATGCATCCATGCTCCCCCTGATCAGATGCAAGTTCTAAGACCAGTAATTCATTCAAGACCATGACTATCAGTCATCATATATGATCTGCACCATAAGCATCAGCATCCAAACCTGCAATACCATTCCTTTGATCAAACAGCAAATTGTATCATTTAGCTTTATCAACAACTTATAACCATAATGCCAACAATGCATTATTTGAAGTATATGCTCCCCCTGAGCCTGAGCCAACCATGACCGAACCATTTCCTGAGTCTGTTCTGCTGCCCTTTCTTCTGATCTCCATATACGCGACTCTGCAGCCTGTAACTCGCGTATATACGCGACTTATCTTCCTTGGTATACCTTTTGCTATCCATACTCCCCCTGAGTACATGCTGAAGTTTCTGATTGAGCTCCCCTTTGTATATGCCAAGTTGTATCAATGCATCCATGCTCCCCCTGATCAGATGCAAGTTCTAAGACCAGTAATTCATTCAAGACCATGACTATCAGTCATCATATATGATCTGCACCATAAGCATCAGCATCCAAACCTGCAATACCATTCCTTTGATCAAACAGCAAATTGTATCATTTAGCTTTATCAACAACTTCTAACCATAATGCCAACAATGCATTATTTGAAGTATATGCTCCCCCTGAGCCTGAGCCAACCATGACCGAACCATTTCCTGAGTCTGTTCTGCTGCCCTTTCTTCTGATCTCCATATACGCGACTCTGCAGCCTGTAACTCGCGTATATACGCGACTTATCTTCATTATATCAGCGTATGCAAGATGGAATACTGAATTTCTTCACTTTCAGATTCCCCTGTGTCTGTTATGTCAGCTAACTAAGTTATGTCACACCTTTCTGTCTCTAATTCTGTCTTCTTCAATTCCTGGAACTGTGATGATGTATGGTCCTCTTGTTTTGAATTTTGAAAATTGCTCTTGCATTCCCTTGCTTTATGTCCAAGTTTGTGGCATGTATAACATCTTAAATATTTCATGTTCCTTCTATTGCAATCAATTTCTTTGTGTCCATATGCATTGTAGGCAAAGCAATATCCTCTGAAATACCTGGGATGCGATGATCTTTTGTGATGGTCTTGAACCATTCTACTTTTACATCTGGCTGCAACATGTCCAAGATTATGACATACATAACATTCAACATTATTCAGTGGAGGAAATAATCGTCTATCACTTCCATAGTTGGGAGTAAAGGATTTTCCTTGAGGGATTTCTTTCCTCGGTTGTTCCTTGTTGAGCATTTCAGATTTCTCATTAGAGTTTCTTGCCTCACGTTGTGAGCTAGATTCACCTTCAACGGATTCATAAAAACCAAGACCAGTTTTGATAATAGGGGATCTTTGACTACCAAGAATGTCATCCAAAATCTTAGTACTATCTTGAAATCGCAATAATTTATCCTTTTCTTCTAATTTACCTTTTAAGATATTTACCTCAACCTGATGTTGTTCTTCCTTTTTCCAGATACTGATTCCTTAGGTCTTCTTCAACTTTTCTTCCTTCTTCCACTTGTTGCTTTAATTTGATCACTTCATGTTCTTGATCTTCAAGAGCTTCTCTGTTCTGCTCTCTTGATTTTTCAAGATCTTATTTTAGAGAGAGGATCTTTGATTCAAGTCTCTGAATTGTTATGCTCTGATCATTTACTATATCCTGCAATTTCTCCCTTACCCTGGTTACTGTCTCCAATTGTTCGTTTAATTTGGTAACTTCCTCAGTTTCTGCATTCTTCTTTTCATATGCCATGAGACTTATAATGTCTTCACTACCATTGAATGAGTCATTACTTTTAACATGGGTATAATAGCTTCTATTACCTTCTTCAGACATCTTTCCTTTGTTATGAGGGCATCTAGCAGCATAGTGACCAACTCTACCACATGAAAAACATTTGAAAGGTAGCTTACCTTTGAACCGTCCAGTTCCCCGTTCAAGATTCTTGACAAAATTTACCTCATCTTCTTCCTCTGACATGTATCCTGATGCTTCGAATGCGGCTTCTGATGGTCCCTCTTTTCGCATTTCAAAAGCAGTTAAGATTCTGTGAAGCTGTGACATGGTGATTGTCTGCAGATTCTCCTTTTCTTCTATGGCAGAAACTTTGGAATCAAATTTAGCAGACAGAGATCTCAAAACATTTTCAACTAAGACAACTTCCTTAAATTCTTCACCCAAATCCCTCATACAATTTACAATTTCATCCATTCGCAGGAAATAATTAGCTATGCTTTCATTACTATGCATCTTAAGATTTTCATACCGGATTCTGAGAGTTTGAAGCTTTGCTCTTTTTACCTGATCATCTCCTTCGTAGCTCAGAATGATTTTGTCCCATATTTCCTTAGCTGATTTGAAATGCATGACCTTCATAAATTCCGATTGTGTCAAACTTCCCAATAAGACAGTAACAACTTTGGCATTGAGCTCATATTGCTTTTTCTCTGCTGCATCTGTAGGAGTTGCTGATGGGAATTTGTATCCTCCTTCTACGATTCCCCAAACTTCTGCTCCAAGAGATTGTATATATGCAGTGGTTCTTATCTTCCAGTGGGTAAAATTGTTCCCGTCAAAGATTGGTGGCCTGATGTGTGCCTCTCTTTCTGGATTAGTCATTCTGATGGATCTTTTCCTTCAAGCGATCAAGCTACCTCTGAAGGACCTGCTCCGATACCAATTGTTGGAAATAATACTAAGAGGGGGGGGGGGGGGTGAATCAGTATTATCAAATCATATACTTTTCAATTTCATACCCAGATTCATATACACGGCTTCAGTTCAGTATATCAGCGTATATACGCGACTGTGTTAAATGCAACTAGCGTATATGCAGTAATCTTATGATTCAGTTAGCTTATCTTCAGTAAATTCATCAGAACATTATTAACCATAATAATAGTAATCAGGTGCAGTAAAACAGAATAGATCATCAAACATAAGAAGCACACATGAACACAAGATATAAGGTGGAAACCCAACGTGGGTGAAAACCACCTGCTGCAATTCGTCTCTTTCTTCCTTTAATAAGAAACTTCTTTTACAATGTACTGGTGCAGTCCTTTACCAGCACGCAGGCTTCAACCTGCAGAGGGCTACAACCCTCTTAGCTGTTGTACTAGCTAATATACTAGTACGTAGGTGCTGACCTACAGAAGGCTACAACCTTCTTTTCTTCAGGGACCACGTTTCATTAATTTTCAGACTCGATCCATGAGTACAAAAAAATCACTACTGCAACACAATCATCAACTTATACTTGCATCATAAATCTCTAAATCACCCAATACTGAATCACTGAAACCCTATCATCAAAACACAGAACATAAACCAGAGCCCAAAACTCTGCAACAACCACTAGAATCAACAGCAACCTGAAACACCAAATCTCATAATGCATACGCTACTTGACTATATCAAAACCGCGTGTGTACGCGCTTTCACCTGAGACAACCCGCGTACAGATCTAAAGATAATTACTTATACCTTCGCTGTCAGATCCAACCTTAGCCAAGCGTCACAAACAGATAACCAGCAATACTAGATCTTCCCACTTCGTCAGACATCCATTCCTTGCTCCTCATCTTTGCCTAATGATCTTCTCCTCCTTTTATAGTCTTAGGCCTTGCTCAATACCATGGTCCAAAACCATAATAAATCAATACCAAGAGCCCAATACTTGGGTTCAACACACTTGTCGAGATACCATGGTCCAAAACCATAGGTTCAAATACCGAGGACTAACTACCACAGACCAAGACATAAGTTTTCCCACCTGTACGCGCTTTTCCTTCCGTGAAAGTGCGTGTATACGCATACGCGTCTTCGACACGTCCAAACCACGTGTATACGCTGATTTGTCACAATGAACCTGCGTATATCTCTTTCTTGACCTGCTGTACTAAGATCTGTCCTCTGATTAAGTTGCCATCACCTGTATCAACCTCTGAGTGAGTTGCCATCAAGGACAACACTTGTATCATAATGCCAACAATCTCCCCCTTTGTACTTGATGGCAACCACCACACCAAGTCACTCTCCCCCTTTGACATCAAGGGCAAAGGGCGGACCAAGATATTCTCTTCCTTGGTATACCTTTTTCTGCCCATACTCCCCCTGAGTACATGCTGAAGTTTCTGATTGAGCTCCCCTTTGTATATGCCAAGTTGTATCAATCCATCCATGCTCCCCCTGAGCAGATTCAAGTTCTAAGACCAGTAATTCATTCAAGACCATCACTATCATTCATCATATATGATCTGCACCATAAGCATCAGCATCCAAACCTGCAATACCATTCCTTTAATCAAACAAAAAATTGTATCATTTAGCTTTATCAACAACTTCTAACCATAATGCCAACAATGCATTATTTGAAGTATATGCTCCCCCTGAGCCTGAGCCAACCATGACCGAACCATTTCCTGAGTTTGTTCTTCTTCCCTTTCTTCTGATCTCCATATACGCGACTCTACAGCCTGTAACTCACGTATATACGCGACTTATCTTCATTATATCAGCGTATGCAAGATGGAATACTGAATTTCTTCACTTTCAGATTCCCCTGTGTCTGTTATGTCAGCTAACTAAGTTATGTCACACCTTTCTGTCTCTAATTCTGTCTTCTTCAATTCCTGGAACTGTGATGATGTATGGTCCTCTTGTTTTGAATTTTGAAATTTGCTCCTACATTCCCTTGCTTTATGTCCAAGTTTGTGGCATGTATAACATATTACATATTTCATGTTCCTTCTATTGCAATCAATTGCTTTGTGTCCATATGCATTGCAGGCAAAGCAATATCCTCTGAAATACATGGGATGCGATGATATTTTGTGATGGTCTTGAACCATTCTACTTTTACATCTGGCTGCAACATGTCCAAGATTATGACATACATAACATTCAAAATTATTCAGTGGAGGAAATAATCGTCTATCACTTCCATAGTTGGGAGTAAAGGATTTTCCTTGAAGGATATCTTTCCTCGGTTGTTCCTTGTTGAGCATTTCAGATTTCTCATTAGAGTTTCTTGCCTCACCTTGTGAGCTAGATTCACCTTCAACGGATTCATAAAAACCAAGACCAGTTTTGATAATAGGGGATCTTTGACTACCAAGAATGTCATCCAAAATCTTAGTACTATCTTGAAATCGCAACAATTTATCCTTTTCTTCTAATTTACCTTTTAAGATATTTACCTCAACCTGATGTTGTTCTTCCTTTTCCAGATACTGATTCCTTAGGTCTTCTTCAGCTTTTCTTCCTTCTTCCACTTGTTGCTTTAATTTGATCACTTCATGTTCTTGATCTTCAAGAGCTTCTCTGTTTTTCTCTCTTGATTTTTCAAGATCTTCTTTTAGAGAGAGGATCTTTGATTCAAGTCTTTGAATTGTTATGCTCTGATCATTTACTAGATCCTGCAATTTCTCCCTTACCCTGGTTACTGTCTCCAATTGTTCGTTTAATTTGGTAACTTCCTCAGTTTCTGCATTCTTCTTTTCATATGCCATGAGACTTCTAATGTCTTCACTACCATTGAATGAGTCATTACTTTTAACATGGGTATAGTAGCTTCTATTACCTTCTTCAGACATCTTTCCTTTGTTATGAGGGCATCTAGCAGCATAGTGACCAACACTACCACATGAAAAACATTTGAAAGGTAGCTTACCTTTGAACCGTCCAGTTCCCCGTTCAAGATTCTTGACAAAATTTACCTCATCTTCTTCCTCTGACATGTATCCTGATGCTTCGAATGCGGCTTCTGATGGTCCCTCTTTTTTCATTTCAAAAGCAGTTAAGATTCCGTGAAGTTGTGACATGGTGATTGTCTGTAGATTCTCCTTTTCTTCTATGGCAGACACTTTGGAATCAAATTTAGCAGACAGAGATCTCAAAACCTTTTCAACTAAGACAACTTCCTTAAATTCTTCACCCAAATCCCTCATACAATTTACAATTTCATCCATACGCAGGAAATAATTAGCTATGCTTTCATTACTATGCA
Organism: Pinus tabuliformis; assembly: GCA_031772625.1. Lineage (NCBI taxonomy): Eukaryota > Viridiplantae > Streptophyta > Pinopsida > Pinales > Pinaceae > Pinus > Pinus tabuliformis. The sequence goes on along the minus strand of CM062806.1, from coordinate 436,358,747 downwards.
TCTTAAGATTTTCATACCGGATTCTGAGAGTTTGAAGCTTTTCTCTTTTTACCTGATCATCTCCTTCGTAGCTCAGAATGATTTTGTCCCATATTTCCTTAGCTGATTTGAAATGCATGACCTTCATAAATTCCGATTGTGTCAAACTTCCCGATAAGACAGTAACAGCTTTGGCATTGAGCTCATATTGCTTTTTCTCTGCTGCATCTGTAGGAGTTGCTGATGGGAATTTGTATCCTCCTTCTACGATTCCCCAAACTTCTGCTCCAAGAGATTGTAGATATGCAGTGGTTCTTATCTTCCAGTGGGTAAAATTGTTCCTGTCAAAGATTGGTGGCCTGATGTGTGCCTCTCTTTCTGGATTAGTCATTATGATGGATCTTTTCCTTCAAGCGATCAAGCTACCTCTGAAGGACCTGCTCTGATACCAATTGTTGGAAATAATACTGAGAGGGGGGGGGGGGGGTGAATCAGTATTATCAAATCAGATACTTTTCAATTTCATACCCAGATTCATATACGTGGCTTCAGTTCAGTATATCAGTGTATATACGCGACTGTGTTAAATGCAACTAGCGTATATGCAGTAATCTTATGATTTAGTTAGCTTATCTTCAGTAAATTCATCAGAACATTATTAACCATAATAACAGTAATGAGGTGCAGTAAAACAGAACAGATCATCACACGTAAGAAGCACACATGAACACAAGATATAAGGTGGAAACCCAATGTGGGTGAAAACCACCTGCTGCAATTCGTCTCTTTCTTCCTTTAATAAGAAACTTCTTTTACAACGTACTGGTGCAATCCTTTACCAGCACGCAGGCTTCAACCTGCAGAGGGCTACAACCCTCTTAGCTCTTGTACTAGCTAATATAGTAGTACGTAGGTGCTGACCTACAGAAGGCTACAACGTTCTTTTCTTCAGGGACCACATTTCATTAATTTTCAGACTCGATCCATGAGTACAAAACAATCACTGCTGCAACACAATCATCAACTTATACTTGCATCATAAATCTCTAAATCACCCAATACTGAATCACTGAAACCCTGTCATAAAAACACAGAACACAAACCAGAGCCCAGAACTCTGCAACAACCACTAGAATCAACAGCAACCTGAAACACCAAATCTCATAATGCATACGCTACTTGACTATATCAAAACCGCGTGTGTACGCGCTTTCACCAGAGACAACCCGCGTACAGATCTAAAGATAATTACTTATACCTTCGCTGTCAGATCCAACCTTAGCCAAGCGTCACAAACAGATAACCAGCAATACTAGATCTTCCCACTTCGTCAGACATCCATTCCTGCTCCTCATCTTTGCCTAATGATCTTCTCCTCCTTTTATAGTCTTAGGCCTTGCTCAATACCACGGTCCAAAACCATAATAAATCAATACCAAGAGCCCAATACTTGGGTTCAACACACTTGTCGAGATACCATGGTCCAAAACCATAGGTTAAAATACCGAGGACTAACTACCACGGACCAAGACATAAGTTTTCCCACATGTACGCGCTTTTCCTTGCGTGAAAGTGCATGTATACGCATACGCGTCTTCGGCACGTCCAACTCACATGTATACGCCGATTTTTCACAATGAACCTGCGTATATCTCTTTCTTGACCTGATGTACTAAGATCTGTCCTCTGATTAAGTTGCCATCACCTGTATCAACCTCTGAGTGAGTTGCCATCAAGGACAACACTTGTGTCATAATGCCAACATGATCACCCTGAGCTCATCTTTGGCCCTGCTTTAGAAGGTCAGTCTGAGGATAGTGAAGTTCCTCCATTCTATATAAGCCTTATATTGCACGAGTATGTCCTCCACAATGCCATGTTTGATTCTCAAGCTTCCCATAATCTGATGCCAAAAGCCATTATGGAGAAACTGGGCCTTGACATTACTCGAAAGTATCATGACCTGTATTCTTTTGATTCCGGTAGAGTCTGTTGTATTGGTCTTGTCAAAGACTTGGTGGTGTCTTTAGACCAAATTCTGGAAAAGAATGTTCGCATGGATGTGGTTGTTGCAGACATTCCACCACGGTTTGGTATGCTTTTGTCTAGATCGTGGGGTGCAAAGCTGAAAGGAACTTTACAAGTAGATTTCTCCTATGCTACCATTCCCGTGTTTGGTCAATTGAGAAAATTGTATAGGGAGAAGAAAATGAAGTACATGATCACAAGCAAGGAGAAACCACGTAATCATCCAATTAATGTTGTACATACAAATTTAGAGTCATTTGTATTATATTGTGATAGTGGTTTGAATGATATTGATAGTTAGTTAGTTGAAGTAGAAGATGTGCCAGAGATTTCAGAAAATTTCATAGCAGTCCTTGATCAAGAAAGACAAAAGATTGTAAGTACCTCTGAGCATTCCACATTTCGTCAGCAGCAGAAAGGTAATGAACAACACAAATTGAAGAGGTCAGTCAAAGTAAGAAAGAGGATGAAACAAAATTTCAGCACTTAGAAGAAGAAGCAGGCCTATGGAGCATGGATTTTGACGGAGCCGTGGGTAATGATGGTGCCAACATAGGGATTTGGATTTGCGGCCCTGTTTTCCAGCCAAATAAAGTCCCCAGTAATGTTAGAATTTGTTCATATAAATTGGCCTTTGACTATTCTAACAATGAAGCCAAATATGAAGCACTGATTGCAGGTTTGAAAATCCTTAAAAAGTTGAAAGCAAAAAGGATATCAGTCTATGGAGATCCGGAGCTGGTAATCAAGCAAGTTAAGGGTGAATATCAAGCCAAACATCCTCGGATGAGGGCTTATAGTAATGCAGTTTTAGATATCTTAAGGATGTTTCCATATTATGCTTTGACATGCGTACCTCCTGCACAAAATGTAATTGCAGAGTCACTTGCTACTGCTGCAAGTAATTTGAAGATCCCGATGAATTCCAACAACAAATTTGAGATCCATGTCAAGCACCGCCCAGCTGTTCCCGACAATATAAGGTATTGGTAGGTGTTTTGGGATGATAAGGAGATCAATAATTTTTTGCAGAATGAAGGAAACTACAAGGATGCTTCCATAGATTGTGATTATGATGATGATGAACTGGAAATTGAGGTGAATCAGATGGAAATATTGCAGCTAAAAGACAATGTCATTCCTAAAGGTCTCATACCGTTAGAAGAACTTTTTGATCAAGATGATGTGGCTAGGAAGCCAAGCTTGGTGCAAATAGACAAAGGTGTCGAGGATGTGAATCTTGGAACAACCGAGAAGCCCAAGTCTGTGAAATTATCAAAGACATTGTCTCCTGAGGTAAAGCCTAAATATGTTAGATTGTTATCTGAATTTGCTGATGTGTTTTCTCGGGATTATTCAGATCTAAAGGTGTATAACAAAGATATAATTCAGCACACTATTCCCATCAAGCCAAATCAGAAGCTGTTCCAATAGAAGATAAGAAGAATCAATCCCAAGTTGCTGTTGTCCATTGAAAAAGAGGTAAACAGATTATACAAGGCTGATATAATTGTCCCAATCAGATTTTCTGATTGGATTTCTAATCTTGTTCCTATGAGAAAGAAGACCAGAGAGATCAGATTGTGTATTGATTTCCAGAATCTGAATAAAGTGTCATTGAAGGACAATTACCCACTGCTGAAGATGGATCATATCCTCCAGAGAGTGGTTGGAGCATCGCGCATGTCACTGCTCGATGGATATTCTGGGTATAATCAAATTTTTGTGCATGAAGATGACAGAGATAAGACTGCATTCACCACCCCTTGGGAATATTTCATTATGCTAAAATGCCATTTGGTTTGAAAAATGTTGGAGCCACATTTCAGCATGCAATGGACATCACTTTTGCCAATGAAAAGGATGTATTTTTGGTTGTGTATTTAGATGATTTAACAATGTTTTCAAATTCAGATGATGAGCATCTTCACCATTTGAGGATTGTGTTTCAGCGATGTAGGAAATTTGGGATATCGCTCAATCCGAAGAAAATCCTTTTTGCTATGGATGAGGGGAAGCTACTTGGCCATATTATCTCAAAGGAAGGCATCCGCATTGATCCTTCAAGGGTAGAAGCAATTTAGCAGATAGATTTTCCCCGGAATAAGAAGGAGATACAAGCATTTAATGGTAAGATGAATTTCCTACGAATATTTGTACCCAATCTAGCTGAGCATTTGAGAGAAATTACTAATATGTTAAAGAAGGACAGTGTGGTAAAATGGACGGAGGATGCTATGAAATCATTTAATTTGGTAAAGTATGCTTTATCTACAGCCCCGGTTTTGATTAGTCCCGATTATACACAAGATTTCATTTTATTCTCCTTTGCATCTGAGCATACCATGGCAGCAATTTTAATGCAAAAGAGAGATCAGCTAGAAAAGCCCATTGCATTCTTCAGCAGAACTATTAGAGATGCATCTTTGAGGTACAATATAATTGAGAAGCAGACTCTTGCTCTTGTCAAAGCTTTAAAGGATTTCCGAGTGTATATTCTGCACTCTCACATCATAGCATATGTTCCTAACGCAACAGTTAAGGATGTGCTGGTACAAACCGATCCAGAAGGAAGGTAGGGAAAATGGATTACAGCAATGTTAGAATATGATCTGGAGATCAATCCTACAAAGCTGATCAAAGGACAAGGCTTGGCGAGGTTGATGGCGGAATCAAATTTGCATGCGTTAGATATAAATCTTATTGCAACCATGTCCGAAGATGAAGAAGAAAGCTCCCTGATTCAAGTGTTTGAAATGTTCCTTTAGTCACCATGGTATTCAAATATTGTGTATGTACTTCAGCACCTCTCACCACCTCCGAAAATGTCAAAAAACAAAGGTAGAACTCTTAAACTTAAAGCTGCTAAATTCTGCATTTTGAATAATGCCCTTTATTGGAAGGATCCAGGAGGTGTTTTGCTGAACTGTTTAATTGAAGATGAAGCCCAGCAGGTGATGAGTGACTTTCACAAGGGTGATTGTGGTGGTCACTTGTTCTGGAAGACAACAACAAACAAAATCTTGAGAGCAGGTTATTACTGGCCAACCTTATTTTCAGATGTCTATAAAACAATCATGAGCTGTCATGAATGTTAGGTCTTTCAGGGGAAAAGAAAGTTGCTGCCTCTTCCTCTAAAACTGGTTGAAGTCAATGCACCATTTCAACAGTGGGGACTCGATTTTATTGGGGAGATCCATCCAACATCATCGGCTCAGCACAAGTGGATCCTAACAACAACCGACTATTTTACCAAGTGGATTGAAGCAATCCCGACCAGACAGGCAACAGACACGGTAATCATTCAATTTTTGGAATCAAATATTTTATCTCATTTTGGTTGTCCTAGTAAAATCATCACAGATAACACAGTTGCATTCAAATCCAAGAAGATGATCGATTTTTGCAGCAAGTATAAGATTACCTTAGGTCACTCCACAACATATTACCCGCAAGGTAATGGTCTGGCCGAATCATCCAATAAGTCATTGGTGAACATCATCAAGAAGCTGCTGGAAACAAACAAGAAAGGTTGGCATAAGAAGTTAGTTAATGCTTTGTGGGCAGATAGGGTGAGCCAAAATAAGTCTATAGGTATGTCTCCATTTGAAATAGTATATGGCATTGACACAGTCTTTCCGACATCTCTAGCAGTCCTAGTTGTGAAACTTTTACAGGAGGCTGGTAGTGAGGAAGATGATTTTCAGCGAAGAATCAATCAGATGATCCATTTACCGCAGACAAGGGAGGAAGTCCTCCAAAATACTTTCAAATTGTAGGATAAGATCAAAAAGATCTATGATCGGAAAAATAAAGAAGATAAATTCTAGCTTGAAGATGTGGTGTTACGGTGGGATGCTAGGAATGAAGATAAAGGCAAGCATGGTAAGTTCGAAAACTTAAGGAAGGGACCTTATAATATTTTTGCATACAGAGGACAAAATGCATTCCTGCTCAAAGATATGGATGGACAAGATTGTCAAGGAGGACCAGTCAATGGTAGGCTCCTAAAGCGCTACTTCTTCTAAGGTGATTTCTGAAATCATAAAGTGATCATTGTATATACCATTTTCCTTTCATTCCAAGTGTTCAAAATTTACAATTCATTTTAGCTTGGGGCCCGAGGTGAAGGCTATAAAGTTGAGTGATTTGTATCAATTTTTGAGTCTTGAGTCAGTTTTTGAGTCTTGAGTCAGTTCGAGTCTTGAGTCCATTTTCTTAGTGTCAGTTTCAATTCTTGAAGTATATTGACTCTGTTGCCCAATGGAAGAGGCACTAGTCTAATTATTCCAGAGATCTATGGTTCTTGGCACCTCCAAGGAGCTACCATCCCCATTGGAGCCAATGTTAGTGTCAGTGTCTTCACACTGCCATCAGTGATCAAAATTCGCTCTTTTGCATTCATATTAGGAGTCCCATTCTCAATGAGTTGCATTCCATTAGGTCATGGATCAACTGATGGGAGGCACATTTTAGTTTTTTTCCCTCATGACACATATATGCTGACCACTTTCCATGTGTGATTCAGTCAATGGTTCAGGTTCAGGTTCATTTTTAGTTTATTTCATCAAATAGGTCTTAGGTCTTAGGGTTTCAGTTTCAGTAGGTATTAGGGCTTGACCATGTCAAATTTTTAGTAACCATTGATCAATAAGGTTCAGCAGGATGACAATAATCATTAGGAAAGCTTTACAATCATAATTTGTAAATTTAATATGTTTTTCACCTCAAAACCAGTTTGAGGTGAAAACAAGGCATTGTTTTTTATTTGTAATTTCATCATTTCTCATATGTAATTAATAAGTCTCATGCTGCTCCTGGTCACCTGCTGATATATCCAAATACATGCCACTGCAAAAGCAAAAGATCATCAAATATTAGTTCACCTATTTTAACAAAAAAGTCAAGAATCCAAAAAAACAGAGTATTTGAGAAAGCCAAAAGACATTATAAAGTGGGTTTTGGAGAGTGAAAAATCAAAAGTGCCCAAACCATATAAAGGTCATTTCTTTCTCAAGTTAATTCATTGTTAAAGTTGAAGTTCATGAGCAAGATCGCGATTTTAAGGGGTTATTGAGAAAAAGGAGGAAATTGTTGTGTTCTTGGAGGAAACTGCTCGGTGCTACACACCAAAATTTCGCACTACACACAGGAGCTACGCTACACACCTGGGCTTTTTCTCCTTTGTTTTTTTGAACCGGCGCTACACTTTTGACTGGGAGACTTTTTGGAGAAATGGTTTGCATATTCAGATTCAACATGATGAGAAAATTAATCCCTGAAAGTTTCAGCATTTTTGGAGTAACTCTTGGTCACCTAAAGGTCAAAAAACCATCAAAAAATGCCCTCTCTGCCTCTTTTTGGACACACAAGAAGTAGCCTTGGGAGATTCCACTTTTGAGGGGGAAAATGACCTCCAAATGCAAAAATTCAAGATGTTCCAGAAACTAGATAGGAAGACCTTTCCAATGCGCTATCTTGGGCTCAATTTTGCTAAGGGTAAGGCCTCCAAAATCAGTTGAGAAGTGGCGCTACGCACATGACAGGTGGCGCTACACATAGAACTAGTTTGCTCAAAAATCCAAATTTCGCCTAGTTTTCCTACAAGTTGACTTTTTCTTTCATCTTGGATGAATTTATGATTGTAAATGATGCTATGCTATGTAAATGTAAGTGTAAAATTACCTTAGAGGGTAGATTCATCATTTTGAAGTGGTTTGGGGGTCAATGAATCAGTTTCCATGGTTTTAGAGGCAAGCTATTCCACTGCCTATATTCCTGTTCCTAGTTTAGATATGGTTGAAACAACCCCTTATCTCTTGGATTCGACCCCTGATGTCTAGCATAGGTGGTTTTCATGTCTATATTATGTATTTTCTTCCTCATTTGTAAAGGTTGGACTCTTGTGGATGTTTTGATCTACATTGTACATCTCTACATCAGTTTGGCAAGGAAATAAACCAAGATTTGCAGCTATTTTTGTGGGATTCTTGTGGTAATGTGTTTTTACATTGTTTCTCCTTCTGTCATTAGTTTTTCTCATGTGTTATATGTGCCAAAATCTATTTCATTCTTCTTAACTAAATGAAATCAAGATAGATAGGTGGAATACATTGGTAATAGTGCTCTGCCTTGGGAATACATTGAAACTAAGTTCTTCTTTGTGACCTCAGCCATTGGTCTATGACTCCAATTGGCGTTATTATTTCCACTTCACTTCTCTCTAGTTTATTCCATTACCTTCTACCCATGACATTATTATTGGTTCCCATTTGCTATGGCTCTAGTCGAGCTATCTCTCTTCCCTATGTCCCTTCTACATGGTTTCCCCCAGGCTTCCTGTACCTCTTTTCTCCCGTCCCTTGACCCTCTACTTTCTTTTTCTTGATAATCCCTCCTCCATGCCTTTCAATGCACCCATTTCTGCAAGGGAACGACCTATTATCAAGAACGAACCCACCGAAGTAGCACATGCTTGTACCAATGCGTGGAGGAGACCAATACCTGTTTATGTGAAGTCACATTATGCCCCATCTCAGAGGAATTAACCTATACTGAGGATAAATGAACCTATCATAGACTCAAACTGAAGTCATATTGTGCCCCATCCAAAAGGAATTAACCTATACTGAGAAGAAATGAACCTCTCATGGACTCAAACTCTCAGACACAAAGGTACTTGTTGAGATAGATGACTGGGTGCTAGATAAATGGCATACTCGTGGATGCTTCAACCAGTGTATGTACAAAGTTGATCTATATTGGCACATGAATTTCCTCCTTGGTAGAACCTTATTGGATTGGCATGAGCATCGAGTGGACGCCCTCCATTCACTTGAGCATCTACATTGCCATCTGAAGGACCTATACTAACAGATGGAGCACATTGAACAACACCTTGGTATCTTAATCCCACCTAGAGGAATTTCATGTGACAAAAAATACCCCATTTAGGTTGTAGCCATGGATTTTGATCCTTCATCTTAGTTTATGTCATGCTTCAACTCTAATGGTTTTTTGTTCCTACTATCCACTTCCAAGGCCATTTAGGCTAGCTTTTGGGTTTTTGTATGTTAAATTTGGGCTATCTGAGTACTCCATTTTTTTTTGCCTCTCTATAGTGAGTGACCTTTTGGTTTTGGTCCAGTATCCTTAGTGAGATATTGATGTAATATTTTTCAATATTACCATGGAATCCACTATTTAGAAGGAAATACAATTTACCTCATAAAAGAAACAGATTGGAATTAGTGTAGCAATATAACTCAAATGGATGACAGACATTGACATGTCCATCAACTTTGTACATCACTTTATAACTAAAAATAAATTACAATAACTAAATCAAAATTCCAACAATCCACCATAGTCACCAAAAATTTCTATTATGTATCCAATTTAATAAATAAAATACCCATAATCCTAATAATTCCAAAATATTTTTAATATCTTTTATTTTAATAAACTTTTAGTTTATCAAAACCATAAAACCACTAATCTACTCCTTGTAAATTTGTTAAAATAACCATCTCTGCAACTATAAATTTACAAGTAAAAATGCCTTAGGAATTTGTTAAAGAAAATACCTCACTTTTTAGAAAAAATGAAATTTTATTAAAATATTACATTGAAATTCTTCGATAAATTAAACTCATTTATGTTTTTCCTCTTTGGAGGATATTCCACATTTTAAACATACATCAACTTACTTTAAAAACAAAATAACACATAAATGTTGATATTCTGATCAATACTAGTTCAAACGGAAATTGATCAAACAATGAACCAAAATGAAGAGTCGAAGAGAAAAAATAGTGTCAACAAAGTTTGCATTAATTGTCATAACTAGATGTTGGGAAAGTTATTGTAGGCTTTCATAGTCATAATTTTGTTGATGTGAGTTTTTTCTAGAATACTTTGTAGTATCGTTGAGGTGTCTGACGTTGTGGGTGAACACTTCACACATCTTCAGGGACATAAAACTATAATATTGATACAAAGAGTGCTAGACCAAAATTAAATAGATAAAGAATATAAACATTAGGGGATGTAAGGAAATTGTAAATGATAATGAATGAAAATTTTGATAGTAATATTACCATAACATAACTTGTCATCTTCTTCATCATAACAGATTTATTATAATATTTTATTTCCATTAATTTTTATTTAAAATAAATGATTGTTGAGAGTTCTTTTATAGTACAATATTGAAAAGATGTTGTAATACTACATTAGATGAAATATTAAATCAAATAATAATAAAACATAATATCAACTCTATTTTTTGCTTAAGAAAGAGCCAAACCTTCTATATCATAAATCAAAAGATGTTACAGAATGTACAAGAACAGTCCATTTACAAGAACGCCAGGAAGGGATACCCCAACCAAAAGCAAAAGAAAAAACCCCCACCCAACACCAGACCACCCTGACCCACGAGAAACATTCACTACAGTCTACAACGGTCACCCTCTAATCAACAAAGCGCGCCAAAGAGTGGGCCAACCCATCTGGCCCCACAAAACAACCCGACCCATCCTAACCGTCGATCCGGGCAACTAGATCCAATGGCCAGGATCCATATCGCACCAACCAACACTACCAGACGATAGTGCGCGATGGAGGGTGGTTTATATAACTCCCCCCTGCCACGTGTTGCGTGCTCTATGGAATTGCTACCATGAAAGAAAAACCACAAACCACTCTAGCAACGAGCGATCAGCGGGAAACCAGTTGGGGCACGATTTCCAGCTAGAAAACGACCAGGGTATAAAGTCTGATCATCGGAAAAATGGATTTCCCGCCCAGCTTGATCCTTCTACAAGCCCTACATCCGAGTCTGCTTTGAAGTGCGCCATAATCCTCCTGTTGCCGTCCCAAACTAGGGGACTCCTGTAAGCTTACTCTGGGGAGAAAAGCAACCAATCTTTGCTTGCCCTCCAACCAAGTATATCCTGAGAGGTAGTGGAAGCTCAAGCAAAGAAAAATCAATTCGTGCTTGTCTCCCTTCCTTGATAACGAACAATTTCTCTGTCCTCTGCAGCTTGTTCATCGCAGAGAGCCTTCAAATGGTTCTGGGGCATCACCTGCCACTTTTCCACTTTTCCGCATTCAGCATTATTCACCCCTTGATTAGCCAGGATGTCTGCTAGCTTGTTAGCATTCTGACGAACATGGTTGAAACTGACGGTTCGGAGTCCCTGGAGGTGAACGTAAATTATTTGATAAACCTAGATTAGTCTCTAGTGATTTGAAACAAAACATAATATCAACTCAATAAAAAAGTGACAAAAAATAAAAATAATAAATTGATTCGATTCGATTCAAATTGTTTTATTATAATTTTATTTTTATTGCACCACGAGGTGTTTTACAACTCAATATAAGGGAGATGGGTAGGTATTAAACATTAGATGTTAGATGTATGTAAGTATGTCAACATTTTTTAAATGTTGGCTCTATAACACATTACATATGATGAAGATACACATAACAAAATATATATAGATAAAAAAAATAATTTAAATTTTATATTTTAATTAAAATATTCTTGATCTATCCTCGTTGGGGGTGACTGACTTGAGAAGAATGCCATATCAGGGTATTTCAAGCCCTACCATGTAGTCGTAATGAGGACACTAAATGACAAGTACAAGAGGCCTGGTGGCCTGTAGGAGAACTTTCTAGAGATTGCATTACTTCTTATTGTCGTGGCAATGGTTGTGGTAAGCAAAAGCGTCAATTGAGAGATCAAAAGTTGGAGGTTGAAAGGTAACACCTACTTGTTTCATTCAGAGAGCCTCTTTGGAGAGTCAAGTTGGGGTATAGAAGTTGTTAAAGGTTGGCATTCAGAGGAAGCACTGCAAGCAGGAGTCGAACAAGTAGTTATATGGGATCCTGGGTCAGTGCTTGAGCGAGGATTGGCTCTGCCTGGATGTCTCATAGTGGCCCTCTATTGAAATAGGGCAACAAGAATTTTCCAATTTAATTTGTCCTTGAATTAAATTGTGAATTAAAATCGAATTTAGTCTTAACAACTACTTGGAAATAATTAATTAATTTACTTTAAATAAATTAGTTGAAGAAATTCAAGTTAGAAGTCTTTCTGAAGTCATGCAAGAGTTATCCCTTAAATTAAGGAGATAAGATTGAGTTATATTTGAGTTGTAATTAGTTAACTCAGTTTACTGAGTTAAGTCCAGTTAAACTAGTTCCAAATTGTTTGAGGAACTAATAGTGAGTTAACAGTCAATTGATGCATTAATGCACTCAACTATTGCTAATCTAGTTAACTGAAGATTCCCTCATCAGAAACTCATGCATGTCTATTCTGAGAAAGACCCAGTTGGGATTAATGTTCAAGGACAATGTACTATCAATTGCATGTGTTTTCTCATGGAGAAAACTCATGCATGCAGTCAAGGATAAATCCTTGTGGATTGCGCAGTTTTGGAAGAGAGATCATCCACTTGGTAACAGGGAATCATCCACAAGGAATAGCGCAAGGAAATAGGAGCTTGGAGGGCAGAGAGGAAGGCAGAGAGGAAGCCTAGAGAGAAGTCAAGATTTCCTGTGAGCATCTGTGAGGATTGTACTGAGAGATGGCTAGCTGCGAGAGCTAAGGCTTTGTATAATTCCTATGTATTTCCACCATGTATGATAATAGAATAGTGTGGGGTTTTTAGCTGAGGCTTTCCCCAAAGTATTTTCATGTGTATTGTGCCATTGATTCTTCTTCTTCTATTTATATTGTTCAGCTCGATCTTTAAGCTTCCACAAATTGATAGTAGAAGTAGGTTATAGTATTCTGCTCCGATTTATATTGCATTATCGGGTTAACCTACACAGATTTACTACACCCTCGACTCATCTAACAGGTTTCTAGACTTGTGACCCCAAATTTTCATTACAAAGGTAACTGATGAAGTAATTCATTCATTCATGTCCCTATTAGTGTTTCATGTCAATGCTTTACTTGTGCGGCCTTGGAAGCAATGTGAGAAACAAGTTTTGAACTTCTGGTCCATTGGTGGGTGGTTTAGGCATGAGGGAGCCCTATTGATTTATGAGGAAATATCTTGTAGTGGGGGGAATTTCTCTCAACCTAGCGTGTTTGGAATTTGGGGGCTTGTTAGGCACCCAACGGTTCATGGTAATATTGTGTGTTTGGGTGGGGTTGGGCAACAATGGCCCAAGCTAATGATGGTCCTTCACTTAAAGGTATTATTGCACCTTGTTTGATTGATATTATATGTTGTCAATTTTTTCATTACTGAGATTTCTGGCCTTGTCTCACCTCTTGGGGAGAGCTTGATTTTGTGCTAGGGTTGGGTCCTATGCCATACAACGTGCCTCTGCATAAGGTGGTCCACAAGTGGGGTAAACCCCTTGTTGTGAGGCCTTGGTGGGTATTCCATTAGTCGTAGGAGGAGCCAATGATATGCCAACATGGGCATGCTTGATGGGGTGGAGGCCTCCGTGGCCAGCATGGTGCTCAAGCTAACAGGGCAATGGAGCTGAATGAGGATGATGTAGAAGGTGTGGATATGGGAGGTGAGGTAGCACATGCCTAGACCCAGTCTTCAGGTTTTGTAAACCAACCTCCCTCACTTGGAACAATAGCTAATCATCTATGGGATATTTAGGCCAACCTAGATATTATCCACCAATAGAGGTATGATGACCGAAATGAGATTGTAGCCTACATAAAAAATGTTTAGTATATCAAGGGAGAAATTCTGGACTAGCTGGCTTCTATGCGACGTAGCCAATGCCACAACAATGAGTGAATGGATGAGATTGAGGTGCGTCTGGCACACATCAACTGTCATGTCCATAAAAGTCATGACCCTGCAATGACTTGGAGGGGTCAAGCTCTAAATCCCCCTCCCTAATATGAAAAATACAAAATGCTTTCTAGTTTTATATGTGTTTTGGTTAATCTAGCCATTTTGTTCTTGGGATATATGTAAGAAATGGACACATTGTTTATGTTTTAGTCTGGCTTTACTTGTTAACAAATCTGGCTTATTTCCGTGACCGACAAAAAAAATATATTCTTGATCTAATTTAACATACATAAAATTTATTATAATATATAATTTATAACCATAGCTTAGGTTTAAAGAACTCTAAGTTTGGTTTAAAACACCTATGCAGGGATAATAATTTATTTCTTAATATATAATGTTATATTTTATACTTACGCTTAAAATAATTTAGTATGCATAACATTTTTTAATATGATTTAAATTTATTGGTTGTGGTTAAAGAACCATAACTTAGGTTTAAGGCACAAGACATTGGAGAATATATTTCTTAATATAATATTTTATAGTTAATATTATTTTACAACTTATAACTACATTTACAATAATTTAATATGATATATATATATATATATATATATATATATATATATATATATATATATATATATATATATATATATATATATATATATATATATATATATATATATATATATATATATATCGGGGTTAAAGCATCATAAATTAGGTTTAAAGCTCCAAGTACCTAATAATATATTTCTTAATATAATATTTTATAATTTACAACTATCTTATCGTTAATCTCTTCTCTCGATTTGTGCATGTCATCCTTGTGCAGGGGTCATGCTAATCTTCTCTGTATCATTCCAATTTTATTGGATGTCTCTGAAGAGACTCTTACAATTAATAATCTCATTTAATATATAAAACATTTATTATAGTATATAATTTATACCTATAAGTCAGGTTTAAAGCATTATAGATTAGGTTTATAGAATTAGCGTGGGCAAAGGAAAAAGCAATAATGTAGTCAAGCTTGAAAGGATACAATAATGCATAGAGTTTGCAGGTTATTACAAGGAAAGGATTGCACAGACAAAATTTCAGTACAAATTTTGCAAGTCGTTAGGAGAAAAGGATTACGTAGACAAAAGGTTAGTAGCACTCAACCATTTTTTTATTTACCATGTTTTTACTCCTCTTTTAAACTTCTTCCCCCACATCTCTGGGCATATTTGGAATAGGATCTAGGGTTTAGCGTTGGGCATATTTGTGGCATGGTTTTTTTAGGTTTAGTTTGTGTGTGTATTTTTTCATTTTACCAAAAAATAAAATAGATTGACTTCAATAATGCATCATAATTAATGGCTATTTATTTATTTTTTACTATAGATTGAGGCTCATAATCAAGTTTTGAATCAATGATTACATTGTTTGCATTTAAAGTGATAACAATTAACTCTATAGTGTTACCTATATATGAAGAATGTTAATAATATGTGAAGAAAATTCAAGGTTAAACATTTTTATATTTTATATGCTTTCGTAATGACTCAATTTTGTTGGTTGCACCGCAACTTACAAAAAAATTATAAATACAAAATTTAAAAATTTAAATACAAAATTCAAAAGTGAGAAAAATTTGTGACCAACTAATGTGGTTCATGATCAAGACAAAGTGAGAAAAATAATTTTTAATTATTACTGTAAATACGATTTTATAATATTGTTTTTTTTAGGTTATTAATGTATTTAAATAATTTTATATATGTTGATAGAGGTATTAAAATTTAAAATATACTCTTTACCACATTCTTTTACTTTTTCACCATGTTTATTGTGACACCCTCCTCCCACATCTACCCAAGTAACCGACCAACCAGGGTAAACATGTGATGAGAGGCTACTATGATATGATTCAACCTCCTAGGTGACCTTACAAAAGAAGAATCAATGGAAACACATCAAACATACCTTCCACATCAACAACAACACTCCCAGGAGCCATCCGAACCACTCAGTTATGATGCCCCTGGGTCCCACTGAGATTTTTGACCACTTGACCTCTGGATGCTCCCATGCTATGGGCATGCCAGCATCCAGAGAGATCTGGACACTCCCACAAGCCTGCATGCCTACGTCTAGGGACTATTCCCAGCAAACCTATGCGAGAGTCCACGAGATTTAAGGCACTTTTCAAGCCCATAATTCCAGCGACTGCCTAGAACTTGTTGTAACTTATGGAACCCATTAAACACATGATGATAAGACTAATAAACCAAAACTAACTCCAGGACTAGGCCTGACCATCCCCAACTGAGACTAATATTTTGTCAAACACTTGGCATCAATGCAATCTACAAGAGTAAACAACAACTCTGAGCATAGGGGTATCATACTTATTTGAGAATCACTAAGATGCATTGATCCCTTGTATCATTAGCTGCACTATCATCTATTATGTCGTAGATACATTGTTCATTCATTTACCAATCAAAACATGAGGAAATCCATGCATCATCACTGTTATAATACATGCTTATAACTAGCATAATAACAACAAAAATATCAAGGATACATCAGCCATAGAATCCACATATAAGACAATACTTTTTTACATAATAATCAAGGAAATAACCTCTTATTAATGAATCCATAATCTAACTTGAGATGGGAGTACCATGTTCCACCCGACCATTAGAATGTTTGAGCCAAATTTCTCTTCAACAATTCACCCCCATGCCATATTCCAAGCATGAATGTGGGACTCAAACCAAAAGAAACAACCAGGACTTCCCGAGGCTAAACCACCTCACCCTCATCAATAAAAACTAGGATTTACTGTAATCCATCCCAGATCACTAGGCCAACACAATAAACATGTCATAATAGGCTTTACGATGATCTCCACCAAATCACTAGGCCAAAAAAAGCATGGATGCCACCTGATTTATCCACCTACACCGTGAGGAATTTTCCTGTCTCCTAGTCTGTCAGGCTTTAGCACAATCCATAGTCCAACCCAAGGATCACTAGGCCCTAAACCGAGACACCACCCTCTAGGATTTATTGTATCTCCCGCCATTCACAGTAAGGCTTCGAAGGCTTAATCAAGGGAAACCACCTCTAGGCTTTATTGTATATCCCTCCATTCACCGACAAGGATACCTAGGCCCACGAAGGCAACACAATCTACTTTACTACAACCCACAGTCTAGCTCAGGGGTTACTAGGCCAGTGGATTTACCATGATCCATAGTCCAGTTCAGGGACCACTAGGCCATGTGCTATATCATTCATAGATCCACCTTACTCAGCTTCGAATACATCCAGCAATCCAAGTCAACAAAAACATGAGAACCCCATCACACCATGGCTATCCGCAAATGGATAAGCTAGGCTGAAAACACTATCACACCTATACAAACCCATGCCATAACAACAAAAGAACCACATGCAATTCCATGTATGCCAAATCTAGCAAGGAAAATACACAAGCAAATCGATAGCTGCAAAGACTATTGTTGTAGTTGCTTGATCCTACTCTTCCTTGCTCCTTCCTTCTGCTTGCCTTCTTTTCCTTTCTTGATCCAAGGAAAAACATGAGAAAAAGCTTGCTAACTGATCCTCATAAGCCTTTTTATCAATTAGGCGTCTATTTTCTTCATTTTCCATTATTTTCATTCATTTTTCTCCTCACATGCAACCAATGGCCTTTCACCTTCCTTTTCTCCTAATTTCCTTTATTTTGATAAATAAATGCCAATTAATGTATCTTTTCCTTTCCAAAGCCTTTTTCATTGCATTTTCCATTTTCCTTTAGCCATAATAACCGAAATGAACATCCACACTAGGATGTTTTGCCCACCATTCAGCTTGGAATATGTCTCCCATCACCGTGGCCTTATATATTTTTACATGGAATGTATCACCATGGTTTTTATAGAACCCTCCCCCTTGGGGGAACACCGTCCTCGGTGTTCAATGACACCTATAACCAGCAAGACTCATGACAAAAAAACATACTGCCCATGGAACTTTATAACATAGCTCATTGCAATATTTACAATGATCGTCTACTAAAACATGACAAATATATCGTTTAATGGAGCTTTATAACACAACTCATTACGATATTTACAATAATAACCGCATATACACACATACACATTCACTTCACCTTGCAAATAATCATATTATCTATGGATCTTTATAAATCCAACTCGATACAGTATTTACAATAATACACGCGCATATACACATATGAACATTTTCTCAACCAAAAAATAAAAGGATACAATGCCTGCATCTGCAACAAGGGAATCTAGAGGCTCACAACTCCACCCTCAAAGTAATACCAGGATTCAAGTCCTTCTTAGTAAGTCGAGAATCCACTGCAAGGTCAAATATGCATCCAATGTCCACTTATCCTATCAGGGAATAGTTACCATCTCATTGTTCCAGGGCACACTCCCTATGTGTATTTGATTCCATATGCAATGCTAATGACCAAAACCAATATATCCCTAACCTTCCCTTCTCTCCTACACAGTCCCTCAGGCAATCTGGTCACCCCCTTCTGTGCAATCACTCATCTTCCAAGTTTCCCGGCATCCCCTATCCCGGGCAATCCATCCCTTGGAAAGGATTCCTTACATTGGAAGATCAAAATCTAAGGCATATACCTGCATCAAAACCATCATACTGGTCATAGCATGCTCATGGAAATCAATGGACACTATTGGGTACCAGTGTCCCATAATGGCCCTGCTCCTGAATACTTTACCAACATATTGTTGCATGTTCCAATTCCTTTTGCCATTGATGCTAATGCTTGTAGCCGATTTCAACCACCTAACCGGGAATTTCATGCTTTCCTGTACCAAGCAGATAACTCCCATTAGATTCAAAATAAATTGAAATAAATTCAAATCATACCTCATTGGTGGCCTATCAACAAGGTACACTTAGCAATTCTGTTCGTTTCCTGTCACAACAACTTAAACTAGCATCTTTGACCAAATCATCACGTATAAACATATCGCATCAGGTTAGCTCAAAACACAACCATCATAAATCACATGTAACCATCATAAACCATAATCATAGATCACATGTAATCATCATATACTAGAATCATAAATCACATGCATAATAAAACTGAAATAAAATACTGATACTTATCCTCTAATCAATCCTTACCTTCTACCTTTGTCCTTATTCCATGTGCACTCTAGATTGGTTACCGCACCTGAAAAACCAGTTCCTTCTCCTCAACCATGTGCACATACCCATAGTGTGCATCACACACATACAACCACACATGACATACGACACCATGCAATACATTCTCCTACACCTGACATAGAACACAAAACATACATCTATACCTAATGTACAACGCCACACAGTACATGTCCCTACACCTGGCATACAACACAACACAATAAATGTACAACATATAGTTCAACACAACGAATACACAATATGTCACGATACCACAACTACACAATGCACATACATAATCCCGCATGCCCGCAATGCAACATGTACAACACGTACACAATACCACATGTACACTAGTACCATATGTAGAACATGTACACAGTACCACTTGTACACAGCATCACCTGCACAACGTGTACACAACATCACATGTACACGAAACCACCTACACAATGCATACACAATGCCACATGTACACCGCACATCTGTACAACGTGTACACAATACCATATATACATAGTACCACATGCACAACATGTACACGATACCACATGTACACAACATCACATGCACACCATGTACACAACACCACCTGCACACAACACCACTTGTACAACATGTACACAACACCACATGCGCACAACACCACATATACAAACATGCCCACAACACCATATGTACATAGTACCACTTGTACAACATGCACACAACACCATATGTACATAGCATTACATATACAACATGTACATAGCATTTCATATACAACATGTACATAGCATCATATTTACACAACATTGCATATCCAACATGCGCACAACACCATATTCACACAATGTCACATATCCATTATGTGCACAATACAATATGTACACAACACCACATATATAACATGTATATAGCACTATCTATACCCATCACTGCATATGAAATATTCACACAACACTATATGTATCGCCCTATACATCACATTGCATAAACAACATCTACACACGCTATATTTACACAATAACACAGGCACACAACATCATAGACGCAACATGTACAACATATACACAATAGTAGTACCACACATCCAAAACCACACTATCTCTACTAGGAAACCTTGATTCTAGTGTCTCTTCGCCATCCATGGTTATCCTAGCATGCCACGTACCACACTGCTTTCATTTCGCTGATACATCCCTCAGTATAGCATGTACATAACATAAAAATAGGAATAATACAAGAATAAAATATCAATTCATATCCACATGATACTAACCTCATATATTTGTCATGAATACTCTTCCCACTTGATTCCTCATAGCCAATAACCTCTTCATGCCATTCACCTGCATAAGCAATCATTTCTCCACAAGAATGATCCCTGGTAACCCTGTCAGACAATGACATAGATACATAGACATATACATATATATAAACATTAGCATAAACAATCATGATCCATGATAACCCTGTCATACATGACATACATACATACATACATACATGTATACATATATAGACATCAACATAATCATGTTCACAACATAATTACCAGATATCATAAGGTCAAGGTTAAGAGAACACCCTTTATGCGTGCAACACATGCTCAACATCAAGAACAACAATTCCCAACATATCTAAGGCATATGATGCCTCCAATCAATTCACCTTACCTTTCTTGATTACCTTTCCCATGGTTGTCCTGCCATCATCCATTTACACTAATGGACCTAACCAGTCCAATTGGTTGTCATACTCTTTCCTTCAACTACCCTTTTACATGTATCGAGCTTCATCCAGGTCTTACATCACCTATTGGGTACCACACAAATCTCCCCGAACTACATTAACTTTCCTCTTTCCTAAACCAATTCCCAATACTAAAAACATAAAAGTCAAGACAAGAAACAAATAAAAATAAAACCATGGAAAACCAACAACAATATGACACCACAACCCAAGTGGCATGGCCATGCACAAAACGTAAAAAAAACTGCAATCAAGCACATCAAATCAACAAAATATCAAAAGCACGCGACTGATAACAAATGCCATGACTTAATCCCCATGGTTCCCAATGCTTCCAAGGGAAAGCTCAACCTGAGCCTTCTTCGAGATTTCATGGCAGCGTTTTTCCCATGAAATCCCTTGCATCATACCGCCATCAACACACAACTATTAGTGCATAAAGAAACATAACAATACACTATTTACCTTACCTTTATGTGGCAAGCATGTTTCTTGCCACTGAACACATCCACACCATCTCTTAAGGGACTCCAATTCCCTTGACATATCCACCTGTAACTAGAGACTAGTTCATATACCTATCATATACATTTTCATGAATATAGCACATATCCACATAGTTTTAGACAAGATTAAGGTTAAGAAGACTTCCTGTATGCAAAGCACTCATTCGTTTGGAATTATGGTTTCCAAACATAGCCAAAGGAATTCTTGCCCAATTCCTTTCTTTTACCTTTTTACCTTGTTGCAATCGAGGCTTACTATGTATTGTCACATCACCCAAATGTTAGTTATATAAACATATCAATTGCTACCTTGTCACGCTAATACCAAACATGTTTTCCTCACCAAGACTAAGAATCATGTCATATTCCATAGTTATCTCATATTCATTGGACATAATGCTACAACTATCACTTACTTACACTCAAATACATATCGACTATCTCAACACATATGTGTTAGTACGACCATCTTAAAACAAGATCATTTCTTCATGCAATCTTACAGACACATACTCATATCATGAAATTAATCTAACATTCAAACAAACTATAAATGTACCATGTTAGATAAATCAACTATACGACATAATAAAAATCAAACACTCAAACACCAAATATACAACATAATAAAATAGTCAAGCACCAAATATACGACATAAGCAAACTCATTCCTTAATGTATTGTAGGGGAGGCTATCTTGTTTGCACAATCAAGATAGATTAGCACAATATAATTTCACAACATATCAACTCAACCATAACTAAGGTCATGATATCCTTGATAGTAACTAGCTAACATATTCACATCATAAAATCATAAACAATTATCATTCATGCATAACAATCACATATGCAATGTCAATCTATATTAGTATGACATAATATCACAATGCATTAACGCATACAAGAATGTCATAACCCTAACGATTTTCATAGACGAATCCAAATTAGTATGATACATATAGCATCAAGATCTTAATGTAATAACCCTAATCATCAAGTTACTATCATATAAAAAAAAACAAGTTATATATCATACTCATCAACAACATATAACCTAATCATAAAGCTAACTATCATATAACAACAACAAATTATATATCATGCTTATCAACAACATATAAACTAATAATCAAGCTAACTGTCATATAACAACAACAAGTTAACCTATAACATACTCAACAACAACATATAATATATAACATAACCATAACAGGTTAACCTATAACATACTCATTAAGTTACCTAACATAAAACAACAATAGCAATGCATACAACCATAGGTTACTATCATTCATGACTATCTAACACATGTGCATATCACTACACTAATCAACTATCATCTATTGTGTATGCAACCATAACATTAATAGACATGCACATAAACCTAATGTATATAACCCTAATGCATATAACAATCCATTAACTAACATACCTACATGCCAAACATACAATACCTGTATGATGATCGGCCCTTACCCTGAAGTCCATTTTTGTAACTTCATATTAATGATCTGCATCTTCTGCTCTATCTCAGCCAACACATTAGCATCATAACATACCAATATCATCATGATGACCTAATTGCATACAATGACCTTATGCACAACAACCTTCACCATGATAATGTAGAGATAACATGTAAACACCGACATGCATAAAAATTCATATATAACCATACACTCATGACGATACATCCCACAACAAAATCATCAACCTTCACATGGCGACATCACTACAAAAATTATCAACACCATGCAAACGAAACAAGCACAAGAACTAAAATCATAAGGAATACAAATGAAATCGATATTAATGCATGACCAACACACCACCCATCTAGGTCGAGGGGTGAACCATGCTCTGATACCACTCTGTAGCACCTTCCTCCCACATCTACCCAAGTAACTGGCCAAACGAGGTAAACATGTGACAATAGGCTACTATGATATGATTCAACCTCCTAGGTGACCTTAAGTGCGTGGAATCGATGAAAACACATCAAACATACCTTCCACATCAACAACAACACTCCTAGGAGCCATCCCAACCACTCAAGTATCATGCCCCTGGGTCCCACTGAGTTTTTTAACCACTTGACCTCTGGATGCTCCCATGCTATGGGCATGCTAGGATCCAAAGAGCTCTAGATGCTCCCACAAGCCTTCATGCTTGTGTCCAAGGACTATTTCCAGCAGGCTTGTGCCAGAGTCCGTGAGATTTAAGGCACTTTTCAAGCCCAAAATTTCGACCACTACCCAAAACTTGTTGTAACTTCTCGAATCCATTAAGCACATGATGACACGACTAATAAACCAAAAATAACTCTAGGACTAGGCCTCACCTCCCCAGCTGGGAATACATTCTATCAAACACTTGGCATCAATGCAATCTACAGGAGTAAACAACAAATCTGAACATAGGGGTCTCATACTTATCTAAGAATCACTAAGAAGCATTGATCCCTTGTATCATTAAATACATTATCATCTATTAGGTCATACATGCATAGTTTATTCATTTACAAATAAAAACATGAGGAAATTCATACATCATCATTGTCATAATACATGCTTATAACCAGCATAATAACAACAGAAATATCAAGGATGAGTTAGCCATAGAATCCACATATAAGCCAATACATTTATACATAAGATATCAAGGAAATAACCTCTTATTAATGAATCCAAAATCCAACCCGGGATGGGACTACTGAATTCCACGTGACCATAGAATGGTTGATCCAAATATCTCTTTAGCCAATCACCCTTGTGCCATATTCCAATCATGAATGTGAGACTCAAACCAAAAGAAACAACCAGGGAATCCTGAGGCTAAACCACCTCACCCTCATCAATAGAAACCTGGATTTATCGTAATCCATCTCGGATCACTAGGCCAACACAATAAACATGCCATAATAGGATTTACCATGATCTCCACTATATCACTAAGCCAAAACAAGCATGGATGCCACCAGATTTCTCCACCTACACCATGAGGAATTTTCCTATCTCTTAGTCTCTCATGCTTTACTGCAATCCACATTCTGATCCAGTGATCACTAGGCCCTAAATTGAGACACCAACCTCTAGGCTTTACTGTATATCCTGCCATTCACCTGCAAGGATTCCTAGGCCTAATAAAGGGAAACCACCTCTAGGTTTTACCATATATCCCACCATTAATCAGTAAGGATTCCTAGGCCCACTGAGGCAACACAATCCTACCTTTACCACAACCCATAGTGTAGCTCAGGGGTTACTATGCCAATGGCTTTACCATGATCCATAGTCTAGTTCAGGGACCACTAGGCCATGTGCTCTATCATTTGGAGATCCACCTCACTCATATTTGAATCCATCTGAAAATCTAGCTCAACCAAAACATGAGAACCCCATCACACCATGGTTATCTGGAAATAGCAAGGCTAGGCTAAAAACACTATCACACCTGGAAAAACCCATGCCATAACAACAAAGGAACCACATGCAATACCATGCATGCCAAATCTAGCAAGGAAAATACACATGCAAATCGATACCTACAAAGAATATTGTTATAGCTGCCTGATCCTACTCTTCCTTGTTTGCTCCTTCCTTCCTCTTGCCTTCTTTTCCTTTCTTGATCCAAGGAAAAATCAAAGAAAAAACTTTCCAACTGATCCTTAGAAGCTTTTTTATCAATTAGGCCTCTATTTTCTTCATTTTCCATTATTTTCTTTCATTTTCCTCCTCACATGCAACCTATGACCTTTCACATTCCTTTTCTCCTAATTTCCTTTATTTTCATAAATAAATGTCAATTATTGCCTCTTTTCCTTTCCAAAGCCTTTGCCATTTTCCTTTAACCATAGTAACCGAAATGAACATCCACACTAGGATGTTTTTTCCACCATTCAACTTGGAATATGTGTCCCATCATCGTGACCTTATATATTCTTACATGGAATTTTTCATGATCCAAATGGATCCTAAAACACTCTCTAAAGTCTTTGAAATCTACATAAAATCGTTTAAAAGACCAAAAAAATCACATGAGAAAACCTTTCAAAAAGGCCGAAAACACTATCGACAGCCAAAATTATGAAGAAACAATGAAAAAATGGGTTATCGACAACTTTGCATAGTAGCCGTCAGATCTGGCCGATCAACGGTCCAGATCTGATCAGAGAATCGCAATTGGTAGTGGCAATCGGTGGATATCAATGGAGATCATATGTATGTTGTGATAGCAATCGGCGGGCTCAACGAGGACCGTCGATCAAGTGCGCAGATCGACGGCCCACGTTGCACCACCATATCGCATCGGCGGATTTCAATAGAAGCACTTACCATGACCCGGGGCCCATGCGACATGCGACTGCGACTAGTCACATCGCAAAGTCACATTGGAGCCATGCAGAAGGGCGGATACATATATATATATATATATATATATATATATATATATATATATATATATATATATATATATATATATATATACGCGATAGTCGGACCCGATAGAATTACAAACGATATGCTATAAAGTTTCGGATCCGTCGTTTGACATTTTTAATATAATTCTGTGTATTTAGAAATACAAAGAAACAACGCCGATGCAATAAAACCTGGACCTGAAGGGGTTGGGAATGAAAAATACATAATGTTTGAAGTCTGGAGGGAGCCATTTTTACATTATTTTCACAAGTTTAATGTATTTCCAAAATACAAATGGACAGGCCATTGCGACATGCAATAGCGACTTATAGGCGGACCCGATAGGAGAATAGGGTGCAATTCTGAAGATTTGAAGTCCAGAAGACTATGGTTTGGCAGATTTTCTCAGTTTCGAATACAATTCTCTGTGTTGACAGAGAGCGACTGTTTCAGAGGTTCCAAAGGCCCGAGGCACTCTTACATTGCAGAATAGGTGGCCACCTCCCCTTAATGCATTATGCAATGATTGTGTAATGCTAGAAGAGGGATTCGAGCAGACAGAGGCCAGGAGACAGAAAGCCGAGAAGGAGAAACGAACAGAAAGCCTAGATTGGCTTTAAAGCCACAGAAAGAGAAAAAACAGAGGCAAGCAGTATTGCAGGCAGTGCCAAGACAGAGAGCAAAGATAGAGACAGAGAGTGATTAAGAGAGTCTGTGTACTCAAAGAAGCTTGAGAGGTTCAAGAAAACTCTTTCTGTTCTATCTATTGTGTGTTGAGACTCAAATTGAGCTCACACTGTTGTAAAACTATGTTCTGAAGACATAATAGAGAGGTCACCACTGAAGGTTGGACCAGGAGATGTAGCCCAGGAGTTTTGGGTGAACTCCATATTAAATTTGATGTGTTTATGTGTGTTAGTCTATTATGCTTCTTTACCGCTTCATTGTCTGTGTATTTCATAATCTTATCGATCTATTGCATAAAATAACATAGGCACATCCATGCACATGAGTCTGTAATACCTTAATAAATGTCTTAGATCTCATTATCAGATCAAGTGGTATCAAAGCTTTAGGTTGCTAAGGTTAGACAAGCTTGTGCTGGATTGGTGAATGATAACTAGGTCAAAGCTCAAATTAGGAGAAGGAGAATTGGTTGAAGCTAACCCAAAAATAGGAAGAGTCTATCCTAGGAGGAAAATGGCAGAAGAAAATCCCTTGGAATCAGACTCTCAGTTCATGGACAGTTTCATGACCATGAGAGCCATGGTAGAAGAGATGTATTGAGAATTTAAGAAAGGTCGAAGTGAAGATTCTTCAACCTCCAAACAAGACAAAGGAACAGAAGAATCTCTTCTAGATGGCCATTCTGAAGGCAAAGGGAAAGCAAAAGGGGCTCCTCTATCCACACCTCTTGATAGACCTGAAAATAAAAAGAAGAAAACATATTTGATTAAGTTAGATGTTAAATTTGATTTGCCACTATATGATGGAGAATTAAATGCAGAGAAGCTAGATAGCTGGATTAGACAGATTGATGTGTATTGCAGGGTTGGAGGAACTAACTTAGTCTGGTGGGAAGGCAAGACACAAGCTGACTTGAAGAAGCATGCTAAAATTATTTCTGTCTGGAGTGAATTTGTTTCTGCCATTAAAAAACAATTCTATCCACTAGCTTATATGCGTCAAGCTATGATGAGTTGGAAAACTCTTGGCCAATTAAAGGGGAAAAGTGTACAAAGCTACACCCAAGAATTTAGAAAAAGAGCTTTAATTATAGGCATTTCTTTAGACTCACCTGAAACTTTTCTGAAGTATATAGGGGATCTACATAGCTATTTGAGGCACACCATTCTCATGTTTAACCCTACTAGCATAGATGAGGTATCTGTTCAAGCTACACATCTAGAGGCTAGAGGTAAGAATGTGAACCTAGAAATTGGGGGATCATCAAAACCCACTGCAATCAAGAACAAGGAAAAGAGGAAGCAGAAATGGAAAGAGAGGAAGGCAAATGTTGTACAAAAGGCCAAACCTTCATGCACTCACTGCAAGAAGGATGGACATGATGACGAACATTGCTGGTCTTTGCATTCGAAGCTGAAACCCAAGAAGTTCGATGGCAAGAAGAAGAATACTGTTGCTGCTATACAGAAAGATTTGGGGTTAGAATCAGGTGATGAAACAACAATCACAGCTACAGGTATAAAAGGTAAAAATTCTGAAGCATCTAATAGTAATTCTGCACAAACTATTGACAGTGAAGAAAATGAGAGGAAAATACATGAGCTTTTTCATATTAGAGTTATTTCTAAGCATCAAAAGATTGATACTTTATTTGATAGTGGCTCACAAGTAAACTTGATTTCTAAAGTAATTGTAAAGAAAATGGGACTACTAACTGTTGAGCCCCAAACCTGCACTTCTTTACACATCCCCTCAGCCTCCTTTTCCTATTGATTTCCTTCTTTTGCCACTCATTCCCTCCATCAAATTGCTCAAATCATTGTATTTTAGGACTTTTTACATGGTTTGCTAATTATTCTAATGACTGTGTTGTTGGTTTAGAATTTTGGTTCAAAGTGCTGCGTTTCCGCAGCTCACACAGGGTTTCCGCAGCTGATCCCGGTTTTCGCAGCCAACCCCGGATTCCGCAGCTGTTTTATTAAACGATATGTTCCAGGTGTCCTCTGGGAAGAAGAGCCACATGGGCAAGTTCGTGGAACCAAGGACATGGTGTGTGTCCTTCCAGCTCACCCAAACCGGTCATAAAAACCCATGGTCAACGAGGAGGCAACTACGGTCAACAGAAGTTATTGGCGGTGGCACGGCTCTGCGTGTTCTGTTTTAGAGCACGTGAAGAATAGGTGGCATCTTCATCAGCCACGAAGACAGTGGGAAACATGAATCCAACAGCAGATTGAATGCCCACAACGACCGTTGCCTAAATCCGAGGACACAGCAAGATTACGTGTTTTTACACAGCTGCTTGAATAGCTTAGTTTTCATTAAGTTAGTTTGCTTTCCTCTGTTATAAATAAAGCGTCTTTGAACGCTAGATAGTTAGTCGCTGATATGTAATTTTGAACTCCCCACTGTACTTTCTATTTTGATACAAAATATATGAGAAGACTATTTTCCATTTGAGCGTGTAACTGATCATTGAGCCGGCTGGAGTAGGCAGAGGGCCCCTGTTTACTGAAGGCCTGTATAGTACTATTGAATTTTCTGCATTTCTTTTTCTCATTTTATGTATAATAGTTGTACAGATGCCTTTGATTGCTATGTTTTGATCATGTACAATAGCTGTATATAAACTTTGAATTCTTCTTATTTATATTTCTGCACTTTTACATGACTGATCAGTGTGTTATGCAGGTTTTTTAGGCGTGCCCGGGACAGTTTCTTTCTTTTCTTTTTCACAACTAGTGACACTTGTGATCATCTTGTCTATGTTGCTGACCTTCCTTGTTTTGCAACCTTTATTTCCTTCCTATCATTTCTTTAATTTGCATAGTTGCTTTCTGCTTTTAGACATCAAGTTGTTTACCTATTGATGGTTTCTTCTCCATAATTTAATATCTTTATTGAGGACCAAAATATCACTTAGCACAGCTTGGTTTAGTTGCTCAAAAACTCACATTTGCTTAGCTTATTTTTAACTGTTTCTCACGTGATATATTCAGTTAAAAGACAAGAGGTTAAGAAGAAGTTAAAGTATTTGTGACTAGTCTTTCTTTTATGTAGTTTTACTTTAGTTTCACATTGCTTGAACACTTCATGAATCTTTTCGTAGAGAAGATTGAATTGAAAGGTTGAAATAGTGTGAGAGAGTTATTTTTACTTTTAGTTAGATTTGACATAGATTTCATTCTCATTTTCTTGTAGCAGCAGAGATCCTGGGCCAATGTCATTAGTCTTTTATTTGATGCCTTCATTTTCCTTTAAAAGTTGATTTCATTTCAGTTGTTGTTCAAGATTTCTTGTAGAATACTTTTAAGTTTTAAGAAATCATTTAGAACTCATCACAATCACACACACTTCACTTGCTTTATTTCATTTCCATCACATCACAGTAGGAGAGATATATTTGAAAACAAACTTAAAAAGTTAAAAACGACAAAAGCTTAAGAAACAGTTGCCTAAGTACATACAGTACACCTCACTTCATCAGCTTACGAGCCCCGGGTTGACATTTAAAAGTTGCAATTTAGACATCACTAAATGGACCAAACATTTTGGCGTCATTGCCGGGGAAGTGAAAATTAGGTAGGCAATTCTTAAAAAAAAAAAACAAGAAAATTTCAAGGAAGGAAAATAAATAACCTCTCAAAGTATGCTCTCCTCTTGCACCTAGAGTGATCTGGAGGATCAGAAAAGAGAAAGTTATTGGTTTAATAGTTTCTTGAGTATGCTCTCTTCTTGCACCTAGAGTGACCTGGAAGATCAGAAAGGGAATTATTACCCTGACTTGAAGAAAAATAAAAAATGACATGCATAGAGCAAGAGATTCTAGGGGAAGGTTTTTAGCTAGAGCCAAGAGTTCGATTTTTAGAAGTCCATCTACTCCAAGGAATAGACAAGAGACACCTCCATCATCTCCAACTCACACTCCTAGCCTAGGATTCCTGGAATTCAAGAGGCAATAGTTGACTCTCCCACACCATCCATCGAATCTGAACAAGAAAGAGACCCTTTTCTTCCTTCCATAGGAGGACAAATTGTAATTGAAGAAGTAGAAACATCTGAAGAAGAGGGAGAAATTCCTTCTCGTTCACCCTTAGTAGAGGACCCAGAAAACTCTGAAGTCTCCAAGGGAACTATCATGACAGAGGAAGGATCAACTGGATTTGGTAGAGGTAGAGGTAGAGGAGGAGGAGGAAACAATGGAGGAGGTTGAGGTAACATTGGGGGAAATAGGGATGGAGATAACTCATTCGGATTTCCTATAGTCGATGAGGATTCCCGAGCCACTATGAAAAACATCTCACCATCTGTCCTCCCAAATTTCCATGGGATGAGGAATGAGGACCCTGAAACATTTCTATTTGAGTTTGAAGTCGTTTGTCGAACTTATGATTATCTGGAAGACTCTCAAAAACTCAAACTGTTTCCTTCAACATTGAAAGGAGCAGCCCTGAAGTGGTTCATGGGATTACTCACTCAATCCATTAGGTCTTGGAATGATATGAAACAAACATTTTTGGATAGGTACTTGGACTATTGTATTCCCACCAACCACAAGGATGAGGTATTCAAAATGGTGCAAAAGGAAGATGAAAATTTGGAGGATTTGCTTGAAAGATTTCAATACAATCTTAAAAGAGCAAAAATGAACAACTTAGATGAGGAGACCTTGAAAGCCCTTCTGTTGAAAGCCATTAGAGATGAATGGATAGACATTTTGAACATGATGGGGAAGGGAGATATATCTCAACTTTCACTCAATGATATAGCAGAACTATGTGTCCATCTCTCAAGGGGGAAATCTAAAACTCAAAAAGGGCCTAGAGATCCTTCTCTCCTCAGAGCAAACAAATCTGCAACTGGATCAGTAAGTAGGGCTGAGATTGGAAACATGCTTGATGAATTCAAAACTGACATCTTAGGGAGTCTTAGTGAACAACTAGACACTCTTAAGATTCACAATAAGCAGAAAGCAGAAGCTGAGGCTTTGGCCATCTTTTGCCCAAAGTGTAGGAAGAAACATGCTCTAAGGGAATATCCCTTGGAAGCAAAAGTTGTAGAGACATGTGTAATTTGCTCAGAGAATCATGAGACCAAGGATTGTCCTTCAATCCCTGGGCTCAAAGCTGTCTTTCAAGAAGATCCAAGTACACTCGAATCTCTCTGTTTTGTTGCAAGGAGACCTTGGCAGGGGCAACAAAATCAAGGGTTTAACAATTCTATGAATTTTCAACCCCCACCAAATTGGAATCCTTGGCAACAACCTTGGTCCCAACCTCAAAATCCTTTTCAAGCATGGGTACAAGGTATGCAGAATCCTTATGGAAGATTTGCTCAATTCTACCAATATCCTCCATCTTTTCAAAATCAACAAGCTCCACAACTTCCAAATCAAAATCCACAACTATCATTGCCATTTCCACAACAACAAAAACCTTCTCAACAGAATCCCAATTCTCAACTCTTGCTTCCATTCCAACAGAAGTCAAATCAACTTCCTTCTTAGCCATTTCCAAACCCCAATAATAAAAATCCTCAAAATGCTTACATGATGGAAGGTCAACCTTTTCCTACCTATATGATTGTTCCTCTGAACGAAGTACAACTCAGATCAGCTAGAGTCTTAGACAAACCTTCTATAAAAGCTCAGGAGCAAAGCATTTTTGAGGAGGAATCTCTTGAAGCCAATAAGGGTTCTGAAGCATATCTTCAAAACCCAAACACTCAAAAAGGAAAAGAAAAAGAATTAACCCCCACAACTCCCATAGTTGAGCAACCTGCATCTCTATCCACACCTCCTTTTCCTGAAATATTACAAATTGACAAAGGAGTGGAAAAACAAATTTGGTTGCCTGACTATAATTTCCTAGATGAATTGAAGAATGTCTGTATCAAGATTCCCTTGTTACAAGCCATTAAGGAAATTCCTATTCTAGCAAAAACAATAAAGGAGTTGAGCCTTAAAAGACCAGGAAGGAAACCAAGAGATACCAGAAGGATCCACCTGGTAGGAAAAATTGCAGACATCATGATGGGAAAAATTACTATGCAGAAATATGTAGATCCCGGTAGTCCAATTGTCAAAACACATATCAATGGGGTAGAAATACCAAATACTTTGATTGATTTATGGGCTGCTATTAACATTATGAGTAGGCAGACTATGGAACAACTAAAACTTCCTAATCTTCTTTTTACACCTACTTTATTGCAACTTGCAGATCGATCAATTATTAAACCAGATCGTGTATTAGAAGACATTCCAGTCTCCTTAGATTCTTGGGAATATCCAGTGGATTTCATGATTCTAACTCCCAAGAGTAATCTAGGAGGACATCCTCTTATTTTAGGAAGACCTTGGCTAGCCACAGCTGATGCTTTCATAAGTTGTAGGTCTGGGGATATGTATATTTCTGATGGTAATTCGACAAAGAAGTTCAATCTGTATCCTCCAGCAAAAGCAATTACAGAAATAGGAGATAATGAGTGGGTTGATGATGAAGATACTATACAACCTGTCTTTACCATTTCTGAGATTAGTGAAGATAGTCAAATTCTGAACACATTAGAAAATTTTGAACCATCTTCAGAATATGACTCCACACAATTTCAGTTGGATTCTGACATAGAGTGTCTATCATCTAGACAAATGTCTCTTTTCTCTATGGAAGAGTTTGGTAGTTCTGCCATTGAGATCTTTCCAGGAAAAACATTAAATATCAACAGAAACTTGGAAAAATCACAACAGGGGGAGCTAACCAAAATCTTGCAAAGACATTCTACTGCATTTGCATGGGAGTATACCGATATGAAAGGTATTGATCCTAAGACTTGCATTCATCACATCTACATTGAGGAAAACAGTAGACCAATCAGACAACCTCAAAGAAGGATGAATCCAAACCTTAGGGAGATAGTGAAAGAAGAGCTCCAAAAGTTACTTAATGTAAACTTCATTTACCCTATTTCAGATAGCCGGTGGGTTTCCCCTTTGGTTATAGTACCTAAAAAGAATGGTAAATGGAGGGTTTGCATTGATTACAGAGAATTGAACAAAGCAACCTTGAAGGATCACTTTCATTTACCCTTTATTGATCAAGTATTAGATACTCTAGCAGGTAAAAAGTATTTCTCATTTTTGGATGGTTTTAGTGGTTACAATCAAATTCAGGTAACACCCGAAGACTAGGACAAGACCACATTTACCTGTCCATGGGGAACTTTTGCTTACCGAGTACTCCCTTTTGGATTATATAATGCACCTGCAACATTTCAAAGGGAAGTACTAGGAATCTTTTCTGATCTAATTCATGATTGTGTAGAGGTCTATATGGATGATTTTACAGTTTATGGTAATACAATTTGAAGAGGCATTAGAAAATTTGGAAAAAGTCCTTATAAGATGCAAAGAAACAAATCTTTCATTAAGTCATGAAAAATGTTTTATGATGTTTACTGAAGGGATTGTTTTAGGACATCATATTTCAGGAGATGGAATCAAAGTTGATAGATCAAAAGTTGAAGTTATCTCCAAGTTACCTATTCCAAATTGTCAAAAAGATGTTAGAAGTTTTCTTGGGTTTACTGGATATTATAGAAGATTTATTGAAAACTTCACCAAGATAGCATCTCCACTCTTCAAATTACTCACAAAAGACTGTGAATTCAAGTGGGATCCTGACTGTCAATCTGCATTTGAAACTTTAAAAACTAGAATATCTGAAGCACCCATTTTGAGAGGGCCAAATTGGAAACTTCCTTTCCATATTTCTACAGATGCTTCAGATACAGCTCTAGGAGTTGTGTTGGGTCAAAAGGATTTAGTTCCTTATGCCATTTATTACACCAGTAAAAATTTGACTCCCACTGAGTTAAATTATACTGTGACTGAAAAAGAGTTCTTAGTCGTTGTTCATGCAATCAACAAGTTTAGACACTATATAACAGGCTATGAAACTTTTGTCCATACTGATCATTCTGCAATTAGATA
Organism: Pinus tabuliformis; assembly: GCA_031772625.1. NCBI lineage: Eukaryota > Viridiplantae > Streptophyta > Pinopsida > Pinales > Pinaceae > Pinus > Pinus tabuliformis. The sequence goes on along the minus strand of CM062806.1, from coordinate 436,324,379 downwards.
TCTCATGAACAAACCTGTTACTAATGGCAGAGTTACAAGATGGATTTTACTTCTACAAGAATTCAATATTACTGTGTTGGATAGACCAGGGAAACAAAATACAGTAGCTGATTTCTTGTCTAGAATCCAAAATACACGAAGATTCTCCCGTAGAGGATAATTTTCCAGATGAATATCTGTTTGTAGTAACTACTAAAACTCCTTGGTATGCAGATATTGCTAACTATTTGGTTATAGGGAAGCTACCTCCACACTTATTTCCTAATGAGAAAAGGAAAATCATTCAGGAGAGCTCAAAGTATTCATGGATTTCTAATGAATTGTTCAAAACAGGGCTAGATTGTGTGATCAGAAGATGTGTTCGGGAAGATGAAATTCCTGACATACTTAAGGCATGTCAAGATGAACCGTTCGGTGGACACTTTGCTGACAAGAGGACGGCCTATAAAATCCTTTCTCTAGGATATTATTGGCCTTCTCTCTTTAAAGATGCAAAGCAATATGTTAGAAGGTGTGGCAGCTGCCAAAGAGTTGGGAGACCAACTCTTTCAAATGAAATGCCATTACAGCCACAGCTACTCATCGAACCCTTTGAGAAATGGGCTTTAGATTTCGTTGGACCTATTAATCCACCATCTAAACAAAAGAAGTATATATTGGTTTGCACTGATTATGTTACTAAATGGGTAGAAGCCAAGGCATTGCCTTCTGCCACTGAAAATTCAGTTGTTCAATTTCTTTTTGAGGATATTTTTACTCGTTTTGGTGTCCCAAGAGAAATTGTGATAGATCAGGGAAGTCAATTTACATCTAAATTGATGGAGAAGCTGATGGAGGAATACAAAATCAAGCATAGAAAATCTACTCCATACCATCCGCAAGCAAATGGTCAAGTGGAATCTACAAACAAAGTTCTTGAGAGCATCATCAAGTGACCTATTGTACTACGTCTCTTCTCCACCATGATCTCCGCAGCCAATGATGAGACGTTTGCGTAAGCCACCCGACTCTAAAGGATTCGACCGTTATTCCACCCACTTATCACTCCATTTCCGCACGCATTGAACTCATTTCTCGTATTTGTCTTCTACTCCCTCGTACTCACACCATTTCCACTCTCATTTCCGCTGCAAACTCCGCAGCTCTGTTTCAAACCCCAATTACAGTTCTGCAATACGCTTTGCATTACGTTACGGCTACTCCACTTACAGCCGTAATCCACCTGTTTTTTCCCGTGAGCACCCTCCTTGAGCATCCACACACAGTCAAAGCTTCAGCCGAAGTTGAGAGCCGAAGATGGGGAAGCTGCTTAGAGCTGAACCTGAGGGTTCAAAGTATTTAGAAGGGTATCCACAGACGAAGGAAGCATTAAAGAAAGCAAAATGGTTGAAGCTTATTAAAAAATTCAGAGGGTATGATAAGGAGGTAACGAAAGAATTTGCTCGATCCTTCAATGGACACACCGTGGAAGTAGGGGACCTGAAATTCACAATAACAGAGAACGCCATAGCAACAGCAACCAGTCTACCTCAGGTGGGAGAAAGATGGTTTAAGAACAGAGGGCTGGAAGATCAGGGATGGAAAGACATGCTTAAGAACCCAGGTATGGACACTTCAATATTCACTAAAGGGATTCCTGTACATGTAATTAAGGAAGAATGGACTGCATTGTTATTACTTGTTCAAAAGTTTATCACATGTGAGGGCCGCTTTGGCACTATGTATATGTACCATGCAAGGATTATGATGAATTTCATGGAAGGCCATGCCATCAATTTACCCTACTTTCTGTTATCAAGCCTAAAGAAAATGAGTTCCACTGTCCAAAAGAATGTAAGCCATATTGAACCCCACTTGTATCATCACGGGTTCATTAGAATTCTCATAGAGGATCAATTGAAAAATAATAATGATACATGGGAAAAGTTTTTAGTCAGGAATCATTTCCAAGAAGTAACTGAAGCTTCCGCTAGCAGTTCTCCTAGAATCCAAAAAAGAAGTAGGAGAAGGAAAAGAGATGTTGCAGCCCAAGATCCTCCTACTGTAGAAACTCAGGAAACTACTCAAGAAGAAGAGGAAGAGAGAGATAAAACCAAGAAACAGAAAAAGGATAAAGGGAAAACAATTGTTCAAGAATCATATCCATCACCTGAACCTTCAGTAGAAGAAGACTCTCAAACCTTGGCTGATAGACTAGCACAACTTCAAGCTGCTGCCCTCTCAAAGAAGAAACAGAAAGAAAAACAGAGTGCCCAGCAAAAGAGCACTAGTGCACAAGTGAGAAGAAGCAGTAGACTTAAAGAAAAAATGAGTGTGACTAAAGAAAAACAGTCACATTTCATTGATTTGGGAGAAGGTATACCTGAAAAGGCTCCAACTCAGCTTGACCTTGAGTCCACTCCTCCACGGGAAGAGAGTCCCTTTCAGCCAGAACCTCAAACAGAATTTGATTTTGAACATAGCCCAAGAAGAACACCTGAAATTGACCCTGACCAGCAGGAGGTATACAATTATTTGGAGACCTTGGAGCAATCAGTTGCAGGTCCAAGCACTATATTGCCTCTTGATGAACAGGTCCAATCTTTAAAACAGGAGGTGTTTGAGCTAGAAGTCCTGAACCGGCATATTAAACAAGAAAACAAAGCATTGAAAGAACAAAGCAAGGTGGACAAAATTGTCCATGACAATACCATGCTTCTCTTAGGACTCTGGCAGAAGAAGAACAGAAAATTGAAAAGAAAATGTAAGAAACTGAGCAGGGCATTGATCAATTTGAAATTCAGGTGTTTAGTCAGAAAACCAAAGACAATTTTGGCAGCAAGGAGAAAGAAAAGAAGGCTAGATGTTTTGGCAGAAGCATCTGAGCACATGGATTGAAAAACAATGACAAAGTTTTGGTTGCATGAGGACATGAAACACCTTCACAGTGGGGGTATGTTGAGCCTCAAACCTGCACTTCTTTACACATCCCCTCAGCCTCCTTTTCCTATTCATTTCCTTCTTTTGCCACTCATTCCCTCCATCAAATTGCTCAAATCATTGTATTTTAGGACTTTTTACATGGTTTGCTAATTATGCTAATGACTGTGTTGTTGGTTTAGAATTTTGGCTCAAAGTGCTGCGTTTCCGCAGCTCACACAGGGTTTCCGCAGCTGATCCCGGTTTCCGCAGCCAACCCTAGATTCTGCAGCTGTTTTATTAAACGATATGTTCCAAGTGTCCTCCGGGAAGAAGAGCCACATGGGCAAGTTCGTGGAACCAAGGACATGGTGTGTGTCCTTCCAGCTCACCCAAACCGGTCATAAAAACCCATGGTCAACGAGGAGGCAACTACGGTCAACAAAAGTCATTGGCGGTGGCACGGCTCTGCGTGTTCTGTTTTAGAGCACGTGAAGAATAGGTGGCATCTTCATTAGCCACGAAGACAGTGGGAAACATGAATCCAACAGCAGATTGAATGCCCACAACGACCGTTGCCTAAATCCGAGGACGCACCAAGATTACATGTTTTTACACAGCTGCTTGAATAACTTAGTTTTCGTTAAGTTAGTTTGCTTTCCTCTGTTATAAATAAAGCGTCTTTGAACGCTGGATAGTTAGTCGCTGATATGTAATTTTGAACTCACCACTGTACTTTCTATTTTGATACATAATTTATGAGAAGACTGTTTTCCATTTGAGCGTGTCACTGATCATTGAGCCGGCTGGAGTAGGCAGAGGGCCCCTGTTTAATGAAGGCCTGTATAGTACTCTTGAATTTTCTGCATTTCTTTTTCTCATTTTATGTATAATAGTTGTACAGATGCCTTTGATTGCTATGTTTTGATCATGTACAATAGCTGTATATAAACTTTGAATTCTGCTTATTTATATTTCTGCACTTTTACATGACTGATCAGTGTGTTATGCAGGTTTTTTAGGCGTGCCCGAGACAGTTTCTTTCTTTTCTTTTTCACAACTAGTGACACTTGTGATCATCTTGTCTATGTTGCTGACCTTCCTTGTTTTGCAGCCTTTATTTCCTTCCTATCATTTCTTTAATTTGCATAGTTTCTTTATGCTTTTAGACATCAAGTTGTTTACCTATTCATGGTTTCTTCTCCATAATTTAATATCTTTATTGAGGACCAAAATATCACTTAGCAAAGCTTGGTTTACTTGCTCAAAAACTGACATTTGCTTAGCTTATTTTTAACTATTTCTCACATGATATATTCAGTTAAAAGACAAGAGGTTAAGAAGAAGTTAAAGTATTTGTGACTAGTCTTTCTTTTATGTAGTTTTACTTTAGTTTCACATTGCTTGAACACTTCATGAATCTTTTCGTAGAGAAGATTGAATTGAAAGGTTGAAATAGTGTGAGAGAGTTATTTTTACTTTTAGTTAGATTTGACATAGATTTCATTCTCATTTTCTTGTAGCAGCAGAGATACTGGGCCAATGTCATTAGTCTTTTATTTGATGCCTTCATTTTCCTTTAAAAGTTGATTTCATTTCAGTTGTTGTTCAAGCTTTCTTGTAGAATACTTTTAAGTTTTAAGAAATCATTTAGAACTCATCACAATCACACACACTTCACTTGCTTTATTTCATTTCCATCACATCACAGTAGGAGAGATATATTTGAAAACAAACTTAAAAAGTAAAAAACGACAAAAGCATAAGAAGCAGTTGCCTAAGTACATACAGTACACCTCACTTCATCAGCTTACGAGCCCTGGGTTGACATTTAAAAGTTGCAATTTAGACATCACTAAATTGACCAAACACTAACCACACCTGACAAGAAGCCATATCCATTAGGTTGAGTATGTGATAAAGCAAAGCTACAAGTGACTAGACAATGTAAACTTAGGTTTTCTTTTGGGTCAGCGTTTGTAGATGAGGTTGAGTTAGATATCGTTCCCTTGGATATTTGTGGAATTGTTTTAGGAAGTCCTTACTTGTATGATAGAAAAGCCATTTTCTATAGAGCTGAAAATAAGTATCAACTCGTTAAAGATGGAATAGAATATATTGTAAGAGCTCATAAACTCAAGAATAATTATACTCTCATAAACTCAGGGCAGATGAAAAGAATTGTAAATTCATGCAAGCAACTTTTACTGATGGTTGTAAAGGAAAAGAAACCTGATAAAACCAATGTATTTGAAGGTTGTGATGCTAAACAACAAGCTGATTTAGAAAAGGTTGTTTCAGAATATGATATCCTATTTCAAGAACCTAAAGGTCTGCCACCCAAAAGGGAAATTGTACATGATATTAATTTGCAACAAGATGCTCCATTGCCTAACATCAGAATGCACAGGTTATCCACTTTAGAGAATGAATAGGTCAAGAAGCAGGTACAGGAGCTGCCCGAGAAAGGTTTCATAAGACCAAGCACATCACCATATCTCCAATCGTGTTGGTGAGGAAGAAAGATGGTTCGTGGAGGATGTGCATTGATTACTGAGCACTGAATAAAATAACGATCAAGAATCGTTATCCCCTTCCTTGCATTGATGATCTATTGGATCAGTTGAAAGAAGCTGTTTAATTTTCCAAGTTGGACTTGCATAGTGGTTACCATCAAGTTAGAGTAGTAGAGCCAGATGCATGGAAGACTGCTTTCAAAACAAAGCAAGGGCTGTATGAATGGCTAGTTATGCCTTTTGGCTTAACTAATGCTCCTGCCACTTTCATGAGAGTTATGAATGATGTACTCAGGCCTTTTATTGATGATTTTATAATTGTATATTTAGATGACATTCTCATTTTCAGCAAAACATGGGAAGAACATTTAAAGCATGTAAAGCAGACTCTAGATGTTTTGAAAAAGGAAAATCTCTATGTTAATTTATCAAAATGTAAATTTGGAAAAACATCTTTGAATTATTTGGGTCATATAGTAGGGGTTGGTGAATTGAAGATAGATCCCTCTAAGGTTGAATTCATTGTAAACTGGCCTAAACCCAAATCTTCTATAGAAGTTAGAAGCTTCCTAGGAGCAGCACAATATTGGAGAAAGTTTATTGCTAACTTTTCCTTAATTGCAACTCCCTTACATGCTTTGACAGGATTGAACAAGGTGTTTCAGTGGGGAGGCAAACAGCAGAAAGCCTTCAACACCTTGAAGGAAAAAATTAGTACAACACCAGTACTAGCATTGTCAGATCTTCAAAGGCCATTTGAGATTGAAATAGATGCTAGTGGCTATGCCATGGGAGCAGTGTTGATGCAACATGGTAAACCCATATGTTACCATTCTGAGACATTTAATTATGCAGTAGTTAATTATCCCACATATGATAAAGAATTGTATGCATTAGTACAGAGTGTGAAAAAGTGGAAACATTACTTAATGGGCAAAGAAACAGTTATACACACTGATCATCAGCCACTTCAGTATTTGCACTCACAAACTAAATTGCAGCAATCAAGACACTATAGGTGGATGGGTTTCCTACAACAGTTTCATCTAGTCATCAGATATAAAAAGGGCATACACAATAAAGTTGCAGATATGTTATCCAGACCAATTATAAATGCATCTACTATCCTTAAGCATAACTCAGTAATGCATGAAAGCTACATTGAACAATATGCTCAAGATATAGACTTTAAAGATGTATATGCAACTTTAAGTCATGGCAAACAAGTAGAAGAATTGGATTACTATGTCAAGGACCAACTCTTGTATCATTTGGGAAAGCTAAGCATTCCATAAAATGAAAGAGTTAACATAATTAGGGAAGCACATACTTCTCTGGTATCATGTCATTTTGGTGTAAGTAAAACAATTGCACAGCTGCAAAGATTCTGCTATTGGCCAAAAATGCATGAAACAGTTTCTAGATATGTAAAAGGGTGTACCATGTGTGCTAAAAGCAAGCCCAACAACAGAAAACTAGGCTTGTACACTCCACTTCCAGTTCCTTCTTGTCCTTGGGACAGTGTTTCCATGGACTTTGTTCGGGGATTGCCAAAATCTAGAAAAGGTCGTGACTATTTATATGTTATTGTGGACAAGTTCAAAAAAATGTGTATTTTAATACCTTGTAACAAGCAGATTACAGCTGAACAAACAACAAAGTTGTTCTTCCAGCATGTTTGGGTGCATTTTGGGTTACCCACTTCCATTGTATTTGATCTAGATTCCTGATTTGTTGGGAATTTATGGTCAAGTATGTGGGAACTAATGGACACCAGACTGAAGAAGAGCACAGCCTTTCATCCACAAATAGATGGCCAAACAGAGGTGGTCAGCAGGACAGTGATCCAATTGCTCAGGGGCTATTGCAACAAGCATCCCAAGCTTTGGGATGAACATTTATGTTATGTGCACCATGCTTACAACCGTGCTAAACATTCTTCTACACAAAGATCTCCTTTTGAGACTTGTTTTGGTTTTATACCAAGGTCTCCCTTGGATTTTGTCTTTGAAAAAGACATAACGGTTGATGGACACAACGATGTGGACAAAGAAACCAGGTTCATTGAACAGATCCAAGAAATTCACCAGGCAATGCAGGAACAGCTATAAAAGAGCCAAGCCAAGTAGAAGGCAAGGCATGATAAGCATCGGATGGAGCATAGCTTCCAAGTTGGTGATCAATTTTGGCTGTATATTAGTAAAGACAGAATGCAAGGTGAAGGAAAGAAGTTGAAGCCAATAAGGTATGGGCCTTTCAAGATACTTGAGAAAATTGGTGAGAATGCTTTCCACCTTGATTTTCTAGCTTACATGCACATCTATTCAGTGGTAAATGCAGAAAATTTAAGACTGTTTGAACCTTCATTAATTGAAGATCCCGAAGAGCAAAGTCAATTGCCTTCTATTGATGATCTGTTGCCTGAATATCTCAATGAGTTGCAGGAAGATACAGTTCTGGACAGGAAGGTGAGAACTACGCGCAGAGGGGATGTTGAGTACCTAAGAATTGGACTCAAAGGTTCAAAACCCAGCAATGCAAAATGGATAGAGATTGGACAAGTGAGGAAGTTGTATCCTCACTTGAGTGATGCTTGAAAACCAACTTTTGGTGGTCCAAAAGCCTTTTCAGTGGGAAGGCGTGATCCAAATGGATCCTAAAACACTCTCTAAAGTCTTCGAAATCTACTTAAAATTGTTTAAAAGACCAAAAAAATCGCATGAGAAAACCTTTAAAAAAGGCGGAAAACACTATTGGCAGCCAAAATTATGAAGAAATAGTGAAAAAATGGGTTATCGGCAACTTTGCATAGTAGCCGTCAGATCTGGCCAATCAACGGTCCAGATCTGATTAGAGAATTGCAATCGGTAGTGGCAATCAGCGGAGATCATATGTATGTTGCAATAGAGACCGACGGGGTCAACGAGGACCGTCGATCAAGCGCGTAGATTGATGGCCCATGTTGCACCGCCATATCGCATCGGCGGATTTCAATAGAAGCACTTACCACGACCCGGGGCCCATGCGACATGCGACTGCAACTAGTCGCATTGCAAAGTCGCATCGGAGCCATGCAGAAGGGCGGACACACACACACACACACACACACATATATACGTGACAGCTGGACCCAATAGAATTACAAATGACATGCTATAAAGTTTCGGATTCGTCGATTGACATTTTTAATATAATTCCGTGCATTTTGAAATACAAAGAAACAACGCCAATGCGATAAAACTCGGACCTGGAGGGGTTTGGAATGAAAATACATAATGTTTGAAGTCTGGAGGGAGCCATTTTTATGTTATTTTCACAATTTTAATGTATTTCCAAAATACAAAGGAACAAGCCATTGCGACATGCGATAGTGACTTACAGGTGGACCTGATAGGAGAATAGGGTGCAATTCTGAGGATTTGAAGTCCAGAAGACTGCGTTTTGGCGGATTTTCTTAGTTTCGAATACATTTCTCTGTGTTGACAGAGAGCGGCTATTTCAGGGGTTCCAAATGCCCAAGGCACTCTTACGTTGTAGAATAGGTGGCCACCTCCCCTTATTGTGTTATTCAATGATTGTGTAACGCTAGAAGAGGGATTCGAGCGGGCAGAGGCTGGGAGACAGAAAGCCGAGAAGGAGAAACGAACAGGTAGCCCAGATTGTCTTTAAAGCCACACACAAAGAGCAAACAGAGGCAAGCAATATTGCAGGCAGTGCTAAGACAGAGAGAAAATATAGAGACAGAGAGTGATTGAGAGAGTCTGTGTACTCATAGAAGCTTGAGAGGTTCAAGCTAACTCTTGCTGTTGTATCTATTGTGTGTTGAGACTCATGTTGAGCTCACACTATTGTAAAACTCTGTTCTAAAGACATAATAGAGAGATCACCACTGAAGGCTGGACCATGAGGTGTAGCCCAGGAGTGTTGGGTGAACTCCATATTAAATTTGCTGTGTTTATGTGTGTTAGTCTATTATGCTTCTTTACTGCTTCATTGTCTGTATTTCACAATCTTATCGATCCATTGCATAAAATAACATAGGCACATCCATGCACATGAGTCTGTAATACCTTAATACATGTCTTAGATCTCATTATCAGATCATTTCACTAGGGAAGTTACATTTATATTCTCATTTTGAAATCCTCCCACATCTTTGAACATATTTGAAATAGGGTTTAAATTCATCTTTGAGCATATTTATGGAATAGTTTGTCTATGTCATTTTAATTTACCCAATAAGGAATATATCAACTTCAATAATGCATCATACGCCTCATATATGAAGAATGTTACCCATATGTGAAGAAAATTATATTCTCTTTTATGATTGAATGAATTATCTTGGATGAACTTTAACTTACTATATATATATATATATATATATATATATATATATATAAAGAATGAGAAAATTCTATTTTTAATTATTAAAATAAATCAGATTTAATAATAATGGTTTTTTTAGGTCATTAATGCTTTCAAAAAGTTTTATAGATGTTAATAGAGCCATTAAAACTTAAAATATAAATTCTTTACTCCATATTTAATTTATATCAATTTTGTGGCTCAAATAATTGAGATAAGTCAATATTATTCCACTCACTTAGGTTTAGGTTTATTCCTTTTCCCTCTTAATTTCTCTTCATTTTCGCAGCCTAGGACTCTTGGCATAATACTTCAAAAAAAAAGAATTATTCAAAAAAACTGACACATCAACTAGAGAAGGGTACATTACTGTTTTGTTCTATGTCTGGATGTCGCATCATTATTTTATTTTATGTGCCCATTTATTTTTCCAAGTAAAAGAAATATTCACCTTAAATTATAAAATGTGTAATATTCCAAATTCTTTGAAAAACCATTTGACTGGAATACAATATATGGCCGTCAATGACCTGATCAAACGGTAGACATTCTATCCCATCTTTAGATTCAAATCCTCTTGGTAGTTTTGCACCATTGCACTTATCCCTCTCAACGAGCTAGAATTTTAACAATTTTGGTTTGCAATCGCATAAACATTCCCCCAAAATCGATCCACCATCCAGCAGATCTCTCTCTCCATGACTTGCAACTGTTCATTTGCATTTCTTCATTGTCAAAACGAGTTCATAAAAGGTATTTTTCTGCAAGAGAGTGCTAAAATTGCAAAGTGCCATTATTTTTCTTGTTGCCGTCATGAATCCTCTACACTTTGTCCTGATGCAATTATTCAGAGTTCTTGATAGGAAAAATTGGCCATATTTCGACTTTCTGGAAATATTTCATTAAATAAGCCACCTTATTCTATGAACTAAATCTGATGAAAGAGGCCGTACTCAAAACACTGTTTTAAGTGGCATAATTAGAGAAAAAAAGTTCATTAAGGTATATTCACAAGGGTTCTTTCTGGTTCAGTTATTCTGAGCTTTCAGTGGAAAATTTTGACTCTATTTTGGCTTATAGGTAAGATTTCATAACCTAAGGCTCTCTATAAATGGACTAGAGGAAGTTGTGTTCAAAATTTTATTTAAAAAACGGAGGTGAACCATCTTCAACATAGGAGCATCCACATTCAATCACGAGGAAACTCAGATCCACATTCAGCAAGCCGGCATCAAGCAGAAGAAGGTCGACAGACGGGACACACAATAAATGCGCCCGAATCCTGCAATGTAGAATCGAAGATCTGAAATAAGCCCCTTAATTAATCCAGCATGGCATGAATATGGGTCACAACAACAGGGCTCACCCCCCACATTCAACTGCCACCATCTCGATACATAGTACCTTCTTGGTGTGCAGGACTACGAAGACCGTCAACAGGAGATAGGAAGGGATCCAGGTACCGAAAACCATGCCTTCCCTACCAGTGTTTGGGAAGAAGTTCATTGAGTTAATGGATCAGTATTCAAATGCATTTTAAGTGGTTTGATTGAATGATTTCTCTCTTTGTTATGCACATTTCAAAGTTTTTGGAAAATGAAAATTGATAATTCTCATATTTGATGGTGTTCTATTCAAATTACACAGAAGAAGATAGAAATCTAGGGCTTTTAGAGGCTAAACGTACACAATGCCACAATCTTTACAGATTTTCGTGATATTTTTAAGACTGGAAAATAGGATAGAACATTAGGGATTTCACTAAGCCAAGAAAGCTAATGCCACATTCTTTACAAATTTACTTCAGAGTTCTAAGACTGAACATTTTTAATGTTCAGGTGGTTCTTAGATATCTTCAGGCAGTTTCTATTTGTATGGAATCAAGAATTTGATACCTCAACATGAAACACTATACTCCAATAGGTTTTCCCTTTCAACTCGTCTTTGTGCAATGGAATACACTCTTTAATGCTCTTTAGTGTCTGAAGAAGTCAAAATTAATGCATCAGGAAGCAGGGGCTATACGAACAATTAGTAATGGAGGGAAACACTATCCTTCACAATATAGCAATGTAGAGGAAAACGCATGGTACATTTTTGCAGTTTTGGCCAGAATAGGCCGTCCAAGCATGCTGTTAGAGATTTTAGAGAGAATCTCTTTGTTTTATTTAGCGCTAGTTGAAGTGGATAACTTTTTCCACATTCAGGGGCTACCTCTGTTCGATATAGAAGGTGGTCTTGTAACCTGCATGGAAAATTAGTGATGGGTCAAATATTTGGTGCAAAATGATACCTGTCACAGAGCCAACAAAGTTCCAAAATTAGATCCAACTTCACCAATTAAAAACTGCAAACAACTTGGAATCCTATCTTTAGGACAAGATTGTCTAAAGCACCTCAAAAACTCACTTATGTTACTACTATTTTTCCTTTCTATAGCCAGGAATTATATCATTTATTGCTGTAATATCCGTGATATAGTCTTGTTTCAAGCATTTGAAAGATAAACAGCGCACAAAATTGCGCATCCAATCTTTGCCGGGAAGTACAAAAGGAGAGGAAGTTGAATTAACAAAAAAGGAACGATTTTATAAAGGTACTATGGCTCCATGAAGTCGTTTGAAGCTTTCAACGTCAAAATTGAATGAATTTTTTAAATATTAAATTGTTAAAGGTCAAAAGAAGATCAAAAGAGGAAAGCTTTCATTCTTATTTAAAAAAAATGGGCTTTTCGAAATGTTTTTAGAAAGGATATTTTAAGGAGTTTTTTTTTTTTTTTTAATTTTAAAGGTCTTTTAAATATAAGGAATTTTGTTTTAATAGGATTCAAGGCATTGGTTAAAAGGCTCATGTAATTTGAAATGCGGTGGTATGATTTGAAAGGGGATTATGTAATTTTAAAGAAATGGCTCATGTTATCTATCTTTTAATGTCCCATAGAGCTCATTTAAATTCTTTTAAAAACAAAGGGGGTGTTGATGTTGGGTGTAAGAATTGTAATATTGTTTTTTTTAGAAATAAAATCAAACAATATAAGAGGGGTTTGTGAAATCATTTCTTTTGTAGAGAATTTGTAGACGGACTTGATTTTTCATCCAGTTGATTATGAGACTTTGTACTCAAGGTTGTAAGGAAAAAAGTCCAATACTTTTTAGTTAGTCAAGCATAAGTTCTCGAAAGTTAAATAGTAAATGTTGTTGGATATGTAATTATCTCACCACCTACTTCATATAGATGCTCAACCAGAGTTGGATATCCCACTCTCTGTTTTAGATTTCTTTGTTTAATTTAGCAGTCGCAATTTCGTTTTTAGTTTGTACTATTTTCCTTCAAGTGGTATTAGAGCCGGCCTGGGCCTACTCCCCTGTAGGAGGGACTAGGAACAAGAGTAGAGAAATAATTTAAGTGGTTTCTTTGTCCATCGACTGATTAGCGCTGGAGCTACCATCTTATGGAAAAAAACTATAGAAGTTGATATTGTCGCCCATATTCGCTCATTTGAAGAGCTTGTGAGGTTGAGTTGCATGGAATTTAAGAACCATGCATGAATGAGCTTTGTGTTATTTGTTGTGTAAAAGGAGATGTAGAACCCGTGAGCTTTGTGTGTAAATCACTAAGTGAGTATCCTGGAGATTGATTTTTGAGATTGGTCTAAGGATATGAGAGTCATCACATATTTGTTTGCCTGGAAAATCATTGTGTGCAGCTGCTAAAGAAAGGATAAAACTCAACAAATCTCCGACTATGTTTTATTTTTTTATGTTGTTTTCTTTCAGCCATAATGAGGTCTATACTATAACCCGATATTTCGTTAGAGTTTCTGTTTCTAATAAGGGAGCTCACAATTTGCTCCTGAAGTCCATAGTTTGTTCAAAAAAATTTACTAGGTGAAATAGTAAATGCATCCATGTGAGCATGGAAGATTGTTTATGAGATCCATCTTTGATCATGTCCGCCTAAGGCAATGATTTCTATTTGGATGCTTGGCATAGTGAGGCCCATGTTGTCTTTTGCCTCGTCGTCATTTAGCTTGAAGTAATTTGTGAAGTACTTATCACTCTATTGGAATTGCAATTCTTGTTGAGAATTTGGAATATTGATAGAAGGAGATGCACAAACTTTACTAGATTAATTGTTGTGCATGAATTGAGGGAACCTGTAAGTCATTTGGTCTGGATAGTTTGGCAAGCTGAAGCCCTAATCAATCGTTTTGACATCAAGAACCAGCAGCGTGAGCCAACAATATCCATCCATGCATGAGTGATGCCCTTCAAAAGGGTGAAATCACTGACTTTAATGACGTACATGTATGTAACATTCCATGGAACACATTCCATGTGGAACAGTTAATGTTCGAGCGGTTAGCGAGGAGAAAATTTCATGTGGTGCGGTAAGAATGGAATCGTTTACATGTTTTTAAACCTACGCGTTGAGTGGAGCCTACAATGTGAGGCTATATTTAATATGGTTTAAATGACATAAATCCATATGTTTGTTTTATTCTTTGAATTCATCCTTTAAATTAAAGTGGCACACATAAAATTTGATACATGGATTTGAGACATTGAAGAGGAGGGGCTTTGAAGTAAATTAAAGAGTTCATGAAAGCATCATTAGTATGCATAATTTTAAAGAAGATGAGGTGAAGTAGACAATTCATCTTGGGATGAAATTTAAACGAGCTTATATATTTGGGTATATAATTGAACTTTGCATTTATTGTATCTTACTTGAGATTATTGTAATAAGGCATTGTGTTGTAAAGGGTACATGATTGGTAGTATTTGACACCCTAAAGTTGATTTCTCAGGTGTGTTGTATGCCTTGTCGAGTAAGATAGGCAATGTTTATCCATATTAGGAAGAGAGAGGATGTGATACCAAGTTGTGGAATTGACCACTAGATACATACAAAAGGTGTACTTGTATCTATGCTTGATTTGTAATTATTGAGTTAGAAATGTAGTTTTTATCCCTCTTTGGTAGAGAGAGGATGTGACATCAAGTTGTGGAATTAACCACTAGGTAGATACGAGGGTGGTAAGTGTACTCGTATCTAATATTGATGTGTAATTGAGGAAGTTAAAATGTGAGATGGAACCTAAATTTAAGGAATCAAGTCAGGAAGAGTTTAACATGATTGATGAACCATGTCGGTGAAAAGGATTCCTAGAGAACTATCGAGTACAACGAATGGTACCCATGTACTTTGGTAGATGGATTTCTTTTTATATGGACATAATTAATCAATTGTATGTAGGTACAAATGAGAGAAGAAGAATGCCTATTGTGATGAAAGCCCAAAGAGAAGATAATAACAATAAAAAAGAATGTTTCTAGAGTTCTACAGATTACAAGATCAATTTGTATAAATATTTAGAAAATCCTCCACAATTTTTTGGTGAGATAATTAAGGGGGAGAACGTTGGAGGTGTAATTATCTCACCACCTACTTCATCACCACCACACTACCTCAGTCTTCACCCTTCACCACCTCTGTCGTCACCATCTCAACACACCAAAGTTCGAAGGGCCAAAACCATCTGGCCTCATCAATACTCGAAGAGGAAAATTTAATTTATGTAATTGACTTAGATTTGTATAAATATAGATGCTCAACCAAAGTTTGATATCCCACTCTCTGTTTTAGATTTCTTTGTTTAATTTAGCAGTCATAGTTCCATTTTTGGTTTGTACTGTTTTCCTTCAACTGTCTCTATCCAATTGCGCACTGTGCAGGCAGGCATATCACTGATTTTAGCAAGCCTTAGCATTTTCCTCTCTACCTGAATAAGGAAGAAAAGTGCAAATGAATAATTGTCAGTGACGCAGGGTCTACCCCACATATACCCACAGTATGCATGTTATATGCATAATCTTATCTTTCCCAGGAATTTTAACTCACAAAGGAGTCAAAATATTCAACATCTATTGGTTAAGGCCCTATTCATTAGTTCCTTTATATTGGAACTCAATCACCCTGCTTAAACCTTCTATAGGAACTTTGAACTTCCTCATAACCTTCATTATCCCATAAGCCACATATATATAACCTTATCCCTTTAATACATTGGTTACATATGTTTTAACACAATAAACCTTCCATCATTGGACTTATATATAAAATCCCATATACCCGCGCCTAATCCTTTATAAACTAATTACAAAGGAAATATATACACAAACATACCTTTTCCACCTTGGTACGACCTTGGCACATTTCTCAAGGTTTACCTTTATCGCAATCAGGTATCGGCTCTTCCGTGGTCACATTACATATGTGTCTCATCACCCCTTCCCCTTTGATATGTGACTATCAGAAGCATTTGAATAACGCTTTAGTCTTAAAAGACTTAGGCACAACACTTTAACACAATACAAAGGAATACAAGGAAAAACTGCTCTGAACACACATATAGCGGACCTAAAATATTATAGACTCACTACTATAACTCCATTGGGTCCGCACCTTCCAACTATTCTACAGCACTTCTCTGATCGCCCCAACCTTTGATTGCCGATTTACACTTTATCGCTATCGGCGTATCGGTGTATCCACTGCCCAACCTCTTCCACTTGAAACCGTCGATCCAATATGCCTTACAGACCCGATAAGATTATCGGTTATGTTTGATAAGGTTTTGGGTCCGGCTACCAAATCGCAAATTGCTCTTTCCTTTGCCAAGGTTCATTCTTCCCTTTGGATGATTGCGATGCAACTTTCTGGTTCCGATTTGATCCCGACCATTGATCTTAAAGATCCAATGGCTATTGTGCAACCATACTTCACTTCTCCGCTACTCTATTTACTTATGTTTTTACGCTATTTCTTCAATTTCCCTTTGTGGTTCGGTTTTCTTCAAAGGTTCTAGGTCTTCTGCTATTTCACTGTGCACTCTTCCTGAGCTTGTCTTCTGCGAATTCTTACATCGCCTTCTCTTCAGAGCTTCACTCTGATCATCCAAGTGGATTCAATGATCCCTTACGATTCCTCTGAATCATTCTTCTCCTCTGCATATTTCTTTAGAACTCTGCCTACAACCTCTGTTACAGAACCTATGAATTCAAGCATAATCAATCATTACACACTTATTTCACACATTTACACAGTACCAAAATGAACCTCTATATATAAATATGAAAAATTGATTACATTCGAGACTCTCTATCTCTCACAGGCCTAATCTTCAATATCAGTGGCCTCCTGTTTCCTAATCTACCCATAGGCTTACAATCACACTCTCCCTGGCTGGCTGGCTGGCTAGCTAACCTCCCCAACCTTTCTCTTTTTTTTCTTTTCAATACATCATTAGTAGTTTCTTTACAGTTGAGGAACTGTTCCTCAGTTACTTTTCAGTTGTTCAACAATTTCTTCAAATTAATCCCTAACTAATCCTAATCCTCTCATGTTCTCCTACATTCGAGAACATTTACAAATATGCCTCTCATTAAAATCACTCATAAGCCTAAATATTCACATTAATTCAATACTTAGGAAACCAACTTCCTTAAAACACAAGACCCCCTATGTCTACTAAAATACAACGATATTGCTGGGCTGAATGCTCCTGCATTAGACTCCCAAGGTAGAAAATAATCATGATCTCTTGATCATGTGTCTTCATATGTTGTTAGAAAAAAAAAAACCTCCAGGGTCCCAAACATTAGTTTGCAACCGCCAAAATGCTTTGCTCCTTTGTTTCTGTTGCATATCTGCTGTCTTTGTGATCCGGATTTATACAGGAACGCAATAGATTACAGAGATAACCATAAATACATAGATGCGATAACAATAAAAACAGAGATGCAGCGGAAATAATACTTCATTTCATTAATGGAGAATACTGAAATATGCTTACAAATAGAAATAACCCAGCTAGGGCGATGGTAGCTTATCTCTGAGAAGAGATGTGTCGGCTACATGCCTCTGAACTGTTCCGAACTGTGTTACAATGAGGCTCGAAGGCCTATTTATTATTGAGAAACAATGGAAAACCCTTCACATCCCAAAACCTAACCCTAGAAGATGAAACGCCAAATTGTGGGCCCTGTTTTGGGGTGAGTTGGACAGCCAACTTCCCAGGGTCGCGAATTGGTCGTATTATCTCCGTTTGACGCACATGATAGCCCGTTGGAAAGATCTCTCCGAGGACTACGACGGAGAAGGCGATTTTTATCAAAAAAATCGTTGGCGGTAGATTTTCCAAAAAACGTCGTTTAGGGCCTCAAAACAGCTCCGGAAGTTTAGGACCCGAAAAACTGCTAAAAATAGTAAACTGCGCTATAATTAAGGAAACTGAAAATGCTGAGAGGAACAATGGTGGGGGTCCAGGTGGACTTGGTAGGTGGCCACCAATATCCACCTGGATCATTCCTCCCCCCTTACGAAGCAATGGTCCCCATTGCGTTGAGTTCCTCCATGAGATGGGGAAACTTTTGTTGAACTTGGTCCCTGGTGAGCCACTTGCCATTGTGAAGGAGTTGGCCTGCTTTGACAACTCGATACAGTTGAATATTCTGTTGGCGAGTATTCTTGATCTGTGTGTCCATGATTCGATCAGTTGCAGCTTGTTCCATGCAATCTGGATTTAATTCTGTGGGTGTGAGCTGTTCTGCAATGTCGGATGTGTCTAGCAATGGTGGAAAGTATGGCCGAAGGCGGTCCACATTGAACACTGGGTGCAGGCCAAGGAATGGGGGAATGCTGAGTTCAAATGCATTGTCTCTCACAGCCTTAGTAATGGTGTAGGGACCATATCGGAGTGGTCTCTTTTCGATAGGGTCCAATAAGGCGTTCCTTTTGCAAATGCAACCAGACTTTGTCACCCACCTGGAACTTGTGTGGCACTCGATGTTGATCATGTCGCTGCTTGAACTTGGCATTTGATTTCTCCAGAATGTTGTGGACCTGCTGGCGAATATGTTGGATGTGCTCAATGAAGCTGTTCGCCTTGTTTGTTTCAGACTGGACATGAGCCAAATCTGTGTGAGTAGCTGCAAATGGCATGGCCACATCAATGGGGCATAATGGCTGGAATCCCAAGCCCACCTGAAAAGGGCTGTGGCCAGTGGAGCTGTGAAGAGCTCGGTTGTAGCTGTGCTGAACATAGGGGAGGCTCTCGTCCCA
This sequence comes from Pinus tabuliformis, assembly GCA_031772625.1. Taxonomy (NCBI): domain Eukaryota; kingdom Viridiplantae; phylum Streptophyta; class Pinopsida; order Pinales; family Pinaceae; genus Pinus; species Pinus tabuliformis. The sequence goes on along the minus strand of CM062806.1, from coordinate 436,305,471 downwards.
TGTGCGTGGATGCTTTGAGTTGTACATGCGCAGAATGTGTACAATCATCCTATTGACAACCTCTGTCTGGCCATCAGTTTGAGGATGGAAGGCTGTGGACTTCGTGAGTTTGGTGTCCAGCATTGACCAGAGACTGGACCAAAATGTACTGAGGAATCGACTGTCCCGATCAGAGATGATAGACTATGGGATCCCAAAGTGCACCCACACTCGTTCAAAGAAGAGTTTAGCGGTGGCTTCTGCTGTGATGTTCTTCTTGCATGCCGCCATGATGGCCATCTTCGAGAACCTATCGACGACCACAAAAACACAGTCATTTCCATGCTTAGTGGAAGGAAGGTCGGACATGTAATCCATGGAGATGGATTCCCAAGGTTGGCTAGGGGTAGGCAGTGGGGTATAGAGGCCTTGCTTCTTGATGGTCGGTTTGGCAATGGCACAGGCAGTACATGATCTGATGTACTTCCCAACATCCTGTCGAAGATTCGGCCAATAGAAATACCTTTGCAGCATTGCCACCGTTTTCTCGACCCCGAAATGACCAACAGCTCGACTATAGTGTGCTTCCCAAATCATCTTGGCACGCTCGCTTGAAGGAACAAAAAGGTGACCCAGATGGCATAACAAGGCATCCTGGAGGTGAAAATCTGGAACATGCTGACCCTCCAAGAGTGTCTGGTATGTGTGGCCGAATTCTGGGTCACTTTTGTAGAGATGTGGCCAATCAGAAGTCTCGTGCCCACAAGAGTTGAGCACAGTGGTTAATGCCATGATCGGTGGTTGACTGAGGCAATCTGCAACATTATTGGTGCTGCCCTTCTTATACTTGATATTCAAATGGAACTGTTGCAGGTATGTAGACCACTTCTGATGGCGATCATTCTGCAATTTCCCTTGGGTCTGTATGAACTGCAGGGGTCGGTGGTCTGTGTGGATGATCGTTTCCTTCCCCAAAATGTAATGCTTCCATTGTCGACAAGCCTGCACAATGGAGTACATCTCTTTATCATAAGTGGGATACTTCCGGACTGTGTCTGAAAGTGTTTCACTGTGATATGCCACTGGATGCCCGTGTTGAGTAAGGACTGCCCCAATAGCATAGTCAGAGGCATCTGTCTCGACCTCAAATGGTTGTTGTAAATCTGGTAACACGAGCACGGGTGCTGTGCAGAGTCGATCTTTCAACTCTATGAATGCCTTCTGTTGAGATTCGGACCAAAAAAATTTCGCTTTCGCTCCTCCCTTGGTGACTTGACTCAAGGGCCAAGTGATATGAGAAAACCCCAACACAAACCTGCGGTAAAAGTTGGCAAGACCTAGAAAGCTGCGGAGCTCTGTCAGAGTGGTTGGAGATGGCCAATCCCGAATGACTTGGATCTTGGCTGGATCCACATGCACCCCCTGTTCATCAATAATGTATCCCAGATATTGAACCTGGGTCATGCCAAAAGTGCATTTCTCCAAATTGGCACATAGTTTGTGTTGCCGCAGTGTTTGGAGTACCTGTCGGATGTGGTGGAGGTGCTCTTCCCAACTCTGGCTAAAGATCAGAATGTCATCCAAGTATACCACTACAAATGAGTTGGTGAATGGATGCAAGATGTCATCCATTAGCCTCATGAAGGTTGCAGGAGCATTCGTCAATCCGAAAGGCATCACCAACCATTCGAAAAGGCCCTCCTTGGCTTTGAAGGCAGTCTTCCACACATCAGAGGGTTCGATTGGCACTTGGTGATATCCTGACTTTAGATCGATCTTGCTGAAATATTTTGCCCCCTTTAGTTGGTCCAGGAGGTCATCAATCCGCGGGATCGGGTACCTATTACGGACAGTGATCTTGTTCAGTGCCCGATAGTCAATACAGAGTCTCCAAGTCCCATCCTTCTTCTGTACCAACACGATTGGGCTCCCACAAGGCGATGAACTCAGACGGATGTGACCTTTCTGCAACAGCTCCTGAATCTGCCTCTTGATTTCATCATTCTCTAGAACGGAGCGCCGATAAATTGGTCCATTGGGTAGCGGTGCACCTGGGGTCAGATCGATGGAGTGCTTGACCTGACAGTGCAGAGGAACCCCTGCAGGGGAGGTGAAGATGTCCTCATACTCTGCCACGACCTTGTCCATCTGTAGCTGTCGTGTAGAGGGGCCCTGTCTGGAGGTTGTGGCCATCGTCTTCTTCTTTCCTTGAGGGCGTATCATCAGGAAAACAAATTTCCCAGTTTTGGAAATGAGCTTACTGCATTGTTTTACAGTGATCAAAGAGATGGCGGTAGGCAGTGCTACCTCTGGTATCCTGTACAACTTATTCCCCAATGTAATGATAACAGCACGGAGCCTTGATGCATACACAGCATGTCGCTTCCACAAGTATGGTTGTCCTAATAATACATCACAAACTTCAAGGGGAGCAATGTTACACAATACCTCATCTGTGAAGGGCTTGATGTTGTATGGGAGGCGACACTGCTGGCTCACGCGAAGATCCCGTCCTTGGTGAAGCCACCCGATGGTGTATGGTTGTGGATGTGCTGTGGTCGGTAAGCCCAACCGCTTCACGACCTCTGCCGAAATGAGGTTCTTTTGGCTCCCGCTATCGATAATGAACTGTAGCGGGGAGCCTTTTACCCACATCTGGGAGTGGAAGAGATGCTCCTCCTCCTCTGGATCTTCAGGTTCATTTTTCTGGATCTTGGAAGTAGCAACAGTCGCATTGGGATCCGCATCAATGATATGCTTCCCTTTTTCATTCCCTTTGTCAAGTTCTGACTTAGAGTTAGAACATGCATCTGATTCTGAAACCTTTAGCTCAGCCACCAGTGACTGCTTGGCCCGACACTCACTTGTGTTGTGAGTGGAGCTCTTATGGAACTCACACCATTTTCCCATGTCCTTTTTTGGTTTTGCGGCGCTGTTCTTTTCTTGCAGCTTTGGCGAGTTGTCTTGGGCTGTCCCACCTTGGCTTTGTCCTTTCTTCTGTGGTTTAGGGGCACCTTTCCCTTGCTTCAGATTCGCAGATCCAAAGTCGTGCTTCTTTTGTTTAAACTTATCCTCAACCTTGACAGCATATCGGTATGCTGTGCCAAGCGAGGAGATGTTTAGGAATTCTATTTCTTCTTGGATGTACTTGTGCAAGTAGCCGTGGTATTTGAGTATCAAATGCTGCTCCGTATCCCTGATACCCAACTTTGTACGAAGGGTATGGAAAAGATTGGTGAACTCCAACACATCTTGGTCCCTTCCCTGCCGCAGCGCGGTCCACTTTATGTATTCATCCTCATAGGTTCCGACAGGGTAGTACTGCTCCTTGATGGCATCCCGGAATGAATTCCAAGTGGGTGCAGCTGAAAATAGTGAGTCGGTATTTTCATCCTTCTGCTCGCAGTAGGTTTCCCACCAGTCCTTGACGTGGGGGGCTGCTTTGAGAAGAGCGAAAACAATCTTTTCTCGACTCGAAAATTCATGAACAGAAAAATAACCCTCTAGCAGATTTAACCATTTATCTACGGCACCGGCGTCTATCTGACCCTCGAATATGGGGATTTCAAAATTAACTTGTACCTTAAAGGGCGTGGCATTTCTAGAGTAGCTACTGGAAGCCGATGCGTCACTTCTGGGTAGCCGCTGAAGGATCTGGGCAAAGTTGTCCATCATCGCGTTCCGTTGTCGCTCGAGGGCTTCTTCGAGCAAGATTTTGATAGGATCTCCTGCCCCCTCGTCTTTCTTCTCATCCGCCATGGGAGGCCGTCGGGATTTGCGAGGCTGGTCTTGCAAAGGTTCGACCAGTTCAAGCCCTAACTCCTTATATTCCGACCTCGTTGGGGACATGCAGAAAAACAGAAAAAAAAGCAGACCGCTCTGATACCACTGATCCAGATTTATACAGGAACGCAATAGATTACAGAGATAACCATAAATACATAGATGCGATAACAATAAAAACAGAGATGTAGCGGAAATAATACTTCATTTCATTAATGGAGAATACTGAAATATGCTTACAAATAGAAATAACCCAGCTAGGGTGATGGTAGCTTATCTCTGAGAAGAGATGTGTCAGCTACATGCCTCTGAACTGTTCCGAACTGTGTTACAATAAGGCTCGAAGGCCTATTTATTATTGAGAAACAATGGAAAACCCTTCACATCCCAAAACCTAACCCTAGAAGATGAAACGCCAAATTGTGGGCCCCGTTTTGGGGTGAGTTGGACAGCCAACTTCCCGGGGTCGTGAATTGGTCGTATTATCTCCATTTGATGCGCATGATAGCCTATTGGAAAGATCTCTCCGAGGACTATGACGAAAAAGACGATTTTTATCAGAAAAATCACTAGCGGTAGATTTTCCAAAAAACATCGTTTAGGGCCTCAAAACGGCTCCGGAAGTTTAGGACCCGAAAAACTGCTAAAAATAGTAAACTGCGCTATAATTAAGGAAACTGAAAATGCTGAGAGGAACAATGGTGGGGGTCCAGGTGGACTTGGCAGGTGGCCACCAATATCCACCTGGATCACTTTGCTTTATCTTTCTCTCCTTGTCAATTAGGTTCATACTCTGATTGATCATCCTTCCTATTGCCATCAACTTTCTCCCTATGGACTATTTTATCATCAATTGCCACAATTCTTCAATTTCTTTTTCTAGCACATCTTTGGGTTGGTCCATACTCTGCCACTTACTTTTTCTTCTTTCTCTCTGCCTCAGGTTGTCGCTGCTATCCAATAACTCTTCAAATTGTTGTTGGTTACTTCCACCATGTAGTTGTTGGTTCCTTACTTGTTCCTCGCTTGTTCTTGATGCCTCCCTTTCATCCTTACCCTCTTTCACAGTTATCTTTGTCTGCACTGAATTCCGACTTTCCAGCATTCTCTCCAGCAATTGAACCTCTCTGTTCCATGGATTAAATTCTTCCATAGAATCTTCTTCTTTCATTTTTATTTGGCTGCTCATCTGTGCCAAATTTCCTCCAGCATCTGCAACTATACCTGCACTCACAAAACAATTGTTAAAATCACAAACATAAGGCCTCAGTGCCTCTTCTTCCTTTGGCAACAACTTAGTTTGCTGCTCTAATTCTTCCTCCTCTGTCAGCACATCAGTGTGTTGTTTTGAATTCTCAAAAGAATTCATGAGACTGTCAGCTAGTCTCTCCTCCACATCATCTGCTCCAATGATGTCTTCCTGTCTTTGTTCACTGTAGTGAACTCCTTCCTCTGCAATCACACTGTCATACTCTGAATTTCCCAGTAAATACTCCAGCAACTCAATTTCTCTGTGACACTTCATAAGTACTTCATCGTTACTTATGATTCCTCCTTCTTTCACAAGAAATTCTTCTTGTGTTGTCACAGCTTCAAACATCAATGCATTACTAAATTCTTTCTGTTGTAATAATTCACTGTTCTTCTCATTTAAGAGACATTCTCCATCCTTCTTTGCTTCAGAGTTTTCATCTTCTGAAAGATGCTCTTCCATACTTTTGACAGCTTCAAAAGATTTCTCATCCTCCTTTGTAAAACCTGTAATCACATCAAAATTATTAGATTCAATAATACAAGGTTTTACATCCTCTTATTGGTCTATCCAACAGTTCAGAAAATCATCAATGATTTCTACTTTTTCACCCAGAACTTCACCTTGTTCTGGTTCACAAATGGATTCTTCCATTTCCAACTCAGCCTCTCTAAGTTCTTCCACCTGCCACTTTACTTTCTTCTGTTGTAGCTTCCTTTGCAACTTATGACACTTCACTGGCTTTTTCTTCAAGACCCAACCTAGTATTTGGCTTTCCTCAAGTGTCATCCTCAATACATTGAGTTGTTCTTTTATCTCTGCAAATTCCATGTCAATCTCCTCTTGACTCATCCTCTTGCCATTTTCCTTGGCAACCTCTTTCTTCATCTTTCTTCTACTGTGGTCTTCCTCAGAACCTCTGTTACCTTTGTTATGACTATCAGTAGTCATCTTCTTCTCTATCTCTTATGAGTTCCTCACACTCACTATGAGCTGCACTAAAGCCTCTGCAACAACAAGTCCTCCTTGTTGCAACTTACCTCACCAAGCTTTCCTCTATACTTGGTCTTTTGGCAAGTACTTGGTTCTCTATCTCTGGAACCTCCTTTGAGAACTTCTCTCTAGTCCTTCTAAGCTTCAACTCATATGCACCTTTTAAGAACACAACTGTTAGGTTAGGACCACCTCTTCTTTCACTCAAAAAGTCTTACCAGCTTCTTTCATCCCTTAGCAATTCGGCCCACATCCTTTGTGGAATTTCTTTTGTGAGCTGCAACAATACCTCTGCAGTAACAAGTCTCCTCCTTGCTACATATGCCCCGCTAAGCTTCTCTCCTCTGACCTCAGTCTGTTAGCATTGCTATGGTTCTTTCCTCTTAAACCAATTGAGCACTCCTTGCTCTAGATTGCTACAACCTTCTCATCTTCTTATGTTGTTACTTGTGTATTAGTGTAAAAACACACATTCTCCAATCTTCAAATCAATTTAAAACAAAACATGTCATCTCACCTTCAAGATCTCTTCATGATCTTGTTCCACCATTCTCCTGCACTTTGAATGGATTGTTCTCTGTCTTCTTGCACCTGCAAGTTCTTCTACACATCACCTTATGTGTGCTTATTGTTTTTCAAATTAAAATTTTATCTCCCTTTCCTGCATAAACATCTTAAAACATAACTCTGTTCTAAGTTTTCTCAAAGAGATTTAACTTGCTCTAATACCAATTGACGTTGACGCAGTGGCTACCCCACGTATACCCACAGTATGCATGTTATATGCATAATATTATCTGTCCTGAGAATTTTAACTCACAAAGGAGTCAAAATATTCAACCATCATTGGTTAAGGCCCTATTCATCAGTGCCTTTATATCGAAACTCAATCACCCCGCTTAAACCTTCTAGCGGGACTTTGAACCTCCTCATAACCTTCATTATCCCATAAGACACATATATATAACCTTCTCCCTTTAATATATTGGTTACATATGTTTTAACACAATAAACCTTCCATCGTTGGACTTATATATAAAATCCCATATACCCACACCTAATCCTTTATAAACTAATTACAAAGAAAATATATATGCAAACATACCTTTTCCACCTTGGTACGACCTTGGTGCATTTCTCGAGGTTTACCTTTATCGCAATTGGGTATCGACTCTTCCACGATCACATTACATATGTGCCTCATCAACCCTTCCCCTTTGATATGCGACTATCTGAAGCATTTGAATAATGCTTTGGTCTTAAAAGACTTGGGCACAAAAATTTAACACCATACAAAGGAATACAAGGGAAAACCGCTTCGAATGCACATATAGCAGATCTCAAATATTATACACTCACCACTATAACTCCATCGGGTCCACACCTTCCAAATATTCTATAGCGCTGCTCCAATCATCGCGACCTCTAATTGCCGATCTATGCTTTATTGCTATCGGCGTATCCACAGTCCAACCTCTTCCACTTGAAACCACTAATCCAATATCCCTTATGGACCCGATAAGATTGTCGGTTATGTTTGATAAGGTTTCGGGTTCGACTACCAAATCACAAATCGCTCTTTCCTTTGCCAAGGTTCATTCTTCCCTTTGGATGATTGCGATGCAACCTTCTGGTTCTAATTTGATCCTGACCGTTGATCTTAAAGATCCAACGGCTGCTGTGCAACCACACTTCACTTCTATGCTACTCTATTTACTTACGTTTTTACGCTATTTCTTCAATTTCCCTTTGTGGTTTGATTTTCTCCAAAGGTTCTAGGTCTTCAGCAATTTCACTGCACACTCTTCCTGAGTTTGTCTTCTGCGAATTCTTACATTGCCTTCTCTTCAGAGCTTCACTCTGATCATCCAAGTGGATTCAATGATCCCTTACGATTCCTCCGAATCATTTATCTCCTCTGCGTATTTCTTTAGAACTCTGCCTACAAGCTCTGTTACAGAACCTATGAATTCAGGCATAATCAACCATTACACACGTATTTCACACATTTACATAGTACCAAAATGAACCTATGTACATAAATATGAACAATTGATTACATTCGAGACTCTCTATCTCTCATAGGCCTAATATTCAATATCAGTGGCCTCTTGTTTCCTAATCTACCCATAGGCTTACAATCACACTCTCCATCACTGGCTGGCTGGCTACCTAACCTCCCCAACCTTTCTCTTTTTTTCTTTTCAATAGATCATTAGCAGTTTCTTTACAGTTGAGGAACTGTTCCTTAGTTACTTTTCAGTTGTTCAACAGTTTCTTCAAACTAATCCCTAACTAATCCTAATCCTCTCATGTTCTCCTACATTTGAGAACATTTACAAATATGCCTCTCATTAAAATCACTCATAAGCCTAAATATTCACATTAATTCAATACTTAGGAAACCAACTTCCTTAAAAAACAAGACCCCCTATGTCTACTAAAATACAATGATATTGTTGGGATGAATGCTCCTGCATCAGTCAGTATTATCACTAGTTGAACAGGATAGGTAAAAAGCACTATTTCCTTAAATTCGTTTCATCGTTTACCCCTATAATAAGTTATTGTGTCAGGTTTCTGAACTCTTCCTTGACACACATGAAAGTCAGATGCAGTTTCTACAATGGAATTGACAAATAGTAAGAATTTATCGCACAAGAACATTCTTACAGTCCTTGCTTCTCAATTCAAAGTAGATGCTGCAACGAGAATTTTTTCCAACCATCCAAAATAGTAAATACATAGCTACTCCTTCCTTAGTCTTGTAGCTATTGTAGTATGATTAACGGATCAAAGATTTCACTGTGTCCTTAACATTAGCACTGAGATGATACACAGTAAAGCCTGCCATAGTCATTCTAGCTCTCCATTTTCCTTTAACTTCATACCTCTCAATCCTTTCTTTTCTCTCACAAGAAATTATGTTCATTGTGTCTCAGGCAAGGCATTGTTTTTCAACATTCATATGATCTCTACTATCCCTTTCAAGTGTAGCATCTAGAGAATCAAAAACTGATGAGTAATAGTTTAATTCTTCCATGAACCAGGGGAAGAAAGGTGTAGTATTAGTGTTAACCTCTTGTTCTACTATTGTGACTACTTTAGGGTTGAGAGATTTCAGTATGCTTAGAAGCCAGTCACGTGGGTTATTTCTAGACACACTTTGGTCAGGCATGTGATGCAGTTGGAATGCAAAGTTGAATACTAAAACCTCATCTGGATTTATCTTAAGAATCCATGGTTGGACATCTGATTCCACATCCATATAGTTTCTAATCTTTATGTTGGGATCTGATTCCACATTAAGACTCTCCTTCTAATTATGTGTGTGTGAACGAAGTGGTTTATAAGGAATTACATGTGCCCAAAATTTTTCCAATTTGGAAGTTCTCGATATGATGCGATGGCATCCTCCTGCACTTTGTTATTAACATCGTCAATGGTTTTAGTGTTATGCCTTGTAAGCCCTTTTTTATTTGTGTTTGTTATCTATGGTGTCCATGATAATTACAGATCTTAGGTCTTACTCTTAGTCATTGTCTTAGGCTGATTTTATTTATTAAGTTCTGCTAATTTGGAAGTTCTCGGTATGATGTGATGGCATCCTTCTCCACTCTATTATTAACATCATCAATGAGTTTAGTGTTATTCCTTGTAGGCCCTCTTTGGTTTGTGCTTGTTATTTATGGTGTCCATGATAATTACGATGAAGACATTTTTCACTGCGGGGTTAGGGTGAGAAGACATTGTTCACACCAACCAATGGCTAGTTTTTATTTTCGTCGTCCCTCGCCTAATAAAAAATGGCCACATGGCATATGGATAGTGAAAACTACTATCTCTATTGGTTGTTGACTAAGCGGTAGACCAACGAAATCGTGTCCCCACTCTCTTCACTAGTAAGAAAGGCTCAAGAGTCAAGGTCCATGCCGAATGTTGATATTATAGGTAGCCATTACTTTTATGAAGTCTAGGGTTCATCTTCCATGGCTATGATGGCTATTGTAGAAGATTGTGATAATTTGACAAAGATCTTCATCTACATCATTTTCAAGATTTGGTACAAGGGTGTTTGATTCGCGAAGTGTTTGACTTACAGAAACCGTCTCCATCTTTGACATTCGCAGACTAAATGGAAAGGGTGACCGACTTTCGCGCCATCACGGCAATGTGGTTTTTTTGGCATTCTTTATCAGATTCCATGTTTAGTATTAAACATGTAAGAGCCATTTTTTGGCAGACAATAAATGGGGAAAGAGGTCTTCATGAACTTTCCAATGACAATATTTGATGCAGAACCCACTAAATCAATGACTGCAAGTCAAATTTAGGTACCATTTTGATTGTTTTTTCCGTTTCAGCTATGCCCATGATTAGAATTTCGCACCTGTATTCATTTTCTATCTAGAAAAGATATATGTTATCCTTTTAAATAATGGTTGTTACAAGTTGGGAGCATAGAAATTCCCAAATATTTTTCCTTTGAAGGTTGAATTCCTCATTACGCTCGTGGAAAATATGGAAAATCGATGACCCAAATTGTATTAGTAGAGTTGGGAAAATATAATTTGGTTTTTTGAGTGAAAATTATGGCAAAACCAGGTTTGGGAAAACTAAGAAAATACTTTTGCATACTATATAATCTAGGGTTTTTAGTTATGTTGTTTTTCTTTCTGACCACAAAAAACCTTGTGAAATCCCCTTTCTTCTTTGTGGGGATTCTTCAAAAGCCTCTTTTAGATGGAGGTCGATGAGATTTGAATCCAACAGTGGCTCAAAAGCATCACAAAAATGGATATTTAATAGAGATAATTCAGTTTCGGATATAGACTGCAACAGGTCGAAAATTATTATTCAAAACCCATCATAACCAAGCCTTAATTTTTAAGGAATTTTGGCTAAAATCCCAGCTAATAAGCAACAACACCTGTAACAGAAAACTCGTCAAAAACAAGCCTTATGCTACCAAATGGTTTGGAAATTATACCGAATGTTTGGTCTGATTCTCTATGTGCAGGATTGAACACACAGGATATGGAAGCCCACAAGCAGTGCACATCCGAGGGAGTTTTTTAGTACATATCATTTTTCTATTTCACATGTGACAAATAAACCACCTTTGTTTGTCATCTTAGCTCTCTAGCTTGTTGTGTTATTCTATATGTTGGGTAGCACTGTGACAGATTACTTTTGTTGTTATTTAGAGAAATTTTCCAAGCTTTTGAAGCTACCACCAACAGTGGCTAAAGTGACTCTTCTTCCTCTTGGAAATGGAGCACCTCATTTGTTTGCAAGTATTGTTGCTTTTATGGGGGCTGATGCTGGTGAGGTGGGACTCAATACTATTTTAGGAGGAGCAATTTTTATTACCTGTGTAGTGGTTGGATTGGTTTCTCTATTCATTGTGGGTTCACATGCACAGATTGATCACCAAAGCTTTATACGGGAAATTTGTTTCTTCCTATTGACCCTTGCTTCACTTTCTCTGATTTTGTTCATTGGAAATATTAATTTATGCAGAGCACTAGCTTTTATTTCAATATACATCCTATATGCATTCACTCTCTCAGCAAATCAGTTTATGAGGAAACAAACTCGAAACTTAAAGTGGGATTCAATGACATCCATGCAATCTTTCCTTGGAATTATTATTGCTCTCAATTGTGAAGATGAATATGATTCCATGTATAGTCTTTTGTTGTATTTAGAGTCAACTACAACGGTTTTTTCTGGTCATGGACACTTGGAGACTTCATTCCCTCAGTGGATGTGGGCATCAAATGTAGCTATTTTCTCAAACCGGGGATTGTCAAAGACAATATAAGAGACTAGGCCCCTGTGGTGATGGAGTGAGGACAATGAAAATTATCAAATAAGGTGTTCTTTATTTGGCTTTCTACAATGTATATAGTGAAAAATTATAAAATACTAAAGGCCAAAAAATTTAATTTGGTACAAATTTCAAATAATCCAAGGAAAAATTTATTCCTCTTTCCTTCCTTCTACCATTTAGTTCCATCATCTTTCCCAAATATTTGCTTAGGTTCAGGTTAGAATAACATCAAGCTCATTTTGGATTAGGATGGAGTCTGCCTTGACCAGTTAAGACCCCAACACGAATTTACTTAACCCTTAACATTGATGTTTGTCGACTGGTTAGTATAGAGATTTCACCATAAATATAGAGTCTGTACACAAAATAGAACAAAATATAGATATCATCTAGGGCATAATATGTTTACTCCATCACTAACATATTAGATAAATCATAATACTCAGAATCTTCTGACAGATCTAACCATTATTTTTTGTAGTCTATTTCTCATAACCTAACATATTCATACCATCTCCATTTTGTTCTCACATCATCTCTTTATCACATAAACGAATTCAACTCTTCATGGTACAAACCCATTCGTCTTATATATGTTTACTTAATTCATAATTTATGATAGTTAATTACTATTGATGATACCGACACAAGCATATCACACGTCAATCCACTCTCCCAACTCTTAATCAAAACTTTATAAGCTTTGTTAAGCTACTGACCTAAGCTTCTAAGTCAAACTTTATGCTTACATTGAGACAATACAATACAATGTCAATCTGCATCTCTACACTTCAATCTATAGTCAATCCAATCAGCATAAAACACTCCAGCTCCATGAGTTTTCAATTTACTTGTTTGATGAAAACCTATGTTAATAATATATTATAATATGTACTTTTATAATGTCATCCTATACTGGAATTAGTCACTATGACCTTCATGTAGTCGTCACTCTCTTATAATATGTCCTTATCTATATCAATCCTAGTTCAATCCTCCTTGTGCTCAGTTTATGATTGCATAATAACCAACCAGTCAAAAATTCAATATTTTTCAGGTTCAAGTATACAACTAAAAAGTTAAAAATTTGCAAAACAAAAAAACTCTTAGGTATAATCACATAATTTTATACCTAGATAGGTTAGAATTTGGCCTTAATCCAAAGCTTTTCTTCACTCTCAGAGAATTTCTATAGCCAAGCTTTCATGGCTATAAGTTTATACATCTTTAAGGAAATTCCTTCATCAATTTTGTCCATAATGGAAAGTTGATCATTATTCATCCCCTGAGCACTTACTTGGCATATTGCATCCATAACATCTAGGAAGCCCTGTTTGAAAGAAAATCTTAAAGCCCCTCAAGCATTACCTGATGACAATAGCTCCTATGGAATAAAACCTAGAAAATCCTACTTGTTTCTCCTCTACAACCACTTCTATATTATTATACTTTATTTGTGTAAGCTCCTCGTTATTCCACTCCTTTTGCAAAGTAAACCTTGCGCTCATATTCAAATTTAAAATCTTTAAAATGCCCTATCCTTTTCAATGATGCCATTGGTTAATTGAGCACCCATTTCTCTCCCACTTAAACAATTATCCACTCTTCCTTAATTAGTGTTACACTTTCATGGTAAGTCCAACAAAATCCATGTAACAAGCAGCTAATCCCCCAAAACAAGTTCAATTCATCCAATCAATCAGGTGAGTTAGTTATTTGTCAAACTCAATATCATGTGCACACAGGGATTAATGACCTCTTCAACTTGGGAATATATTTGGGTTTCTACATTTTTCATCTTTGGAAAACCATCAACTATTACTTCTCTATGCTCTCTTGAAAATAGTTCTTTTACGAGTTTGATATTTTATTTGCTTTCTTAAGTAGCCTTTCCCCATGCTCAATGATTTGTTAATGCACTTCTCTTTGTTGTCTAACTTTCGTCACACTATTACAGTGTTGTGTCCTCGATCCAAATTCCAATTGGTACCATGAAGTAAAACTTGATGGTACTATGAAATCCCCATCTCAAATGCACAAACTTCATCTTTTGCTATGAAATCCCCATCTCATTCATCTCATGTCCAACCAAACAAAAACTTACAACATTGATTTTACATCTCCTAAAAGCCACATCAAACAAGCACAGATCTAGTGAAATAAGAATGATTTTTACCCAATATTTTAATTCTAACAAATCATGCAAATTACCAGAGATTTAATTAGTGATTAATCCCATCAAAGTGTATGGTCCTAAAGCCACCTCATAACACCAATCATTCATGAGTATTGTTTTTGGATTTTATTTTTTAATCCACTACAAGACTACCATTGGGAAAATCAATGAGATCATTCAGAGTGCTTGTCGAATTCACAGAATATTGAAGTGTTTGCCAACCATTTTATTATTGGTCATTGTACTGAAGAAAACTAAAAAAGAGTATTGAAAGAAAGGAGCCCAATATATAAGTTCTAACACCATTTATATCAAATGCTAAGATCCATTATCTACATATACAATATCTAGAATAATGGAATTCTCAAAAACCATTACAATAGTTGGACTTACAGTACTATAATTAGTAAAGAAAGCAATTAGAATAACTAGAAAATCAAAATTACCATTGGGAAAATCAATGAGAGCATTCAGAGTGCTTGTTGAATTCACATAATATTGAAGTGTTTGACAACCATTTTATCGTTGGTCATTGTACTGAAGAAAAATAAAAATAGTATTGAGAGAAACGAGCCCAATATATAAGTTCCAATGCCATTTCTAGAAAACCTTAAGATCCATTATGTACATATACAATATCTAGAATATTGGAATTCTCAACAACAATTACAATCATTTGACTTACAATACTCTAGCTGGCAAAGAAAGTAATCAAAAAAACTGGAAAAACTCTAGCTAGTAAAGAAAGTAATTAGAATAACTGGAAAAACTAGTTTCACTAGCAAGGTACACTCTAAAGCTAGTAAGACTCAAGGTCTAGATAATTAGCTAACACAAGACTTTTCCAGGGATCAAATTCCTTACTTTACTAGGGATGAAATTCCTTACACATTACAAATATAACAAAATACTTAAGTCATTGTCAAGCAAGTTGTGGTCAAGCAGTAAATCAAGTGAGTCTTCTTTACAAAACTTGGGTTCAACCCCGCCAAAAACACGTTGCTCTACTAACAAAGCCAGTTTGTTGTGCTATATTGTGATACCTCATATTCAACTGAGCCTCAGTGGTTTTCCCTATGCAAGAAGACAGGACCAAGTGCAAGCCCTGGGTGCTTTTTTTGGAATAAAAGTCCCTCAAATACATCTCCTCAGCCAAAAGTTTCTAGCCAATAAGGATCGTTCCCCAAGAGATATTTAACTAACTAAAAATCACACTTTAGAGTACACACTCCACACTTATTGGTTAGATGTCAAATAATAGAGGGAATCCTCCGACAACTCTAAGCACTATCTCTTCCACTCAGCATTTTTTTGGATAACATATTGACATCCTCTCCCATTTACATGCTACCTTGTAGCATCAAAGCCTACAAATTTCCTTAATACAATAAACATATTATTACCAATCACTTTTCTCTTTGGGTTTCATCAACAATCACCCGACATCTATCTTACTAGCTTAATTGAATTCTCCCCTATTCATTAGATACAATGCCACTCGAGCATTGTACTTCTTCATTTGGAGTTATGTTACACAAGTTACCATTCTAGAACTCTTAATCCACTCTACGCATTTTGGATTTGTCCTGTCAAGGAAACGTTGATATTTTTTGTATTATTATTGGTACACTCATCTAATGTTGGTTTATCCCAACAGGAGTTGATCTACCTGCTTAAGCCTATCTCACTTCTTTGGTCACTCAATTCCCCAGTAGCTTCATTGCTAGACATGTACAAGGCAGGTGGAAAATATTTCTTTGGCTCAAATATGCCAATAATTTCTTTGGAGAGATGCCTCGGGGTTCCAATAAATCCATGCTTATAGGTACCTACATTTTCACCATATTTTTACTGTTCTTTTTAACTTCTTCTCCCATATATTTGGGCATATTTGGAATAGGATTTAGGGTTATCTTTTGAGCATGTTTGTGGAATTACTTTTTTTGCGTTTAGTTTGTATACGTTGTTTCACTTTACCCAAAAATAAAATATATCCACTTCAATAATGCATCATGAACAATCACTATTTGTTTTTTCTGGACCACATATTTAGACTCATAATTAGGTTTTGAATCAATGATTAATATGTTTGCATTGTTGGAATAAGGAATTACTGAGAGGGGTTGGGGTGAATCAGTAATTAGTGAGGTTTGTTTTTGGATCTTAAGCTCAATTTAGACCACATATCTAGGCTCATAATTAGATTTTGAAAGAATGATTACAATATTTGCATTGTTGGAATAAGGAATTACTGAGAGGGGCACGGGTGAATCAATAATTAGTGAGGTTTGTTTTTGGATCTTAAGCTCAATCCTTGATTTCCTATCACTCTTGGCAATTATTTATGTGAGCATTCTTAATACAATACATAGGAAACAATGCAAACCATTCACATGAAAACACAATCCATCAATTTAGTAGCATGCACTTATTGACACAAGTATTTTTACGTGGAAAACAAAATGGAGTAAACCACAAATCTATTTGTTATTATGACGTAATTTAAGCTCCTACTTAATTACATCAAGTTGTTTGTGAGAACCCACTCAAAGGAGGCCCCAACCCCCTTTAAGATAACAAGTCACTACTTGCTAAGAGGCACCAACCTCTTATGAATGGAGGCCACCACCTGCTCTACCCACATGTTTTGATTTTCATATAATTTTCAAATTGAGGAAACAAAGGCCTATATAAATTCACAAAAATATAAAACTTAATCAGTTGTTCCACACAACACCTTCCTCTCTGCTCTACAATCCTTCTTTGTGTTGAAAAATGTGTAGCTGGGTTCGGTCTTCATAAGTATGAAACATATTCTTGTAAATAAAAAATGAAAAGGAAATTATTATTATTATTATTGGAGCATGTGTTTCATGCTCAAGTTCTTTTATTTTATAGGTGAAGCACCCATTGAGTGCTTCTAGGGTTTTTCCTAGGTATGAGAGTCATCATCATATATGGAAGGCAAATGGTCACATTGTAAATTGTAAAGGAAAATTTATTTTGTCTTGGAAGTGTCAAAATACTTCCAAGATCAAGTCAGCCTAAGGAGCTATCAAGTTGACCTACATGAAGAGCGACGTCCACCCTTGAAGAAGCCTATATATAAGAGGAACTCGTCCTCATTTTGGATCACCCACTCACTCTCTTGATATGCAAAGAAGCAGAAGAAGGAGAAGTGGAAGAAGGAAGTCAAAGAAGTCAAAGTGTTTTGTTTTGGGTCTTATCTATCTTTTTGGGAAGATGGAAGTTAGGGATTCTACGTTGGGATCTTCTAGGGTTCGATTTTGGAAGCAGAAGATAAGGGAAGGCACTAGGAGGTCTCTTAGGGAATCTTACTAGCCCTAGGACTCAAGTTAAGGCAAAAAAATTCAAGAGTAAGGCTATTATAGGGAGATCAAACTCTCCAAGAGAAGCAACAACAATTGTAGTAGTTACTGGGAAGTAGAATTTCAGATCTACTGGGAGGTCGAAGATATTCTAGTAGAAGGTTGTGGTAAACTTGATCTTAGAGGGTATTTTTTTGAGCCTCTAGGTCATGGTATTCTTCAATTGAAAGATATAAAATATAAGAAGAGATTTACGTGTTTTCCCCTCAAGAGGAGGGGTTTTGGCCTTGGCTTGCAACCTATATATTGTGTCATTGTTCTTATTGTTTTGGTAGCTATTTGATGTATTTCACATTGGAATAATAACAAGAAAATATAATAAGTAAAAGGTAACACAAAAAATTATCAAGTTAAGAGATTAACATATTCATTTCCCTATTAAATTCTCAACACTTTGCACTACACACTTTACTGCTCAATCAACTATAGCCTCAGTCCTCAATCGCTCTTTATAAATATCAACTCTTGGCCACCATTACCCTTCTAGTCACACTTGGTTACCTATATTCCCTCACACACTTCACTCTGCATAGAATAATTCTCTCCTAAAGGCTCAATGTTTTCTAAGCCTTTTTGTTCACCACAAACATAGTGCACAACACTCCCTGTCAGCTCATAAACCACCGCATTCAACACATATTGTGGCACACTATTCTTCAATTAAAATATTGTTTATGGGATTGGTTCAATCAACCTCTAGCACATGTATGGTCTCCATTCTGTTGACACATTTGATTACTTAGCCTCTGCAGCAGAATTAATTATGTGATTGAACTTCATAGTGTTCTTCCATACTGCGAATTAACTCTCAGCCAAACTATGTATGGGAAAAATTATCACTCTTCTTTGTACAACTCCTTGACCACTGTAACTCTTATTAATTCAAGCAATGGGCACCTGAGCATTCCTTTCATTTAATTCTTCATTCAGTGCAAGGAAGACTAGGGATGGAAAAATCTACTTGAACCGGGCCTTTTAATTTAATTCCGTAATTTGTGGTCCTTTAGGCCCATAAGACCAAGTTTAGAAACCAAAACCTTTAATCTTCTATGAGATCCTTTTTACCTTTAAGCCCCATGGGATTACCTTTATCTGCGTCCTTGGTCACCAACCACACACAAAACTACATCTGGGTCTCTTTGAGCTATAACCCTCAAGGGCTTAAGCACCACACATTCACCTTCCGCTCCCATGGTCACACTGCAACACAAATCCTTATCCTAGGCTTAACCTAAACCTTCCTGTCCTAATGTTTTTTCATCAAAATATGCGTAAAGGGCCATGATTTTCTACCATGTGAAACCTTCGCAAAACAAGCTCCTAGGTGTGCCTTCCGTCATTTGACAAAATTGTTAAATGCCGGAAAAAAAATCTATCTCTTGGATTTTTTATTCCAACCAAATCTCTAGTGCACCTTTGTTTTATTTCAAGGTAAGTCGTACATGCTTACATGTCCAGTAGGGTTTCCCTTTCTATTCTTTCATTGGCCTATGGTTATGCCCATACATGTCGATGTGTCCCAACACTGTCACCCCAATACTTTCTCCCTCTCCCCTTTTTATTTCCTCTAGGGTCATGCCTCAGGGATGATGTGTCTCATGGGTTCACCCAGAGCCTTTTTCATTGGCCTTATTCTCGGTTCCATTGGATTGGTCCAAGTCAACCCGCTACTTCTACCTGTGCACTTTAATAAACCTTTAGGATAAAGCCTCAAGGATGACATCATGCTTATTTCATTAGCCCCATGTGGTGCCTCCTGAGTGGTGACATGTGTCAGTTGGATTTAGCCCATTAGGCCACCCAAAAACACCTAATCTTCCTACCACGTGTCACCTCTATTGAAATCATGTTGATGTCATCAATGACCATTACAATTACGGAAAATTTTAGGGGTGAAATTTTGCAAATGGGCTATCTTTTGGACATTTTCTGAAAAACATATTCACCAATTTGTTTAAAAATTCACTTATTTTTTACATATATATTATTAAATGGATGATGTTTGCCAAAAATTTACCAATTTTAATAGTAAATTACATGTTTTTTATTGAATATTTACCCACATTCTACATATGAATTTTCAAACCTGAATAGTTGCCTACAATACTATATATAGGAAAATATTTAAATCCTTAAAAAATACAATGATTGTAATGCTTCCACATACCTTCCATGAGGAGAGAGAAAAAGGGTCCCAGGCCTTGTGTTTTTCTACCAATTCCTTTTTTTAAATTTCAAAGGAAAAACCACTCGATTCAAGCTTTTGAGCCTTCAATACTATCCATTTCTATGCTACTACCACTTTTCCTGACTATTCACCATCCCGAGTCTTCAATTTGTGCATGCTATGAAGTTTCTGAGGTACACGCACATGGATGACATCATCCCTAGCTTACGTCATTTCTATGGTTCCCTTTTCTCCCAACCTTGAACCTTCCAAGGAAGAGTCTGTCGGGATGAGTTGTGAAATGGGCCTGCCTCTGGGCTAATAAAAAGTATTTGCGCTACTCTTTTGTGTGCCCATGTTTTCTCGGTCTTCTCCTTTAGTTTCTTTGCTACCTGTTCCACTTTATTTGGAATTTCGTCAAACAAAACTTGCTCCAAAGTGTCCTCCACCATCATTTAGCTCCGCAACTTTGACTTAGGGGCACCTAACTTTGATTAAAAATAAGTTGTGATCTAGGAGGATCTTTGGGGACTTCATCATACCGTTGGAAAGCTATTTCGAAGAAAAATCCAAATATGCCATTTCCTATAGCATCTTAGCTGATATCCTGAGGAAGAAATGCCTTCAAAACCTGGGACTCCTAACCATCATAGTCATAATATTATGGCTTCTCCAATAAGTCTTCTACTATGATGATTCTCTACAAAATACTACAACAACCATGGGAGTCCCCGTGAGCATGAGACACGATGCATTTGTCTCCCTTTTTCATTTGACATCAATGCCAACATTATGCTAAAAACTATCACCCTTTAGCATTAATGGAAACAAACCAAACTCCCCATGAAACCAAGCATGGTTTTTCTCTATACTCCTCCTAACTTCTTCCCCCCCTTTGACATCAATGGAAAATGATGTATCCAATGGAAGAATCTCCCCTTGACATTTTTCAACCTCCTCTTCAAATGCTCCACTAAGCTAAGTAGCTTCCAAGGCATATTCAATTTGAGCCTTTTTGGTGCAGGAGCCACAACTCATATTTATTTCTAGAGATACCCAAAGGGTTCTCGTGCCAGTGGCTTAGTGAATATTTTTGCAAGATACTCATTAGTGGTCACATATTCATGTCAAAAAATGTTAGTGACAACTTGTTCTCATAGGAAATGAAAATTGATGGGAATGTGCTTGGTCTTTGAGTGCATAACAACATTTTTAGAAATACTAATAACACTAGTATTGTCACACATTATTGGAATTGAATTAGTCAATTTTACCTTGATTTCCTTTAAGGTCTGCGTCATCCACAAAATTTGTGTGCAACATGCAGCAACAATAATTTATTTTGCTTTAGCTATTGATAATGAGATTGAGTCTTGTTTTTTACTAACCCAAGGCACTAAACTATCTCCTAGTAAGAATGTTACTCTAGAGGTGATTTTCCTATCATTGACACTGCCTGCCCAATTAGCATTAGTATAAGCCTTTAATTTGAAATCTCTTCTTTTAGCATACATAGACCATAGTCTGTTGCGCCTTGCAAGTACATGAAAATTATTTTACAACAATGATATGGATTTCATGGGGGAAGGCTTGAAATTTGGCAGACAAACGTACTGCTTGCATGATTTTTTGTCTTGAGGTTGTGAGGTACAACAAGCTTCCAATCATTGATCTATGGACTATCTGATTTACTGGAGGTGTCTCATATTCTTTACATAACTTATAGCCAGTAACCATGGGGGAACTAAATGACTTGCATTCTTCCAATTCAAATTTATTTATTGTTTCTCTCAAATACTTGTATTGGGAGATGAATATGTCATCGTTTGATTGAGAATTATGTAACCCCATAAAGAAGGATAGCTCTCCTATCATGGAAATCTCAAATTCTTTCTGCATATAGTTTTCAAATTGGTGTCCCAACTACTCCAAGTCGCTTCCAAAGATTATCTCATCTACATAAACCACCACAATCAACAGGTGATCATCTTCAGATTTTATATATAGATTGTTATTCGTAGTGCCTCTTTTGAAGCCTTTTTGTTGGAGGTATTTATCCAACCAGACATACCAAGCTCTAGGAGCTTTCTTGAGCCCATATAGAGCCTTTTTCAGTGTACAGACATAATCTTCTTTCTTTGAGGGCATGAATCCTTATGGTTGCTTGATGTATACTTCTTCTACCATATCTCCATTGAGAAAGGTTGATTTTAGATTCATTTGATATACCTTGCTGTTCTTATGACTAGAAAAAAAAAGAAACATTATGATGAATACTAATATTGCTACAATTGTAAAGATTTATTTAAAATATATCCCTTCTATTTGAGCATACCCTTTATAGACTAGTAGATATTTTTTCCTTATCAATTGGCCTTTCTCATTTAACTTTTTTTTTAAACCCATTTAATGCCTATAGCCTTTTTTAGGGTCTGACCCTAACCCCTTTATTTATGTAATAGGTTTGAGTCATAGTTATAGTTAGTTAAAGTTTCAATAAACCTTGTATTAATAATTGTAAGTGGTTGACCCGCATTTAAGAAAGGGTCCTTAGTTAGTTGCAAACAGGCCATGGTATTAGATAGATGGTATTGAGAGAACCATGGTACTAACCCATGGTATTGCATGTATGAATCCTATATAAAGGATAGAGACCCCCGATTAAGGAGCGTTGTGTCTTATTTTGTAACCGAGATCTGCTCTGTTGGAGGTTGCCCCCTCGAATATGCAAGTGAAGATTGCTTTCATCTCTGAATAATAAAATATTTGTTGTTTTTCTCATTCTGTTTTGTATTCTGGGTTGTATTTCTTTGCATATTTGGCATCCTGGCATCTTCTCGTAGGTCAAGAGCATAACAAGTGGTATCAAAGCACTTTCCAGGGCCTGTGGTATCTCCATTTTTGGCAGAATGTTTTTTAGGCTAGAGAGGTGTTCCGACGTCTTTAAACCACATGATCTATCATTGAGCACATAAACCTGCAAATTTGGGGAGGCATGCACACAAGAAATAAAAGAGGTGGTCACGCTTGTTGGACTCCCTTATAACCCCTGTGGGTACCCCTTTGAGTAGTAGCACATTAGACAGAACTGCGCACGGACTGTCTTCCATGTACCCTCTAGGTATATCGGAAGCCCCCTAGACTCACCTGAAACCTTGCCTTAGATAAACAGTCAGCGTCTTGCTGCTATAGTACACCGAGAATAACACTCGAGGAGATTACTCACGCGTACGATAGGGTAGTCGAGTAGTACAACTAAGGGTACGGTTGATCCTCCTTAGTTAGTGCCCTGAAAGATTGGGCTGAGTACTATTGTTGGACCCTTATGTATATTGTGATCTGTAGCACTTGACACTCCTTGATACCATAGTTCCCTCAACTCTCTGAAGACTTCCCATTATCTTCTTTGTCAGATCAAATCTAGTAGTTGGGGTTCTGTCACCGCCGCAACAATTAGATCCACCAGTTGAGGTTCTACTGCCACAGTACCATTCAAATCTAGCAGCTGGGGTTCTGTCACCGCTGCAGTCCAACTCACATTCAACAGTTGGGGGTTTCGCAAGAAGATCTGACCATTTGTTCAGTGAGGCTTGTGGTTCCTATACCCTAGGGTGATTCTCGCATGACATTGGACAGGATTAAGTTTTCTGGAAATTGGCCACTGCAGTATTGATAAGAGGGGAGTAAAACTCCATTTAGAGTAAAAAGAGACTTAGCCCATAAGAATTAGGATGACGAGCTGATTGCCATGGTACCATTCACTTGTCAACTTCAATTTTTGGGCGATCCCAATTTTTTTCAAATTGATGACAAGTGACCAGGATCTGTGTATGGTAGAAACCAGAGCTAAGACCATGACCAACGAGAAGATCAAAAGCCTTGAAAAACAGTTGGATTCTTTCAAGAACATAGCATACCAGATGCAACAATTCATGGATGCATTCAAAAGGAGCACGTCGGGGTTGCATTCATAGGCACATGGTATTAATGAATACCTTGAAGGAGAATCTAACCATCATATTCACTTCCATGGAAATCACCAACATTCCCACCATCAACCACCCAAGCTGGACATGTATAAATTTGATGGCTCTAATCCGGCAGTATGGGTAGCACAAATGGACCAATTTTTCATTATGAGTGATATCTTAGATGATGAAACTAAACTACATGTGGGATCCCTTTATTTGGACCAAGAGAGATGGCAATGGTGGTAGTGGCATAGGAAATGTTATCCCGAGAAAATTACTTGGCACGTGTTCTCAAAATCCATTTGTGACCGCTTTAACTGCGAATCTAATTTTTTAAGTCGTCTTACTATGCTCCAATAGACAGGCACAGTAAAAGACTACATTTCAGCCTTTGAGACATTGGCCATCCGCACAGAAGGTCTGGGAGATGAATTCTATTTGGAATGTTTTATAAGTGGTCTCAAAGAATCCATCCAAGTCCATGTATGGATGCACCACCCACCTATATGGATGGACGCTTGCACAAAGGCTATCGAAGTGGAACGTGCTTTCGCTGCCCAGTCACCTCGTCCAAATTTCATATCCAAGGGACACCCCACCCAGGCTCAGGGAACTACCCAAACACTTAAGGTTCAAAAGGTGTCCCTAGCAAAAATGGTTGAAAGAAGAAAACAATGATTGTGCTACTACTGTGATGACAAATACTCCTTGGGCATAAATGTAAGGAACCAAAATTCTTTCAAATTGATGTTACTGATCACAGCTCATCTGAGGAAGCCCCACCCCTTGAGGGACTAGAGGAGGGAGTTGAGGACGTCCAATAGGACAATGAGCTCCCAACTACACCAGAAGAACCAATTATCTCGCTACATGCTTTGGCAAACATTTCTGCGCCACAAACTCTCAAAATTAAAGGTTTTATTAAACATCACCCTGTAGTAGTATTGATTGATAGTGGCAGCACTCATAACTTTATCCATCAGAGAGTCGTCGAAGCTGTTAATTGTTTTGTCAGGACAATCTCTAATTTCTAGGCTCAATTTGCTGATGGGGAGACAATGAAATGTGAAGGCCACTGCAAAAATATGAAACTTCAGATGGGAGACTACCACCTAAAGACCCACATGTTTGCAATCAACATGGGTGGTTGTGACATTGTCTTGGGTGCTGAATGGCTTCATGCACTAGGCCCAATCACAATGGATTTCTAGGAGTTATATATGAGTTTTAAGCAGAATGACCACATGCATACCCTCCGTGGACTCCAGGCAGGTGCTCCTTCTATCATCAGCTCGCATCGAATGGAAAAGTTTTTGAAAAAGGGCCATCATGGAGTTACCACCCAATTTAATGCCATCTAGGCCATGATCCCACTACTCTTCATATTCATCCTGAGATGCAACAGGTCTTAAACTACCACTAGCAGATCTTTGACAAAACTAAAGAGCTTCCACCCTCTAGAGGGGAACATGATCATAGCATCACTTTGGTTTGAGGAGCACAACCACCGAATGTGGGCCCATATAGATATCCTTTCGCCCAAAAGAATAAAATTGAAAAAATCATCAAGGAACTCCTGGAAGCAGGTGTCATTTGTCCTAGCATCAGTTCTTATTTATCACCAGTGGTCATGGTGCTCAAGAAAGATGGGGAATGGAGCATGTATCTAGACTTCAGGGCCCTCAACAAGCTCACGGTCAAAGACAAATTCCATATCCCAGTTTTTGATGATTTGCTAGATGAACTACATGGTGCTCAATTCCTTACTAAGCTAGATCTTCACTCGGGCTATCACTAAATGCGCATGAAATAAGTAGACATTCCCAAGACTGCTTTCCAAACTCATGAAGGCCATTATGAATTCTTGGTCATTCCATTTGGTCTTTGTAATGCCCCAGCCACTTTTCAAAGCCTCATGAATCATCTGTTCAAACCATATCTCAGAAAAATTGTCCTCGTTTTCTTTGATGACATTCTCATCTACAACCCACCTGGGAAAAACATGTTTAGCATGTAGACCTGCTCTTGCAACTGCTCTGGAAGCATACATTATTTGTCCAATTGTCCAAGTGCTCTTTTGGCATGGAAGAAGTCAAGTATTTGGGCCACATTGTGGGTTGTGAAGGTGTCTAGGTGGATCCCAAAAAGATACAGGCAATGCAGGATTGTCCCCAACCAAAAACCTTGAAGAGTTTGAGGGGATTCTTGCGTCTCATAGGCTACTATCGCAAATTTGTCCATAATTATGGGCGCATTACTAGACCCCTCACTAACCTTCTCAAGAAAGATTAATTCCTCTAGACTAATGAAGCACAACAAGCATTTATGGCTCTCAAACAGGCCATGTGTTCCACTCCTGTATTGGCACTACCCGACTTCACCAAATCTTTTGTGATTGAATGTGATGCTTTAGGTACTGGTATTGGTGCCATCTTAATGCAGGAAGGTTGACCCTTGGATTTCACCAGCCAATAACTAAGTGGGAAACATTTGGGACAATCTACCTATGAGAAGGAGATGATTTCCATCTTACATGCAGTAGATACCTGGCGACCATACTTATTGGGGAGACGTTTCCAAATCCGCACAGACTATCAAACCCTCAAATATTTTTTGGAGCAACTTCTATCCTCGCCCCAGCAAAATAAATGGCTGGCCAAAACGCTGGGATATGATTATGAGATAATTTACAAGAAATGGCGTGAAAATGTAGTAGTGTATGCTTTATCACGCGAATTTGAGGATGAAAGCACCCTGCTATCAATCTCTCTTCCCATACCAGATTGGATTGAAGAAGCCTGCAAGGAGTGGTTTTCACATCCCTCTCTCTCCCAACTCAATAATAACTTGAGATCAAATCCTAATTCCATAATGGGCTACTCTTGAAAGGATGATATTCTTCGCTACAAGGATAGAGTAGTGATATCACCGACATCCACCCTCAAAACATGCATTTTGGCAGAGTTGCACTCATCTCCCACTATAGGCCATGTAGGCTTTCAGAAGACTTATGCTCGCACTCGTCGTTCTTTCTTTTGGACAGGCATGAAAACTGACATTCTTACTTTTGTAGCTAAATGTGATGTGTGTCAACACCACAAAGGAGAAACAGTCAAGTCCCTAGGCACCTTACAACCATTGCCCATCCCTGCCTCAATCTGGACAGATGTTTCTATGGATTTCATTACTAGTCTTCTGAAGTCAGGCAACAAGTCAGTCATCATGGTGGTTGTGGACAGACTTTCTAAATATGCTCATTTTTGTGCCCTAGCCCAACCATTTACCCCACTTTGGTGGCTCAATACTTTATGGACCAAATCTTCAAATTTCATGGCATGCCCACTTCCATTGTGTCTGATCATGACCCGACCTTCACTAGTAACTTTTGGAAATAACTTTTCAAGCTACGAGGCAGCCAACTCCAACTAATTACTTCCTATCATCGCCAAACTGATGGTCAAACTGAAGCAGTCAACAACTATTTGGAGACCTACCTAAGGTGCTTCACTTTAGAAAAGCAACATCAATGGGTACAATGGTTACCTCTAGTTGAATGGTGGTATAATACTAACTATCATGCAGCCAAAAAGATGACTCCATATGAAGCAGTGTATGGTCAACTCCCACCTTCACCTACTTCTTATATCCCTGGATGCTCTAAGGTGCATGCATTAGATCAACTCCTACAGAATCGTGCAACCATGCTAGCACGTCTCAAAGATAATCTCCATCAAGCTTAGAATTGCATGAAGCAACAGGCAGACCAACATCGTTTAGAGTGCACATTTCAAGAAGGGGATCAGGTATTCCTGAGGTTGCAACCATACAAGCAAACATCACTGAAAGACAAGGGCTGTCAGAAATTAGCTCCAAAATTCTATGGACCTTATCAAATACTTCAGCACATTGGAGCAGTAGCCTAGAAGCTAGCCTTGCCACCAACTTCAAAAATCCATCCCATCTTCCATGTATCATGCCTCAAGAAAGTGGTGGGGAACAATTGCATAATTCAAACTAGTCTACCTGAATTGGATGAAGAAGGTTCACTCTGACTCCAACCTGAACAAGCCCTTGACATGCGAGAATGACATCTGCGTGGCCGCATGATCAAGGAAGTCCTCATCAAGTGGAAAGACACCTCTCCAAAAGATGCGACTTGGGAACCAGCCACTATTCTTCAACAATTTTTGTAGCTTCAACCTTGAGGACAAGGCTACTTTTTATGGGGGAGGCCATGTTAGGGTCCAACCCTAACCCCTTTATTTATGTAATAGGGTCAAGTCATAGTTATAGTTAGTTAAAGAGTTAATAAAGCCTGTATTAATAATTGTAAGTGGTTTATCCGAATTTAAGAAAGGGACCACAATTAGTTACAAATGGGCCATGGTATTAGATAGATGGTATTGAGAGAACCATGGTACTGACCCATGGTATTGCATATATGAATCCTATATAAAGGATAGAGACTCTCCATTGAGGAGCATCGTGTCTTATTTTGTAATCAAGCTCTGCTCTGCTAGAGGTTGCCCCCTCAAAGAGGCAAGTGAACATTTCGTTCATCTCTAAATAATAAAATACTTATTGTTTTTCTCATTTTGTTTTTTGTTCTAGGTTGTATTTCTTTGTATATTTGGCAGTCTGGCATCTTCTCGCCAGTCAAGAGCATAACATCATTTTTCTCTTTGGATCTTGGAACAAGCTCTTAGGTGTCACTCTTATTAATCTAATCTAATTCTTCATTCATTTCCTTCACCTAGGATTTATCTTCACTTTCCTAGACTCAATTTGTGACAGCAGGGTAAGGTTAGTGCAACTTAGATTACCAAGGAACTCCCTTCTAATTTGAAATCCAAGTCTTTGATCACCAATAATTTTACTTTCTAGAAGTTGTTTATGCACATACCTGGAAGGAGTTTTGGGCCTTGGTGTTGTACTCATTTCTTTATCTTCGTAATCTTCCTCCGCCTCATTCTGGTCTAAGAATCTGGTGGGTGAACCTCATTCTCCATTTGAGCTTACATTTTCTTTGGATGGCTCTGATCATGTAGTATTTCATCCACTATGATGTCAATGCAATATTAAATCCTTTTTTTTCTCTTGTTAAAGCACTTTTAATCTTTTCTCTTGACTAAGTATCTAAGGAACATACTTTCATCAGCTCGAGAGTCAAATTTCCCAATATTTATCATTTATTTTGATAAAGTATTTTCTCCAAACACCTTGAAGTGTTTCACTGATGCTGGTCTCCCTTTCCATAACTCATAAGGAGTCTTATCACTATTAGGCCTGGGTTGTGCTCTGTTTTATAAATATATTGCTACTTGTGTTGCTTCTCCCCAAAATGTGTGTAGTACATCTACCTCATCAATTATAGCTCTAGCCATCTCTTGAATTGTTATGTTCTTTCTCTCTACTACTCCATTTTGTTGTGGAGTTATGGCCACTAAGTACTGCCTCCTTATTCCATGCTTATTACAATACTCTTCAAACTCTCTTGAAGTGAATTCTCCACCTCTATCTAATATTAAGAATTTTATATTTATATATTTCTCATTCTCAACTGAGCTTTGAATATCTTGAAATTTTTCAAATCTTTTAATTTTTCTTTCAAAAGAATTATCCACATGGCTCTAGTAAAGTTATCAATAAACATAATAAAGTATATTTCTCTTCTTGGTATTTTTGTCTTAGTTGAGCCATAGATATCAGTGTGAATCAAATCTAGAGGTTTAGAGGTTGAGAGCTCCTTTGTATTGAACTGAGTCCTTGTCAGCTTACCAAATTGACAAGGCTTGCAAATTGAGTCATGAAGCTTCGACAATCTTGGCAATCCTCTTAGTGTTTCTAGCTTGCTGATTTTTATCAAACTGTCAAAATTTATATGACCAAGTATCTTATGCCACAACCAAGTATGATTTGTCTTATTTAGATAATAGCTCACTTTGGAGTCATCACACATGTATACATTATTGTGAGTCATTACTTCCTTTCCCACTAGCTTGCTATTTTCTTCCTGTTGGATCTCACAATCTTTAAATCAAAAGGTCACATTGTAGCCATTATCAAACATTTGAATCACATTGAGTAGATTGTGCTTGATTCCTTACACATACAACACATTCTGAGCATTGGTTTTTCTATCAAGTCTTATTATGCCCTTTCCCTTAATTCTAGTTGGAGCATTATCTCCAAAAGTGACATTGTTCCCTTTGTCCTTTTCCTCTAGAGACAAGAATTTACTCTTATCCCTATTCATGTGATCAGAATAACCACTATCCACATACCATCTATTTTCTTGATCAAGTGCAGATAGAGCAAGTCCACACTCCATGGTTTTCTCATTCTTACGTTTCTAACTCTTCTTGTAGACTTTTGGAAAGGATATATGTCAAGAAAAATGAGATTTAGAAGCATACTCAAACTTGATTTTGGACTTACTAGCCTTATGCCCAAAATTATTACATTTAAAGCATTCAACTTCATCCATCAGGGGGGGAAGGATTCTTATTCCCGGGAAGTGAGTTTTTAGAACTAAAAATATGATAATTTTTGTATCTTAATTTTTCATCTCTTTTAACTTTGATTCTTCTGCAATTAATAGCTTTATGTCCAAAGATATGGAATTTATAAAAATGACCATAAAAGAAAATTTAGGTACCTAAAATTGAAGTGTTTATGAGTGTAGGTCGGTTGCAGGTACCTTTGTTGTCTTGTTGATTGGTTCATTTTTCTCTGGTGTAAGTCCTTTGATAAGTTAGACTTCTTGTTCCAATGTTGTCTGCCTCTCTGGTTTTATTTTTGTTTTTCTTCATTGATTCTTCATTGAAGCACCTTCACATAGCTCTGGAGTTCTTCAAATCTGGTGGACCTAAAGCTCATATTTTTCATAGAAGACTCTTGTGGTCCAGAATATCCCAGTTTTTTCTTGTTCTCTAGAGACATTTGACTGCTAAGAATATGGTTTAAATTTCTCGTCCCTTTAGAAAACCTATTATCCAAATCCTTCTCGGTCTCTAATATCTCAAGATTTGCTCTCAGCGAGACAATTTCTACCTATAGACTCTGATAGTTCTCTTCCCATTCAAGAATCAAATCATTAAGAACTTCTTCCTTCCATTTTTCTTCCTCTAACTTGAATTTGAGGGACACAATCTCTTCTTTACCTATTTCAAAGTTCATTTCCTCCTTTTTCTTCATCAACTCCTATTTTAAGTCCTTTCTCCTCCTCTAGCTTCTCACATGTTTTTTGTTTTTCTTCTAATCATAGAGCTAAGTTGTATTTACTTTTAATGGATTCTTCAATTTTTTCTCTTTGATAAACAAATTCCTCATTGTCTAAGTTATACATACCTTCTTCGACTCACAACATCTTCTCTTTTAGCTTCTTTTTCCTTTTTCTAACCTTCTTTAACTCATCAATAGAACTGATGAGCTCCCCTTCAAGGTCCACTATTCCTTCCTCTTATTCTTCTTCACAGTTCGCGACATTTTGTTTCTTGGAGTTAGCTTCAAGTGCCAAAAGTAGACATTTATTTGACTCACCCTATGAAGAATCCTCGCTATCTGGTTCTAGTGCAATGCTATCCTATTTGGAGTAGAGTCCCTTCTTGCAAAACTTCTTCTTTTGATATTTTTGAGCTTTATCTTTGGGATTTTGATCTTTTTCCTTTTCTAAATTTTCTTTGTAAGGGAACTTGGATGAAAAATTTCCAAGTCTTCCACAATCAAAGCATTTGAAGGGAAACTTGCCTTTGTACTTCCCTGGTCCATGCTTTAGTTTGCTGGAAAAATGAGCTAGCTCCTAATTAAACTCACAATTGGAACATTCCTGGTGATCCTTATGCTTCTTAGCCTTCTTAAACACCTTGAAAGTTGCTTCCTTTAGTTCAACATTCTGTTTTCCTACTCTCATCGCATATGCTATGAGGGTACAAAATAATTGGTCCATTGTGATATTTTCCAAGTATTTCATTTCCTTTGTGATTGAGATCTTAGCATTGAATCTCATATGCAGAGATCTCAAAACCTTCTGAGCAATTACTTATTCTTGGATAACTTCACCAAGTCCTCTAGTCATATTGGTTACTTCATTAATTCTAAGGAAATAATTTTTTATACTTTCTTCTTCACTCATTCTTAAGATCTCAAACCTCTTTCTGAAGGTTTGAAGTTTGGCATGCTTACCTTTCTCATCTCCTTCATGACTCTGATTAAGCTCGTCCCATACTTTCTTAGCTGACTTACAATGCATAACCTTTACAATTTCAGATTAACTGAGGCCAAAGAGAATGATATTATTGGACTTTACATTATTTCCATACACCTTTTTTCCATCTGTAAATATTACAGGGATTGGAAGGAAAACATAATCTACCAACACAAAGCTCCAAACATCTACCCCTAGGGACATGAGATAGGATTCAATCCTGATTTTCCAAAAGGCATAACTTGTCCCATCAAAGACTGATATCTTACTTAAGTAAGCATACTAACTCTCTTGTCTAGACATGATTCCTTATAGATCTACCTTCCAGTGGTTAAACTATTCCTGAAGGAACTCGGCTCTGATACCAATTGTTGGAATAAGGAATTACTAAGGGGTTGGGGGGTGAATCAATAATTAATGAGGGTTTGAATCTGAAGATCAATTTTTAATTTTATATCACTCTTGGCAATTACTTATGTGAGCATTCTCAATACAATACATATGCATCTGTGTAAACCATTCACATGAACACACAATCCATCAATTGAGTAGCATACACCCATTGACATAAGTATTTTTACGTCTAAACTCAAAGGAATAAAACCACAAATCTGTTTGTTATTATGATGTAATTTAAGCTCCTACTTAATTACATCAATTTGTTTGTGAGAACCTACTCACATGAGGCTCCAACCCCCTTTAAGATGGTAAGGAAATGCTTGCCAAGAGGAATTGAACTCTTATGAATGCAGGCTACCACCTACTCTAGCCACCTATTCTGCTTTTAATACAATTTTCAAATGGAGAAAACAAATGCCTATACAAATGCATAGAAATATAAAACTTGGTCGTTTATTACACACACCACCTTTCTCTTTGCTTTGCAGTCCTTCTTTGCATTGCACAATTTACTATTAAATCAATTATAGTATCGACCCTTAATCATTATGTATAACTATCAACTCTCTACCACCATTACCCTTCTGCTCACACTTGGTTACTTACAACCCCTCACACTCTTCACTCTGTGCACAATACGATTTCCCCCAAGGCTTAATGTTTTTAGAGCCTTTTTTTCACCACAGGAAAAATACACAACATTCCCTATCATCTCATCAACCACCACATTATATCATATTGTGGCACACTGGTCTTCAATTAAAATCCTGCATATGGGCTGGTTCACTCAACCTCTGGCATGTGTATGGTCTCCATTTTGTTGACACATATGAATACTTAGCTTCTACAACATAATTAATTTTGTGATTGAACTTCAAAGTTTTCTTCCATACTCAGAATTAAATCTTAATCAAAATGTGTATGGGAAACATTATCACTCTACTATGTATGACTTTTCGGGCACTACAACTCTTATTAATTCAAGGAATGGGCACCTGGTCATTCCTTTCATTTAATTCTTCATGTCGAGCAAGGAAGGCTAGGGATGGAAAAATCTATTTGAACCAAACCTTTTAGTTTAATTCTACAATTTGTGCTCCTTTTGACCCATAAGACCAAGTTATGTAACCACAGCCTTTAATCTTCTATGCATGCCCTTTTACCTTTAAGCCTTGAGGGCTTTCCTTTCTCTTCCCTCTTGGTCACCAACCGCACACAAAACTACTTCTGAGTCACTTTAAGATATAACCCTTGATGGCTCAAACACCACGTGTTTGCCTTCTATTCCCAAGGTCACACAACAACACAAAACTGTGTCCTAGGCTTAACCTAAACCTTCTTGTCTCGACAATTATTCATTTAAATAGGCCCAAAGGGCCATAGTTGTCTAACACGTGAAACCTTAGTAAAGTAAGCTTTTGGGCATGATTTCAATCATTTTATGGAATTGTCAAAATCCAACAAAAAATCTATCTCTTGGATCTATTATCCCGATCATATCTCCAGTGTGCCTATGTTTTCTTCTGGGGTAATCCTTATGGGCTTACGTGTCTAGTGGGGCTGCCCTTCCTCTTCTTTCATTGTCTTGTGGTTCTTCCCATACACGTCGATGTGTCCCGACACTGTCATCCCAACTATTTCTCCCTTTCCCCCTTTTATTTCCTCTGGGGTCATGCCCGAGGGATGATGTGTCTCGTGGATCTGACCAGAGCCTTTTTCATTGGCCCTGTGCTCTACAACATTGGTCCAGTGCTAAGTCAGCCCACTGCTTCTGCCTATACTCTTTGATAAACCTTTCGGATAAAGGCTCAAGGATGATGTCATGCTTGCGTCCTTAGCCCCACATAGTGTCACTTGAGTGGTGACATGTGTCACCCACATTTAGCCCATTAGGAAACCCAAAAATGTTGAATATGCCTGCCACATGTACCATATATTGACATCATGTTGACCTCATCAATGGCCATTATAAATCTACTACGTAGCTACCATGAGGAGGTAGAAAAAGGGTCACAGGCCTTATGTTTTTCGACCAACCCCTTTGTTAAAATTTCAAAGGAAAAACTAGCAAATTCAAGCTTTTGAGCCTTCACTACTCTCCATTATTGTGCTGCTGCCACGTTTCCAAACCATTCACCATCCTGGTCTTCAATTTGTGCATGCTATGAAACTTTCGAGGTATACCCACAAGCATGACATCATCCCTAGCTTGTGTCATTCCTGTAGTTCCCTTTGCACCCAACATTGAACCTTTCGAGAAATAGTCTATTAAAATGATTTATGCATTGGGTCCTCCTCTGGGCCATTAAAAAGGCTTTCTTCCATTGTTCTGTCTTCCCAAGTTCTCCTAGTCCTCTCCTTTAGCAACTCTGCTGCCTATTCTACTTTGTTTGGATATACCGCCAAACAAAACTTGCTCCAAAGGGTCCTCCACCAGCATTTAGCTTTGCAACTTTGACTTTGGGAACCTAAATTTGACTGGAAATACATTGTGATCCATGAGGCCTTTTGGGGACTTCAACACATTGTTGGAAAGCTTTTTTAAAGAATAATCCATGGATTTTTATGTCCTACTTTATACTCTGAGTAGGCTTGTAATTTGACATCCAATAAGACGTATTTTAGGTCCTTAACACAGTGGTTACAATGTCATGCTCTATGTGCATCAGTTGGTGGAGAATGTAGATGAGTGTATGGTACTATAAAATGAGGCCCTTTATAACATCTACTTCAAGAATCTCAAGCTCATAACTCCTATCTATAATTACATTTTACTATATCATCTAAAACCTTAAACACAGATCCATTTTACACATGCCTTGATACTTCGAAGTTCGATGTGGCATATATAAAGTTTTACATATGCATCTTGAAACACATATCAAATCTCATTTTATAGGGTAAATGTTACGTTTCTTCTTCGTGTTTGATTAGTTCACATCTCTACCCACTCTGTATAGGCTCTGTATAGGACTCTTTAAACTAGGGTGTAATCAATGAGGAGAGGGTATCAACTAAAACAATTAATGTATATCTGTTTGATGCAATAATAAATAACCTGCACCGATATGTATTTTTTCCATGATGCTAACCAAAACATGCAAGTGAGGAGCCTCGTCCCTCCTAACCTTGCCTACCCACTCCCATGCATTGTTTGAAGGGCCAACCAACCCCACATAATAGATTGCCTCCTACCTGTTTATGTTGTGTATTATTGTATGATTTCAATAACTATTGTATGTGTGTTGTGTGTGTTATGTATGCGATGTTTCAATCTAAACATATAAATGGGTTTTGTTGTACTCGGCAAATGCCATAGTTTATGGGGAGTCGATTTTAGTGTATACATCGTTAAATGCGTTTTGTTTTTACTTTGCGACTGTAAAACATCATGCTAGTTGTAATTAAAAATGGGCATAACCCATCTAGATTTGACTTTATCCATATAAAATTTGTTTTTAGATGGGATTTTCTTATTGCCTATATTCTGTGTGCTTAACCTAGTGTTCACATTAAAACATCATTTAAATGTGTTAAGAACGTATACTTCTATGTGGTCACTATCTTCACCAGGGTTATAGAGTGCCATAGATTTTAGATTTGCAGCGTAAAACTAACCCTAATTCTTTAATCCTTTAGAAAAGCCATAAATTCATAGACATTTTTATGTAGATTTGTCTTAGTTTCAAATTGTGGGTTCATCCTTCATCTCTTTTGTATTTTATTACCTAGTTTAGCTAGATGAATGAAGAAATCTTACCAGTTTCATATTTTTGGATGGTATGTTCAATAGTAACCAATGTGAAGGATATACCAACTATAATAATTGAAGTTGTGTTCCCCATTGAATGAAACTTGGTTAAGATAGGTTTCCTAACAGCTGCCCTGAAATCACTCATAGATTGTAGCTACAAGATCAAAGGTGTCATGATTGGGCTTGGGACCATGGATCTTCGACAACTAGTTACTTCCATTTAGTATTTTCATCTTGATGCAGGTTTACCACTTGTAATATGAATAGAGGGATGCATAACTCCATCTCATCCAATGGTGGTTTAGGATCATCATGATCCTAATTATGTGGCTTTATTTAGCATCTTTCACATGCTAAAAATTTTTTCCAAGGAAAAAAACGGTAACCTTTTATTAATAAATTAATGAAAAGTTACACAAAGCAGATGCATTGAAGCATTCTGTAAGTTGCCACATGGGCCCGAGTGCTTTCGCACCCCACGCAACGTTAGAAGACTAACGTGCAAAGAATAGGAAAAAGAGAAAGAG
The DNA here is from genome assembly GCA_031772625.1 of Pinus tabuliformis. Classification (NCBI taxonomy): domain Eukaryota; kingdom Viridiplantae; phylum Streptophyta; class Pinopsida; order Pinales; family Pinaceae; genus Pinus; species Pinus tabuliformis. Next base: position 436,269,039 of record CM062806.1, on the reverse strand, counting down.
AGGAGAGAGAAAGAAAGGGCAAGAAAAGCTGAAAGTCTCACGCTTCAAGCTTTTCTCCCCTTTTTCTTTTCAACCTTGCGCCACTCACCTTGAGTGGGCTCGATCGAAGCAATGACTAACTGTGTTTCTGCATTCTGAGGCCCTGTTTCTTTGTCTGAGTCTGAGGTTTCTGAGTGGTGATGCCGTTTGATGCCTCCCACGCTTGGATCCATGCTTGTCATCTCTGCGTGATTTTGATGAATCTTTGTGCTCTTGTATGTTGATGTAGTAATTTTTCCGGAATCTGAGGACAGATGTTCCTGATTGTTTACCATTGGGGTCGCTGCTGCGGTATTCTCCCCAATAGGATCATCATGTTGTTCAGGTGGGGCGTTAGGCTCCCCCTCATCCTCTATTTCTTCTTCTGGATTCACTGTACATTGCCAGCCTCTTGGTTTGTGCACTTGTTTCTTGTTCCTTCTGTTTTCTCTTTTATTTTGCGGACAGTTATTATGTAGATGTCCTGTTTGTTGACAGCCTCGACATCTGAAGGCCGTGTTTTCATAATCAAGAGGTTGTTTCCACTGAGAGTTGTTGTGAATCAAAATTATATTGTCAGGAAGCCCTTCACTGAGATCAACCTCCACGCAGATTCTGGCGAAAGTATGAATGCATCTTTCTATTCTTTCAACATCATGCTTGATGAATGAACCTATGGCATTCCCTATCGCTGCAAAAACATTAGGGAACCAGAAATGTAATGGTAGATTGTGGAGCCTGACCCAAACCGGCATTTTGGAAACCACCATAGTGGAGGGGTCAAAACCCGGAAACCAGGGGGTCATGAAGAGACCAGCATTGCCCCAGAACCATGGCCCCTCATGGAGGGCAAAATCTTTTTCCTTCGCTGAGTCGAATTTTACAATAAAGAAACCCTTGGAGCACAAATGTATATCACAATTTGTGGTCCATGTGGAGAAAATCCATTGTCTTAAAGCATCTGTTTTGGGCCAAAACCCGTTGAATCTGCATATGACAGCCAATGAAGCAAGATCAGAATGAAATTTTTTTACCTCAGGCAAGTCGATTTGCAGAGCAGGGGTCTGAGATCTTTGCTCCACAATGTAGGGACCAGGAAGATCTGGAGTTGGTGATGGCTTTTTTTTGACTTCCCCCTTCCCTTTGACAGCATCTTTAAAAGAACCAATGCCTTTAGGGCCTGAACCAGAGCTTCCTCCTCTCAACCTTGTGCTTATAATGATAGTTGAGTCGACACCATAGCGCATCCAAATGGGACATGGGGGCTGCCTCTCTGCCATACCAGTGTATAGCATTCACAAAGGAGAGCGTATCAAGAAAAAACCAGTTAAGAGCCTGTTGTTTTGGGGCGCGAACCTCCGGCCAAAGGATTTCTGGTGTCGCCCTGAGATATTCGATCTGTAACCTGACAGAGGGGCACACCGGTCGCAGCCTCCTTTGATTCGAACCGTATAAAACCTTCTCCTCAGCAGATCCTGCCCCGGACCAGAGAAAGCCAGCGAGTTCAGGGTATCCAGCGGCCAGGCGTCTAGCCGATCCATAGCAGAGCAGTTCTTTTGGAGCCCCGGCGGCGCAGAAACTCTCCTCTGAAACCCTAGATCCAAGAAATGCCTCCATCGCTCCAGTCCTTCCCTCTCCTCCTTTCACATGCTAAAATTGAAGTACATAATCAAAATTATTAACCCCCAAAAACTAAAAAGCCTTATAAAATTTTTGAGGTATGGTTATATGCAGTGTTCGAATTTAGATTCCTCTTTACCCGTCATACAATTATTTTTTACGTTTTGGATTTTTAGACTTCCTATCAAGGAACGTTATGTTTAAATTTTTCCCTTCAAAAGTGGTGTTCTAATAATAAATTAACCATGTTCACCAATAAATGTTTCATTAAAAAATTACCCTTCAATATTATAATTATGTTAAAAATTTTCACATATTTATCACAAGGAAAAACAAAGTGACCATAACACACAAATGTCTTCTTAAAGCTTGAATCTTGGTTTAAAATTGCATGGAACACTCACAATAAAATATTAGGAACTTGAAATCAAATGTCCTTGAACTATACATGCCATAACATTTGTATCTATAAGATATGACTAAGAAGATCTTATAGGACATATAAGATGACCACCATAGTAAAACTAATGAATGTTATCAATAAAAAATCAAAAGTATATTAAATAATATTATTTACATAGTCAGATATATACTATTAGATTTAAACATAAAGTATACATTTTACTTTATATATTTTAGTCTTTGGCTCATGGGATATACACTAATATTGACAAGATTGAATGCATAGTATCTGAACCTTTTTAAAATTAAAAGCCTAACCTTATAATAAATGGACATTGTGGATCTCTTAATATTATGTTATAGGATTATGTTATGATTTCCTCCTTCGATATTACATTCTCATAGAGAAAACACATATAAGTATTAAATGTGGTAAAAACGTACTTTGATCAAATCTTTACACACACATATATAACAAAACCATTGTGTATTAAAGTAACATTGAATAAAATCATAATGAACTCACTCTAATAATGCTCTATATTTATTTTTTAGCAAAACAAATTTATTGAAAATTGAAAATTAATTTGATGTAGAACTAAGAATTGTGCAATATTGACCAATATTCACTATAAAGGAGCATCGTGTTTATAGACCCAGGTTCAACTTCGAGCTACTATGTTTTTAACATGCATAGTTCCTAGTTTGATAGAGCAAACTAGCAACGTATGATACAAAGCATATACCTTGTTTTTCCAACTTCTTGTCACCATTGGTTGAGATTTGACATGAGATTTCTTTCTTTTCTTCCTTACCTTTGTCCAAACTTCATTTGATGTAAGTGAATTACTTGGTAAGCCCAGAGGATCTCTAGTTAGAAATTCTTCTTAAGATAAAAACTTGGCTTGGTTAGGTTAATCTTCCCAACTTGTAGCTAGCCACTTAACATTGAATTCATATATATATATATATAAAACATAAATGTAAATCTATCTTAATTTTGAATATATTATGCTCAGAAAATAATCAAATATTTTAAATGTAAATATTTATGAGAAAATTAAATATGAATAAATAATTACATCTTAAAAAATTTAATATCTTTATAGATAATAAATTTAAAATTACATTTTATCTCTTTATAAAAAATAAAAATTAATTATATAAATATTTAAAAAATTAGATCGTTAACTTGCACTTGCCCATAAGGTTTATAAGAAGTCTAAACAAGTAGCATAAGAAATTGAAATTCAAAAGATAATGATATTGGATGACAAGAGCTTGGTCACGAGGTTTCACCAAAATCTTCCCTATGATCTACGGGAGAGTTCATCATAAGGTTTTATTATATTTTTTAAAATGACAAAGGGGTAAAATGTCAAGTTTTTCAATGGTGGCCAAATTTTAAGGAGCAAAAGAATCAAACTGACAACTTTCAGTTGATTAATTTAAATGGAAAGAATAAAAAGCATTTCTCAAAACCAATTTTAAATAATTTAAATTAATCTTATTATTTACATGTTCATATATTTATTATTATTCTTTAAAAAATAAATAATCATTATAACCATATATTAACCATGTTTCCAATCTTCTTTGCAATTATAAATAGTTTATATCATAAATGTAAATATTTATTAATTTTTTAATATTTAAATTTAATAAATTAAATTAATTACACTAGTCAAAATGTGTTTTTTTATAAATTATTAATTAAAAATAATATGATTCTATGTGCTTCTTGAATAATGATATCAACTTAAAAATAATAATGAGTAAGGATTGTCTTTCACCATTACAAATATGCATTATTATTTCTATTAAACATAGATGTTTATTATATTCCTTTTTAATTTAATTTATTGGTGATTAAGGTGAAATGCATCACTATGGGATGTGGGCGTGCTACTCACACAGGTAGGATTACACAGTTTGGATAAGCTCGGTTTGTGGTTATAAGGGTTATATTTCTAGGTATGGTCTATAATTTTCTCGCAGGAATACTATCTTTCTTGGTGCCTCGCTTGTTAGGTCTAAGGCTATATTATGCATCAGTTTCTGAGTTGTCATGGTTTTTTATAGTCTTTCTTGTTCTCTTATTACACAAGTTTCTTAGTGCATGTGGTTGCTTCGTGTTGTTATGAGCACAAGTTCAGGGGATTTTGGGCATTGGTTAGTGCTTTGCATCCACATCCTACACTCTATGACATACTATAGATGTTTTGTTGGGTCTTCTTTGGATTCCTCATTATAGTACGCCTACATACAATCCTGATATAATTGGCCTCCTATTCTTCTCTGAAATTACCCACATCATCTTGATATTCATCACAGTTGTATACATTCTCATATGTATCTTTAGAACACACTATACAAAGCCTTCTCGATGTCCAGATGCCATTCTAGACTGACCTATTGTTGATTTCTTGCCCAATTCATTACCAAGGGAGGGAAGTTGCTTACAGAATAACAGTTACATTGGTCTGTGTTGTTGTTGGTGCAACACTTTCATTATTTCACGTCCATGCAAGGATTTTGGTATACGTCTATGTTTTCGATGGTGGTCTTGCTTGGGTTGTTATTGCATATGTTGTTGTAAGGGTTTTTAGGTTGTTGTGATTCATCTCCCGGTACTAGTATTAACTATGTCCTACATACCCTGGTTTTTCCAGTGTATGAGTTCGCTCTGGTGATTGGTTTTTCATATTATCTGGTGTCATTTGAACTTACACGTGGCGGGAAGTTGGAACATTATACCTGATTTGACATGGATCTATATCCTTCATATTAATTCCAGCTACCACCTGATGTCATGGGCTGAGAGTCTGTGCTAATCTCCCAGATTGGGCACTATTAATTTTTAGATTTCAGGGGTACATTTTTCCATATTAGGGCTTTGATCTGGCAGCATTTTTTTCCCTCGACTAGCATGATCCAGGTTGGTATCTGTGCAGGCACTGACATTCCCCCTGTTGGTTATGGATCCCGATAAATTCTTTCAGGATTTATGTTCTTTTTTCTGGTCGTCACACCTGCCTACTCTTCCCCTTGTTAATGCAGTAGTACTCCTAGATGGACCCATTCACGTCCGACAAATGAAGAATTTATTAGAGCCACCCTAGATGTTGAATCACTTCACCTCACATGCCCAGGGTCTTCACAGGGGGTGGGCCTACTCCCCTCTCAGGTGGCACCTCTCGGGGATGGGCGAGATTTTTGGACAGATGGTGGGCATGCTTCACATGAAGCACATGGGGCACGTCACATGGGTGGTGCTCGACAGGGTGGCCATAAACAACATGCCACTAAAATCTCCTCCCCGACACCTTTCCTTAGTTTTGGTTACGACGTCCTTATTGATAGAGTAACCAGTTTACGGAAAAGAGCCCTGGTTGGGAAATGGTATTTTGTTGAGGTTGATGAAGTAGCGATGAGTGACTGGGTGGCCATGAAATGGAAGTCACTACTTGGATATATGCCCTCTGTGGTTTGGCTTATGGGAGGATGGTACAACTTTCATTTCCTATGCGAGGAGGATTTACACAAAATACAGGCTCTCCCATGGATCAAGGATCGGGGATTCCTTTCTCTGCACTCCTAGTATATCAAATTCAATCCACTAAAGGAGATGCCAAAGAACAAGCTTATCTAGGTTAAGCTGCCTGGCTTTCGAATTGAATTTTGGACCAAGTAAGTATTTATGGATATCGGGAATGTAATTGGTAAATTTGTTTATGTTGACCCACAATGTCTGGGTGCATGCGATAAAAAGAGTGGCATGGATATTAATTGAGAAGGATTATTGTGGGGCATATCCAAACCATATTGCACTGAAATGGGAGGATACTAATTTAATACAACATCTGTACTTCTGGGGTATTCCATTCCACTGCATGTTATGCCATTATACTAGTCATCTTATGGCACAATGCCCTTGAGGCAAGGGTGGTTGACGATATCCTCTTCATCGTCAACATTCTGGCACAAATGACTGGGTTGGGGGTGGACCTGTATCCCATAATCCGGGATGGGGGAAGAACGTTCTACTAAGTGGAGCTCATATTTGGTCAAGTAATCCTAAACACTCACAGTTTCATTCTTTTGATTCACCTCCATTGTAAAAGGATGTATCTGTTCCCATATACATTCCCTCATCTCCGTGGATGTTGGAACATTCTAGAACTCCCACTATTGATGACTCGTCCCCGACGAAACTGAACCCATTGCTTTCCGTCCGTGTCACCTCTCCACCCATTTCCGCTCCAGCTCCTATGCCTCTATTTGACGTCCTCTCCACATCCCACATTACATACACTCAGGCTCACATCCCATCCACCCATTCCTATCTCCCTACTATGACCCCTACTCGACTTATTTCTCTGAAGTCTCTAGTGATCTCACTGAAAAATTCGGTGGAAAATGACTTAGACTTTCTTCTTCAAAGAAAGACGTTCGACCTACATTCACTTACGATTCATAAACCCCCGTGCTCATCATCTTTGGTCATCAGTCCATCCTCTGCTGGCAACATCAATGTCAAAAGAAAACAAAATAGGGGTAGCCAACATTTCCGTTGTGGCTCCCGCCATACGACGTTTACCCCTACGGACTCCCCATCCCTTATTGACATCCCTATCACTTCTCCTATATCACCTCGGGCCCTTAGAGAAAAGATGCTCATATTTATTCCATCATGAACTTCATCCTATCAATGAACATATGGGGATTGGGGAATTTACATAAATTCCTTGACCTCAAGGAGATTTTTCTTATTACATGTCCATATATCATCCTCATACAAGAAACTATGCACCTGGCTAAACAATCAATTGACTATTTCAGGCGTATGCTCCCATCTTGGCACATGGTGGATACAGATGCTGTTGGGAGATCGAGGGGACTGGATGCCCTCTAGGACCCCCGCTGGGTCAGAATTAAGGCTTTCTCTTGCTCTACTGGTATCCTTCTGGTGGGACACATTAGGGGCCTCCCAGGAAGGATTCACACACTAAATGTATATGCACCATATAGGGATCATGACATATTTTGGTGCAACATATGTTCTTCTGGTATATTGCACCTGTTTTATCTGATTATGGCAGGTGATCTGAATTGCACTACTAGGCTACATGAACTATGGGGTTGAGGTCGTTGTCTAGATAGTATGGTTGACATACTAAAAGAAAGTATTTTTGAACATAATGTGGTTGATATATGCCCACCACATATCACGCCTACCCGAGACACTGGTAGGGCTGGTATGGAATATATTGCAAAGCGACTGGACCATTTTCTAATTCACAAACAAATGGTGGAGAAACTTGACTTTGTTCAATCCAGTATTTTCAGTAACTATACATCGACAATCGGCTTATTATACTTACATGGCATTGTGGGTACATAAGATTTGGTATGCCTTTTAAATTTAATCGGGGCTGGTTGGAAGACCCTGATTTTGAGACTCTAATTAGAGCACACTAGATTCGGGACAAAACTGCCAATATCTCGCCCATGGCTAATATTTTGCACAGACTTCGTGCCTTGAAGGATGTGGTCAAGGTATGGGAACACGGGAAGAAGTCTTAGCAGAAAAAATAATTGTATGAGATTGTCGCAACCCTGGAGTCTCTCCACCCTTACATGGTCACACAACTCCGATCTGTTGAGGTGTGCAACCAAATTCATGCACTAGAGCTCAAGAAGAAGGATATCCTACATAAAATGGAAATGACTTGGCATCTTAAGAGTCGGGCTATATGAATCAGGGAGGGTGATAAGAACAATATTTTTTTTCACCACTATGCAAACCATAGAAGGAAGGTAAACTCTATATAGGAGATATTAGATGTTGATGCAAATTGCTTTTAGTCATAACAGGAGATCACTAATCTCGTCGTTCCACATTTTTGACAAGCATATAGGCGCAGGGTGCTTGATTGTGGGGAGGAACAAGTTTGGAGGGTAAATTCTTACCCTTTAATGTTTGATGAGGAAGCAACTTTGGATTTCTATAAGGTTGTCTCGATTGATGAGATACACCAGGTGCTTAAAACACTTAAGGGGGACAAAAGCCTAGGTCCTGATGGCTGGACTATTGAACTGTTTGCCCATTTTTATGACATATTCCAAAATGATCTTTATGCCATGGTAGAGGAGTTGATATTACGGGGGTTTAGACACCAACAAAATAATTTCTACATACATTTCTCTCATTCCTAACAAGGTACCTGCAAGCACTTTCTGTGATTTCCACCCTATCTCATTATGCAATCTCATTTATAAAGTTATCTCAAAGACCATTGCTTCTAGGATGAAGCACATATTTTCAAAGTGAATTTCCCCGGAACAATATGGTTTTTTACAGAACAGAAAAATACATGATGATGTGGCTATTGCACAAGAAAGTCTACACTCCATACATGTTACTAAAGTGAATGCATCAATTATGAAGATCGATCTTAAAAAGGCGTATGACTGCCTAGACTAGGGATATCACCGGATGGTCCTTCACAAGATTGGGATACACACCAGTGGTGTGGAATGGATTATGGTCTGCGTTACAAATGTTAGGTATGCAGTCGTTGTAAATGGATATCCATCCCATTATTTTGGGGCGGGTAGGGGACTGAGACAAGGATGCTCACTCTCTCCCCTTTTATTTATTCTTTCAATTGATGTAATAAGTCTACACATTAAAAAATTTGTCGCGGAAGGACATTTTAAAGCTTTGCACATAGGTAGACAAATTTATATATCACACAGTTTTTTTGTTGATGATATTTTGATCATGGCTATGATTGACAGATTTAAATGGCTCACATTATTTCAAATATTTAACAAATTTGATCAAGCCATAGGCCTCATTATGAATATTGCTAAATCTACAATTTTATATGGCACATTTAATATAAGTGACATTGCATATATCTAGAGAATATTTGGGATGGGTGCAAATCCTCTGGATGTGGGCATGAAATATCTGTGATATCACATAAAGCCTTGTAAATACCGGAACATCGACTGGATGTGGCTGGTTGATCATTTTCACAAGAAAATACGGGGGAGGGAATTCTGTTGGAAATATTACTGAGAGGAGGGGGTGAATCAGTATTAGCAAGTCAATAATATTTCATTCCCATATTCAAATTCATATACGCTACTGCAGTTAATGAAACTTGCTTCTATACGCAAATGTATGTAAGGCAACTAGCATATACCCTGTAAAATTATAATTTAGTTAATTCTTCATATGTTGATCTTTAATCTATGCATCAGAACCATATAAACAGTAACCGGGAGCAGTAAAAACAGAACAGACAATCACACACATGAACCCAAGATATAAGGTGGAAACCCAATGTGGGTGAAAACCACCTGCTGTAATCAGCTCTATCTTCCTTTTAATAAGAAACTTCTTTTTACAATTTTTGTATTGGTGCAGTCTTATACCAGTACGAAAGATTCTACCTGCAGAAGGGTACAACCTTCTCTTGTTCTCCAGCTTCTCCTGGAAGGGAGTTACAACCCCCTAGCTCTTGTACTAGCTGATGTGTTTACTAGTATGCAGGTGCTGACCTACAGAAGGCTACAACCTTCTCTTTTCTTCCAGGGACCACGTTTCATAAATTTTCAGACTAGATCCATCAATAACATCAATCAAACATCAAATATATTTGCATCAACCAATTTCCTTTGCACCAACCAAAACTGAATCAAACAATCACTTCTCACAATGTTGTAACCAGAATACAGTAATAGTAATGAGAACCTAAGCTAGAACCCAGAACACTACAATAGCAAACAGAAGTAGCTAAAGCATATTTTATGAGGTGTACGCTACTTCAATGTGTCGAACCTATGTGCATAGGCACTTTTCTTAAGGCGAACCTACATATACGTTGTTTTGAAATATCGAACTAGTGTGTATACGCGTCTTTGCTATAGTGAACCTACGTATAGATCTGTAAATGATGATTTAACCTTTACAACTATTCAGACATCAGTTATACCTAGATCATCATATTTACAGATTACAACATGCACCAATTATTCAGATAAAAGATCAAAACCACACAAAGATACTTCACTTCAAGCCTTAAGATCTTGACCCATCAATAGATCTTATCCTTCATCAAGTGTTGAGGTTCATCCTTGATTCAGATCCAGCTATGCCCAATAACCTGTATTCTCGATCTTGCTCTTCATAAGATATTCAATACTTGAGTGCCTTTGCCTAATGATCTTCTCCTCCTTTTATAGTCTTAGGCCTTACTCAATACCATGGACCAAAACCACTTAGAACCAATACCTTGGACCAAATACCTGGGGTCAACACTTCGGACAAGATACCTTGGACCAATACCATGGATCACAATACCATGGACCAAATACCACGGACCAAAACTAAGTTTTCCAACATGTACGTGCCTTTCCTTCCGTGAAAGTGTGTGTATACGCTATGCGTGCCTTTTGGTCTGTGACCCCACGTGTATACGTGGCTTGGTCAATGGAGAACCTGCGTATCCCTCTTTTTCTTCATTCTATGAGTTTGAACTGTGATATATCGTTGAGTCTAAAATATGATTTGTCATCTGAGTGAGTTGCCATCAAGGACAACACCTGTGTCATAGCACCAAATCTATGTCATAATGCCAACAATCTCCCCCTTTGGACTTGATGGCAACCCCAAGTCACTCTCCCCCTTTATCATCAAGGGCAAAGGGTTATGCTCCCCCTGAGTACATGCTGAATTCTTTGATTGAGCTCCATGCTCGAGTCCATGCTCCCCCTAAATATAAGCAAGGTATGCAAAAAGATGACTCTATACATACATCATAAATGACCTTCCTATCACCAATGACTCATACATACATCCATCTCCCAACCAAGTGGGGATATACCAAGTTTGACTCATCCACCCAACCAAGTGGGTATATACCAAATGTTTATACATGTCAAAACAAGAGCATTACATCATCCATCCCATGCATAGTGGGGAAACAAAATAGGTCATTTCATGACCTTGACATTAAAAGATATACATGACATAGAGACCAAATATCTAAAACAAGACTATGATAGTTATCAACAACTATCATCAGCAGCATCTGTCAATCACCATCCAGACCAGCAACCATGATCTCCCCCTGAACCTGTTCCACCTAAATCAAGAACAACTGAATTTGTACCAAGATCTTCTAAGATAATGCCAACAATGCATTATTAGAAGTATATGCTCCCCCTGAACTTGTGCCAGAGATTACTGTCAGACCCATATCAGATTCCTTTTATCTTGAGTCTGGCCCATTATTTTTCTTCAAACCAACATATAAGTGACTGTATCCACAACAACCTACGTATGTATGCGGATACGCTTCATAAAACTCATGTATAACCACTTTTCTTTGAAACATATAAGTTTCAGCAACAAGATGATGCATCAACTACTCCCAACTTCTGTCTAAGATATTCAAATGTCTCTTGGGGTAGTGGTTTGGTGAATATATCAACAACTTGTTCTTTGGAGGGAACATACTCCAATTTGACCTTTTGTTCAAGCACTTGTTCATGTAGAAAATGATATTTGATGGTTATGTGCTTGGTCTTGGAATGCATGACTGGATTCTTTGAAATGTTGATTGCACTTGTATTATCACATAGAATGGAGATGGGTGGAGTACATGTGATCTGAATATCTTGCAATGATTGCATCATCCAAAGGAGTTGTGTGCAGCAAGATGCAGCAGCCACATATTCTTCTTCAGCTGTAGATAATGCAATTGAACTTTGTTTCTTTTTGAACCAAGACACTAATCTGGAACCCATATAGGATGCACACCACTAGTGCTTTTTCTATCATCCACGCTTCCTGCCCAATCTGCATATGTATATGCATGAAGTGTAAGATCCCCATCTCCAGGATACCATACACCAAAGTTTTATGTTCCTTGAAGATATCTAAAAATCCTTTTGACTGCCTGAAGGTATGATTCCTTTGGATTTTCTTGGAATCTTCCAACTATTCCCACTGCATGCATGATGTATGGTCGGGTACTTGTTAGATAAAGTAGACTGCCAATCATGGATCTGTAGGTTCATTGATGTACTGCTATTGATTCATCATTTGAGCTGAGATTGCATCCTATTACCATAGGGGTACATACTGGTTTAGAATCTTCCATGCCATATTTTTTCAAGATATGCTTGAGGTACTTGGTTTGTGATAAAAAAATACCATCTTTTTTTTGTTGAACTTGTAAGCCAAGAAAATATGTGAGCTCGCCAAGCAGGGACATTTCAAATTCTTTCTGCATTACCAAAGCAAAGTTTTGACTCGTGGCTTCCTCATTGCTACCAAAAATGATATCATCAACATACACAACAAGTATTAGCAATTTATCATTGTCAATCTTTGTATATAGATTGCTATCAGCTGATCCTTTTGAAAAACCTTGTTGATGGAGGTATTTGTCAAGACGGTAATACCAGGCCCTTGGAGCTTGTTTTAGACCATAGAGAGCCTTTCTAAGTCTACATACAAGTTTTGGATCATTTCCAAGGATGAATCTGTCTGGTTGCTCAATATATACTTCTTCTTCTAAGTCTCCATTAAGAAAGGCAGATTTTACATCCATTTGGTATACTTTGAATTTCTGAAAACTAGAAAGAGCAAGGAACATTCTTATGGCTTCAAGTCTAGCAACAAGTGCAAAAGTTTCTTCAAAATTTATACCTTCTTGTTGAGCATAGGCTTTACAAACAAGTCTAGCCTTGTTTCTAATAACTTCTCCATTTTCATTCAACATTTTTTTGAACATCCATTTTGTTCCTATGATATTCTTATCTTGAGGTCTAGGAAATAATTCCCAAGTATTATTCTTTTCGATTTGCTCAAGTTCTTCATTCATGGCCTTGACCCAACATTCATCTTTGCATGCTTCATTTACATTTTGAGGTTCGATGGAGGAAAGCAATTCTAGATAGCTTGAAGCTTCTGTAATAGTTCTTCTTGTCTGCACACCTGCCTCTTTCTGCCCCAATATTTGAGTCTCTGGATGATTTTTCTAAACATACCTGGATGGAGTCTTTTCTTCTACTGTTATCTGTCCTTCTGGTGCTTCATTGGTTTCTTCTTCTTCAGAATTAGTCTGATTTGACATGGAAGGATAATCCTCATCTTCTTCACAATATTCGATTTTTACCTGCTTTGGATTTTTGCTTACTTCATCAACCACAACATCAATACTTTCAACAATTTTCCCAAGTCTTTTATTATAACACTTATATCCTTTACTTCGGGAAGAGTAACCAAGGAGAATGCCTTCATCTGCTCTAGGTTCAAACTTGCCAAGTTTTTCATCAATCCTTTTGATGTAACATTTGCTTCCAAAAAATTTGAAGTATTTTACAGTAGGAGTCTTACCATACCAAAGTTCATGTGGAGTTTGAGTGTTGTTTACCCGAACGTTTGCTTTGTTGAGAATAGTGATGGCAGCAAATGCAGCTTCACCCCAAAAGGTTGTAGGAGTTCCAGACTCATCTAGCATGGCACGAGCCATTTGTTGAACAGTTCTGTTCATCCTTTCTACCACTCCATTTTGCTGAGGAGTCCTTGTGGTATAGAATTCCCTTTTTATTCCATGTTCTTCACAAAAGTTGAAGAATTTATCCGAGGTAAATTCCCCTCCTCGATCAGATCTGAGGCATTTGATTTTGCGATCTGATTCATTTTCAACCAAAGCTTTAAAGGCTTTGAACTTTTCAAATGCTTCATCTTTATGCTTTAGAAGTCCTATCCAACACATTCTGGAAAATTCGTCAATGAACAATATAAAGTATTCTTCTCCACGAGGTGACTTTTTCCTTGATGGACCACGTAAATCAGTATGAAAAGTTCAAGAGGCTTACTAGCCGATCCTTCCTTCTCAGGGAAATGTGCTCTGGTTTGCTTACCAAATTGACCTAATTTGCATATTGTATTTTCTGGAATGTTGATATCAAGAATATCACGAACAGCCTGGAATCTACATGCTTTTATTATTTGAGAGAAACTTAGATGCCCCAATCTTTTGTGCCATAGCCAGTGTTCATCGTTTTTGCTTAGGTAGCACTGTTGTTGTCCTCCCTTGAGTATGTATAGGTTGTTTGGAGTTCTTATACCTTTGATCATTGTTTCTCCTGTATCAAGCTCACAAACAACACATCCATTTGATCAAAATACTACTTCATTTCCTTGATCACACATTTGACTAACACTCAATAGATTATGCTTTAGACCATCAACATACATAACATTCCCAGCTTTAACCTTTTCTTTTAAGAGAACAGAACCTTTACCTTTTATGACAGCAGGAGTGTCATTTCCAAATGAGACCTTCTTTTCCTTTTCTAAGGCATTATATGACTGAAGTTTTTCTTTATCACCTGTCATGTGTTTCGAGCATCCACTGTCGATGTACCACTGATTTTCTTGTCCTTCTGCATACAAGGCTATACCACATCTTTCTGTTTGCGGTTCTTTCTTTCTCCATGTTTTGGGACCCAATGAAGTTTGCTCCTTCTGAGATGTTTGCCGAAATTTACTCCTGCATTCAGAATCTTCATGACCGAAGTTGTTATAGATAGAGCATTCTATTTCATTTTCAAGAGGAGAAATATTATTGTAGGTCCTTTGATCCAAATGGAAAATGGCATCAACCCATGGCACTCATCCACCCACGTTATTCATCCACCCATGGAATTTACCCATGGTATTGTAAGTGGCATCCATCCATGGTATTGTACGTGACATCCACCCATGGTATTCATTCACCCATGGTAATTGCCCATGGTATTGTGACATCCACCCATGGTATTCATTCACCCATGGAATTGACCCGTGGTATTATGACATCCACCCGTGGTATTCATTCACCCATGGAATTGACCTGTGGTATTGTGACATCCACCCATGGTATTCATTCACCCATGGAATGGACCCGTGGTATTGTAACTAAAAAATACTATAAGTAACAAGTCACATTTTGGAAAAGGACAAATGGTCCGCCACAGTGTAGCATTTATAGTTATTATTAGTTTTAATAAAAAATTTCTTTGTGGTGTTGTTTATTGGGCATTCTCCTCTTTTTCTTCTGGAAATTCAAGTTTTTAGATCTTGGGGGTCTCTCCCCCAAGATCCAGATTAGTTTTTTAGATCTTGGGGGCCTCCCCCCAAGATCCGGATCAGTGGTATCAGAGCAGGTTACGTTTTTATGGGAACGAGGGTTTGATGCATATTTCAGTTTTAAATTTTGTAGAGATATTCAACAAACTTCAGGCACGTGCTACATCCTCCACAGAGCATTTTCTTGGGCTAAGGGGGAAGAATTTTTTTTTTTTTTTTTTTTTTTTTTTTTTGCAGGAATGTTTTTGGGCTATGAGTTTGCAAATCAGATCTAAAAATTTTGGTACAAAATTTACAAAAACAAATATCAGATTTCTATTCCTTGCAAAAAATACCAAAATTCAAAAAAAAAATTTGGCCGGATCAGAGTCCGGATGAGGGAGATATCGCTGATTTAAAATCAGCTACGTTGTAGAATTTTTTTTCTTTTTCTTCTACCCTAAGATCCATTTTAATCTTTCAGATCTGGAGGGCCTCCCCCCATTCACATTCATCAGTTTCAGCATAGCAGCATTTGGCTTGGGTTATTTGGAGACGTGCCCTTCCACCCTAGGCTATGTAGGCACCTGCTACTTCATCAACAACCAACATCACGGTTATGGGTCAACCACACAAAATCCTTTTCATCGAAGTCCATTTGCTAGGCCAAACACTGTCAGTATCACAGTTGGTCACAGGTATTACAGGGTATCTCTATCCTCAGATCTTCATTTGTCATGGTTACGGGTCATCCACAAACCCACACTTCATCGAAGTCCATTTGCTAGGCCGCACATTGTCAGTACCACAGTTTCTCACAAGCATTACAGGGTATCTCTATCCTCAGATCTTCATTTGTCATAGTTATGGGTATCCACAAACCCACACTTTATTGAAGTCCATTTGCTAGGCTGCACACTGTCAGAATCACAGTTGGTCACAAGCATTACAGGGTATCTCTATCCTTGGATCTTCGTTTATCATGGTTATGGGTTAACCACATAAAACCCTTACCTTCAGTGGCTCTTCATTTTCAACAAAGTCTTCGCAGGAGGGAACTTTACGCAATGGGAACCATTGCTTCTTAAGGAGGGAGGAATGATCCGAATGAAAAATGGCATCAACCCATGGCACTCATCCACCCATGTTATTCATCCACCCATGGAATTTACCCATGGTATTGTAAATGGCATCCACCCATGGTATTGTAAGTGACATCCACCCATGGTATTCATTCACCCATGGTAATTGCCCATGGTATTGTGACATCCACCCATGGTATTCATTCACCCATGGAATTGACCCGTGGTATTGTGACATCCACTCGTGTTATTCATTCACCCATGGAATTGACCCATGGTATTGTGACATCCACCCATGGTATTCATTCACCCATGGAATGGACCCGTGGTATTGTAACTGAAAATTAATATAAGCAACAAGTCACATTTTGTAAAAGGAAAGATGGTCCGCCACAATGTAGCCTTTATAGTTATTATCAGTTTTAATAAAAAGTTTCTTTGTGGTGTTGTTTATTGGGCATTCTCCTCTTTTTCTTCTGGAAATGCAAGTTCTCAGATCTTGGGGGTCTCTCCCCCAAGATCCGGATCATCCTTTTCATGATCCCAATCACATTCCTTTGATTTCGTGCTTCTCTAGTCATGATGGTCGTGTAAGCAACACATTGAGCAGCTTTGTGTCCAAAGTTATGACATGAAAAACATTGGCCATTAAAGAAGTTCCTGCGATTATTGAATCTACTGACCTAGTGATTCATTCTTGAAACAAATTGAGTATGATTTATCTAAGGTTGGTTGTAGCTTCAGTTAATCCTTGAAGTAGATTGAACCCGATTTACCTAGTGATATGCTTTATGCCTTAGTTGATGATTGTCAAACTGTTAACTTCTCTTTGCTGCATCAAGATAGATTTTAGTGGAGGTTGACGGCTTTTGTGCTTGAGATGCTTCTTCAGTATATCAAAGACCTATCTTTATCATAGGATAATGCTATACTTTGATAATTTCATCTAAAGTTTCTGATCCTTTAGCAAATCTGAGATTGAGAGCTTTTGTTTTCTCAATATCTTTTCTTAGATCCACAATTTCACATTCTAGTTTTTCATTGTGTTTTTCTCTTTCAGCAAGTTGGAATGTCAGAGTATCTATAATCAATGTCAGAGTATCTATAATCATATTCTTTTCTTCTATACATATTTTGAGTTTAGAGATCTCTTCATAAAGGTCATCTTCATCTAAATCATCCAAGAAATCATCATCTTCAAAAGCCATAAGAAGTCTATAGTCATTACTATTTTCATCTTCATCACTATTTGATAAACCATCACTATCTTCATGCGTATAGTAGCTCTTCTTACTTACATTCTGTTTTCTATTCCATTTTTCTGATTCCTTACCTTTATCAAGCTTTTCTTTATGAGGACATTTGGCTGCATAATGACTGACTCTTCCACAAGCAAAACATTTGAAAGGTAGTTTACCTCTGAATCTTCCAGAACCTCGTTGAAGGTTCTTGACAAAGTTTGCTTCTTCCTCTCCTTCTGAAATATGTCCTGATTCATTGAGCTCTTCTCTTCCTAAAGCTTTAAATGCGGCTTCTCTCATATTTGATGGACCTCCTTTTCTCATTTTGAAAGCAGTTAAGATTCCGTGTAGCTGTGTCATATTAATACTCTCAAGATCCTGCTTTTCTTCTATGGCAGAAACTTTTGATTCAAACTTAGTAAACAAGGATCTTAAAACCTTTTCAACTAAAGTAACTTCTTTTATCTCTTCACCCAAGTTTTTCATGCAATTAACTATCTCATCTATATGTAGGAAGTAATTAGCTATACTTTCATCATTGTACATTTTGAGAGTTTCATATTGAATTCTAAGAGATTGTAGTTTTTCACATTTTACCTAATTGTCTCCTTCATAGCTTAGAACGATCTTGTCCCATATTTATTTGGTGGTTTTGAGCTGCATAACCTTGACAAATTCTGATTGTGACAGAATCCCCAGTAATGTATTGACAGCCTTGGCATTGGTTTCATATTGATTTTTACCTGTCGTATCTATAGGAATTGCTGATGGAAATGTATATCCTCCTTCCACGATTTCCCAAACATCTGTTCCAAGAGATTGAAGATAGGTTGTGGTTCTTACCTTCCAATAAACGAAGTTGCTCCCATCAAAGATTGGTGGTCTAATGGATCCCTCTCTTTCGTAGTTACTCATGATGATAGATCTTCCTTCAAGCAATCAAGCTTCTTCTGAAGGACCTGCTCTAATACCAATTGTTGGAAATAATACTGAGAAGGGGGGGGGTGAATCAATATTAGCAAGTCAATAATATTTCATTTCCATATTCATATTCATATATGCTACATCAGTTAATGAAACTTGCATGTATACGCAACTATATGTAAGGTAACTAGCGTATACCTTGTAAACTTATAATTTAGTTAATTCTTCATATGTTGATCTTTAATCTGTGCATCAGAACCATATAAACAGTAACCAGGAGCAGTAAAAATAGAACAAAAAATCACACACATGAACACAAGATATAAGGTGGAAACCCAATGTGGGTGAAAACCACCTGCTGCAATCGTATCTATCTTCCTTTTAATAAGAAACTTCTTTTTACAATTTTTGTACTAGTGTAGTCTTATACTAGTACTAGGCTTCTACCTGCAGAAGGCTACAACCTTCTCTCGTTCTCCAGCTTCTCCTGGAATGGAGATACAACCCCCTAGCTCTTTTAATAGCTTATGTGTTTACTAGTACATAGGTGCTAGCCTACATAAGGATACAACCTTCTCTTTTCTTCCAGGGTCCACATTTCATAAATTTTCAGACTGGATCCATCAATAACATCAATCAAACATCAAATATATCTACATCAACCAATTTCCTTTGCACCAACCAAAACTGAATCAAACAATCACTTCTCAGAATGCTGTAACTAGAATACAGTAACAATACCAGAACCCAAGCCAGAACCCAGAACACTGCAACAGTAAACAGAAGTAGCTAAAGCATATTTTATGAGGTGTACGCTACTTCAATGTGTCGAACATGCGTGCATATGCACTTTTCTCAAGGAAAACCTGCGTATACGCTGTTTTGAAATGCCAAACCAGCGTGTATACGCGCCTTTGCTATAGTGAACCTGCATACAGATCTGTAAATGATGATTTAACCTTTACAACTATTCAGACATCAGTTATACCTAGATCATCATATTTATAGATTATGACATGCACCAATTATTCAAATAAAAGATCAAAACCACACAAAGATACTTCACTTCAAGCCTTAAGATCTTGACCCATCAATAGATCTTATCCTTCATCAAGCACTGAGGTTCATCCTTGATTCAGATCCAGCTATGCCCAATAATTTGTATTCTCGATCTTGCTCTTCATAAGATATTCAATACTTGAGTGCCTTTGCCTAATGATCTTCTCCTCCTTTTATAGTCTTAGGCCTTACTCAATACCATGGACCAAAACCACTTAGAACCAATACCTTGGACCAAATACCTAGGGTCAACACTTCGGACAAGATACCTTGGACCAATACCATGGATCACAATACCATGGACCAAAACTAAGTTTTCCAAAAGGTACGTGCCTTTCCTTCAGTGAAAGTGCATGTATACGCTAAACGCACCTTTTGGTCTGCGAACCCGCATGTATACACAGCTTGGTCAATGGAGAACTTGTGTATGCCTCTTTTTCTTCATTTTGTGAGTCTGAACTGTGATCTGTCATCAAGTCTGAACTGTGATCTGTCATCTAAGTGAGTTTCCATCAAGGACAACACCTGTGTCATAGCACCAAATCTGTGTCATAATGCCTACAAATTCATGTGCCTCTCTTTGGGGGGGACTCATTACTCACCAGTGCTCACCCAGATGGGGGTCTCTTGGGCCATCTATATTAACTTCCAAAACTCATTGAACCATATTATGACACATTATATATGGTTTGGGGCTGCACATAATTTTAAATACCACCTGGTCAGATTGGAACATATTTCTAGACCAAAAAAGTTGGGAGGATGGGATGTTATAAATCTTTGGTGATTTGGATGGGCGTTACTAGTGAAGTTGCTAACAAAGAGGGCATAAGGGGTAAAGTGATAAGATTTATATATCTCAAAGACAAAGACTTTGTATTCTGGATGCGTCAGCGATCCATTGGCTGCAATATGAGGTTGACAATATGGCTTAGCTTTAACAAGATTAAAAGATTTTTCTCCAAAATCTATGTTGTCAATTTAATACTGGGCACCAGATTTTGATTGGAGGGGACTAGATCCTTGGTATGTGCAGGAATACAAACATTTCTATTGACCTATTACATATTATCAATTGTAGAGGTATTTGTTTCTGGAACCAAGTCATCCGGGAATGGCTTGGTTGCATACCTATTTGGAAGAGGGAAAATGAACTGGGATTGACAGACCATTTGGCTCTTGAATGGGAACACATCCGAATCATGATGAAATCACTTGGTATTTGCAGAGATGGTTGAGGAGACCAGGTCACATGGGCTGGTAAGAAGAAGATCGCTGCGATAGAGGTCGCAGCCACCTATTTCTACCTCTACTCGCAAGAGCTACAACACAATGTGATAAATTGGTTCTGCAGTTTTTGGCGCACGAAATTTCCCACTAAGATCATCTTGTTCCTATGGCTGGCCTAGAATAACAAAAACCTTACCTGGGACAACCTACCAAAAAGACAACGACAAGGACCGGGGATCTGCTATCTATGCTGGGATGAAGGAGAAGATAACAGTCATATTTTTTTAGATTGTCCATGCACGGTTCACATATGGAGACACTTTTCTGTTAATATGGGCTTTCCATATCTACATCATGTTAGTATTTCTGACTGTTTAAATTGGTGGAGGTCACAACGGCCCACATGGTGGATGATCCCACAGGCTGTTTTCTGGGAAATATGGAAGTGGTGCAACCAAATAATTTTTGAAAATGTCAAAGTAAAAGAAGAAAAGGTTGTGGCTCTCACTACCCAATGGATCAACGTTGATAGTGATAATAACAACATGCCAAAGGAAAAGACTGATATGGGGAATAGTCCATGCATTACTTACTCCGTGGGGTTTTTTGATGGGGCATCACAAAGAGGGATTTGCGGATGTGGTTTTTGGATCAAGTTTTTAGAAATGCAAGAGTACTGGGTACACTGGAATGTGGGAAGAGGCACGCACATGAAAGTTGAAGCCATGGCTTTATGGGGCTTACTGTGGTTCACAAACTTCATGGAGATTCCTCTCATGCACTTTTTTGGGGATTCTCATACCATTATTGATCATATACTGGGAAAAAACTAGATTCTACAGAGCACTCTTCAAGGTTGGCTAGGTTTGATTGAAAATCAATGGGCCACTTTTTAGGACTCCACTATACAACATATTGGACGGGACCATAACCAAAATGTAGAACAAATGTCTAAAAAGGGTCTACTAGACGAGCTAGATAGAATGTACATCGAGATAAAGATGGATTCACTCACCATAGATGTTGGACGCCTTCTCATAACAGGGTAGTGATAATATCTTACAGGCTCAAAACAAAGATGGATGCTGCTAGTTAACATAAGTATTCATCTATATGTTTTCTTTTTACATTTCCTTTTTTGTATATGACACATATAAACGGGGGTATATAGTGCTTCAGTACATGTAGATAATTTGGATACTCTACTCTTTCTATTGACACATTAGTGCCACATAGTGTTAATGAACATATTGATGAATACATATTGTATGATGAAAATGAAGTTTTTTATGCATGTATGCCAAATATAGATGATGGATACACACAAAAGGTGGCCACAACTACCCAATATTCTAATTTATGTACTATTTTTAATATAATATAAAACAAAAGTTTTTTTCTTGCTAAGAAAAATAAAAATAAAATAAAAAATAAGATAAAATATCTAAGTGAATGCCAATATCAACATAAAACTTCAAACCAAATCATGTTATGGAACCTGGAAGCAAATCGCAAACCCAACTGAAGCATTCGTTTCACGCTCCCATTGATGCTCATAGGAGGCTTCACTTGGGCGTAACTCCATCTTTTTAAAGCTTGCATTTGTGAGTCAATGTCAAAAGCATTGACTACTGCCATCCAAGGTTTGTGAGTCAATTGTTCTATTTGACTATGAATGTCAAAGTATTGACTACTGCAATTCAATCTTTGTTAGTCAATTTCTTCATTCAACATTGTCACTATGGATAAAAAACAAAATTTAAAATCTTTTTCAATCAATTACTTCATTCAACATTATCACTATGGATCCAAGTCAAAATTTGAAAGTATTGTCATTATGTTTGAATGTCAAGTTTATATATTACTATCAAAACACACTTTAAATGGTCCTAAGAAATCCATGTTCTTCCCAAGATATATAGCAAAGTTGACAATGTATACAAATTTGATTAGCTGCAAGCAAAGTTGACAATGTATACAAATTTGATTAGCTGCAAGCAAAGTTGACAATGTATACAAATTTGATTCGCTGCAACACCAGCCTTTGCAATCCTCGTCAACCTCAAATAGTCAATTAAATAAATGAAAGAGCACAAAAAGTCAAGTCCATAGTGAATTTAAGAAATTAAATCAAGTGACCGGGGGATGAACTTAAGGAATTGGTCAAGTCTAACTGGACTTGGGAAGAAAGACTCCATGCCTTTCCGTGGTATTATCTCTCAGCGGTTGTTGGTCTAGTTAGCCATTCAACCTGAATATGCATATTCACCTCCCTTTGTAATAGTGAATTTAATGACTTAGATTGAGTGACTAAGTGATGAACTTAAGGAATTAGTCGTGTCTAACAAACCTTGCGATGAAAGTTTTGAGTGGTTTGATTTCTCAGAAGTTGTTAGTTGGGTAATCTATTTAACCTGATTATGCGTATTCACCTTTTTATAATTTTGTTTATCTTATTTTTAGTTTACCATTATGTATATCGACATAAATCCATTTTAAATACAAATCTAAATATATCTATTTTAAAGACAAATCTAACATAAACAGCCACATTACAGTGAAAGTAAAAGAAATGGTTCAAAATGAAATCTCAAAAGCAAATATTGGAATCAGAGTCCTTCATTACTATAATGTTGACTGGTGGCCCCACAATGGTCATTGCACGGGAGCGAAGCGAAGCGCTGTATTAAGATTTTCAATTATGGTTGATGTGATACCTTTTTAGCACCATAATCAAAATGCTCTAAATTCGTTTTGTATTACCAAACTCCCACTCCTGGCGGCAAAACGTGGTGGATCTTTGCACACAAAAAATAAATTATACAGATTATTGTGAACTTAAATCTTTGTTCTGTAAAATCATGTTTCAGTAGCAAATACCAGAAAGTTTGGAAGGCCAAATTCGACCTGGCATACGGTGAAATGTGAAAGTTTCACCCACAAACGATTATAAAGCATAAACATGTGCAATTAATTAAACAATTATAAATCACTAATCATGTCCAATCAATTAAATTGATTTTAGCTTTTTGAGGAATCACGTGATCCATTGACATTTTATTCATTTCCACGAATAACAGTTTCATTTATTTTTATTTAATTGTATATTTTCTTGATTTGGTATATCATTATCATATACAAAATATTTAATATATGATTAATTAATTTAATTTGGACAAAATATTTAAGAGATGAAAAATTAAATTAATTTGAATACATTTTTATGAGATATTTTTAAAATAATTAAAATTTGGATTTTTTTAATATTATAAAATGATTATTTAAATAAACTAGTATATTTGTTAAATAAGGATTGGGAACATTGAAGAGGAAAAAGTTAAATTTTTGCTACGGTTAAATTTTTGGTTATAAGTAAATGTATTGAATGCAAAATTAACAATTTATTTAAAAAAATAATGCAATCTAAAGTTAGAAATTATGCTCTAGAAAATATTGCATAAAACATTATAATTTGCATTGGTCAATGTTAAATTAATAGGCAAAACGAATCCTATAGTCTTGATTTGAAAGGAACTAATAAATTGGGGTATCTACACATTGACAATTTCTTAGTTCCTTTCAAATCAAATATTAATTTAATTACATAAAACAATTAATTTAATTACAATTTCTTAGTACATAAAACATTTGATTTATTTTTATTTTTATTTTATAATTAAAAAAAATAAAATAAAAATATTAATATATTTAAAAATATTACTTCACCTATAAAATTTTAAAATTTAATAGATGTTTCACATATCAAATCAAATCAAAACAAAATTTGTGCATGAATAACATTAATATTTTATGGTACCTTGATGGGGGTGTTAACTAAGAAACTATGGTTGCATAGAAGGATGTTCCAACCTCACAATTGTCTCTTCCTCGTGATGGCATGGCAGAAGGCAGTTAGGAAGTGCATGTTAGCTGACTGGTGGAGTTATTGTTTTATAGCTTCAAGTAGGGCGATGAACGAGCAATGGTACAAGTTTAGTGTGAGAGAAGGCGAGGACAACTCCCCAACCTCCACTATTAGTTTCTTCCTCTTGAATTTTCATTTTATTTTTCACTTTCAATGGCAATCTTTTATGGACAATCTATTTTATGGAATGTGTTGGTCTCCTTGTTGTTCTAATGAATTTTAGACTATCAATCACAAACTTGCTCCTATTGTTGGTTTTAAGACATGAATTTGGTATGCTTACTCTTGTAATTTGTTTATTTCGGTGTTTAAAGGTAATTTCTCGGTTTTCTTGTTTAATTGAGTCTTTAGGAAATATTCTCAATCTTTGTGGGAAATTATTTTTATTTGGGAGCGTTGTCCATATTCTATGTCTTTGAAGAATTTAACATTTCTAATTGTAGCTTTAGAATTCAATCTATTTAGTCAATTTCATTTTGGTCAATGTATCATGAATTGTCCACTTACTGGTAGTTTTTAGGGTTTAGGGCTTTGTCATAGTTTCTTTGTGTCAAGTATTTGTATAAAGGAGTTTCACAGGTTGTTTCTAGGTTTTGTAATGACCCTGAGATATGGTGAATTTGAAAATATTTTGGGTTATTCTCATGTACTTTGGAAATTAGGTGATTATTTAATTGTCTTTAGCTCAAAAGTTTAGGGTTCTCTGTATCGTCTGTATTCTTTCTTTATAGGTAGAATTTATGTCATTGTTTTTCCTCAATGTTCATTTTCAAATGTACTCATGCATCTTAGACAACAAATGAGTAATAGGAGGGGTGGTGGAGATAGCATTGGGCAGAAAAGGGTTCGTACTTTTTCTTATGACTCTGTTGCTACCTCCTTTGATGTTGTTCCTTGGGAAGTGAGAAAGGAAATTTTATTGCTAGAGAATAAGGAGGCAGGGGATTGTCCTTATCACTAGACTTTGAGTTGGTGGGGAAAGATATGAAATGGATCCTGGCAGATTTAGGAAAAGGAAAATTCATTTTATGAATTTGCTAGAATTATATCAACAAATGGCTACCTTGTTGCGTCTTATTTTAAAGATAAAAAAAGTGAAAAATTACAATGGTTCCTCTTCTTTAGAGGACTTTAAATGTATGCTCGATAATCAAAGATTCTACCTAGATAATGTAGACTCTTGCTTGGTTCGTGTAGAAAGCTTCTTCGTGAGTGATTCTTCCTTTGGTGATCCCAGTGATCCTTCAACTAATAATCTTGAGACATCTACTCTAATTTCCTCTTAACATGACTAGAAAAGTGATTTCGAGTATTTTGTCATCAATTTTGCATGTGTCCTTCAGGTCTGGTTTGTTCTCGATGGTCCTTTTCTTATTTTGGTCTGAAGTATATAACTGAGGACTATTTGTCTTATTGTCCTGTGGATCTCACATAGGCGAAGTGGGTCTTGTGGTTGTTTTTTTATTCCCTTGGAGAGCCTTGAGCCTTTATTATTAGTATTATTATCTATCTAGTAATTCAGGTACATGGATATTTGGTTTTGGGAATGTTGGCTTATAGGGGCCTGACCCAGGTTCGGAAGAGTTATTTAGCCAAACAAATCCTGCAGCCGGCCCTTTCGACAACAGCCCACGGAGCGCAGACTGAGGTCTCACCCAAGGTAGCAGGGGAGGGTGCTGGAACTAAGTTTCCGCACCCTTGGGATGTCTAGATGTGATCTGGAGGTTTTGCGCACTGTTCTGTAGCCTCGCATTGCTCTGCTTCCACGCAGATCCAGACCAGGGCTATTCCTTTATACTAATTACTTAATGAGTTATTATAGATCAGATCTACTTATGGCAATCTTTAAGCAAACATTTAATCAAGATAACCAGTGCACGCATTCAAAAGAGATACATATTTGCATTAACACAAAACATAAGCGTATGCATATATATTCAACAGAAATATTAACCATAAATCAATCAGATCCACAATAGTTTAGCTTTGACACATTAATTTGGGATCAACTTATCTTTATTCCTTCAATACAACCAGATCTATCCTGCGCACTCAGCTACAGGGGTCCGCACACATAGTTGCGGACTCTACCAGGCCTCTGCGAACACAGCTACAGAGCCTCTACGTACTACCCAATAGCCTCGACTCAGACTTACAGACGTGCATATAACCTTCACAAACCCATAGCACTATGAATCATTCTCTTCAAAAGAAACTGCCTTCTACCCTTAGAGCCCCTCTCTATTTATACATTCCCATGGTCCGTGGACCATGGGTAGGCCGACTTAATCCCTATTATTCTATATTATTTCTTGGACGAACAACCCTTTGACTCGACCTTTTACATTTCACGCTACGCATATTTCAAAGTTTTTACAATATTTTTATCCTAAATTATAGGCTCTCAGCCCCAAAACTGTTATGCGAGACCTCGGCTACCCAACAATCCCCCAACATAATCATCATGACTTGTCCCGAGTCACTCGTTGGTGCGGCAAGACATGCTGCCCTGGCTTTGCGGTTCACCTCCCTTTAAGTGATGCTCTTCGTCTTGCTGCTCCTTCGTTGTCTCCTACAATGCTTTGTCCAGCTCCCGCTTCATTGTTTCTACCAATTCTTGCAACCGAAAATGCTCATTTTGCTCTGCTCGGTTAACACAGAACACCCCGTCATAGAATTTTAGCTCTAGCGGGGGAGCCGCATATGGGACCTCGTCGTACTACTGCAACCACTTCTTACCCTTGTATCTTCTCTTCGCACTGTCTGCTGCAGCTTGTGTTGTGATTTTGCAAGACCCTGGCTACTGTCCACGAGATCCCAATCCTTAAGGTACATCAGAGACGACTTATTAACTGCACTTCTACCAATGGTCTCTGTCTTTCCATCCTTTCTCTTTTCTATTGTGGTTCGCCGGCCCGCCCATGGGCGAGGCTTCAGCATCCAAACTAGTTCTGCTTCGTGTCTACCATTTTCCGGTACATCCCCTACCGCCGATGCTAAACTCTGCGTAGTGCCCGCAATGGTCAACACCATGTTCTTTAGAGAGCCTTGCGTCTCCATCGGCCATATCACCACCCTGAAGCTTACCCATTGTGCATAGATAATGAAGAGTTCCATAGCGGTAGGGAGGCACAATAGCTTGCGGTTCTCATAAGCATAGCTTGCTCGGTGGATGCCCCCTTGTGATTTATAAGCATTTCGAATTTCAAATTCGTTGGCTCCTGCCTGTTCTGGCACCCTCATGTTAAACCTGTGGCAAATCATTCCATATCTGGCTCGTACCCCTTCTCTTAATTGCCTGCCACCCACTCCCTTTTGCCATGATGCAGACATCTTGTCATGAATAGTGATAACAACGGTCACCTCTTTTCTTATCAATGCATCAGCGCAACCACGACGCTTATGATAGGCCAAATCTACGTGCATCTTAGCAGTCGTGCCTCTTTCCCCCAGACTGCTTTATCGTCCCGCGCTCTCTTTCAACTGGTTGGAGTGGTGAGACTGTCCTTCGGGCGGTTAGTCAGGTGGTCAGCCCACCTGTGTAGAGCTTCAAGCGACTGCCATTCACTCTTCCCGAGAAGGGGTCTCCATTGAGCTTGGCAAGCTGAACCGTGCCCCCATTAGTAACTTCTTTGATGACATAGGGTCCCAACCAATGCATTCAAAGTTTGCCAAGGAATTTCTCGAACTTGCTATCATATAGTAATACTAGATCATTTTCCTTGAAAGTGTGCACCTTGATATGGCGATCATGCCACGCTTTCTCTTGTTATTTCTATACTTGCTGATGGAATCCAGCCAAAAATCGGTCCTCCTCCAATTCCTCTAGTTGCACGAGCCATTCCTCCAAAGCCCTACGGTCAACCATGCCTGTTATTGCCGCTATTCACAGACTAGGGACAATGTATTCCATAGGCATGACGGCCTCCTTGCCATAGACTAACCGGAAAGGTTTCTGGCCTGTCAACTTCTTGCACGTATTTTGGTATGCCCATAGCACAGCAGGGATGCGCAAGTCCCAGTCGTTTCGCTGTGCATTACAAACCTTAGTCAATGCAATCTCCAAAATTTTGTTGAATGCTTCAACAGTCCCATTCGCTTGTGGGTGGTATGGCGTACTATGTTGATGATATATCGAGAATTCCTCAGTGAGTGCGTTGATCGTTTCATTCAAAAAGTGTGTACCCTAGTCACTCATGATAATTTTAGGACATCCAAACCTTGTCAACATGTTCTAGAACAAAAGCTTCGTAGTTGTAGCAGTCGTGCAGTCATTAACCAGTTGTGCCTTTGCCCACCTAGTCAAATATTCTGTCGCGGTGATGATAAAGCATGCGCCCGTCTTCCCTCAAGGTGTGATAGGTCCTACGAATTCGATTGCCCACTTCTCAAATTGCTGTAGTGTCATCTGTGGTTTGAGCAGCATTTCATCCCTCCGCGATGGTTTCCTGGTCCGTTGACAGACGTCGCAGGCTCGACAGTACGCTTTCGAGTCCTCATGTAGAGTTGGCCACCATAGTCCTGCATGAAGAATCTTCTATGCTGTAGTGCGACCTGCAAAATGTCCTCCAGCCACCCTACCATGTGCTTCGGCCAAGATTTGTCTGCGCTTAAATTCAGGCACATATCTGCGTAAGATTTCGTCGTTGCCCATTTTGTAGAGATGTCCTGCAATAATGGTAAAGTCTGTTGCGCATATCACCAATTCTTTCTTCTGCTGAATGGAATATCCTTGCGGCGCGGTTCCTGTGGTCAAGAAGTGGATTATGTCCTCAAAATGGCCATCCGTGATGTGCACGGCATACAGCTATGCATCTGGGAGTCCATTCTCTAAGTTTGTGGGCTCTTCGTCGTTCTCAATTCGGGATAGATGATCTAGGCCTGCATTGAGACGTCTCAGCTTTATGACGACTTCGAAGTCATATTCTTGAAATAACAGCAACCACCTACAAATGCGGCCCCCTGACACAAGCTTATTCACTGGGTATTTTAGCGCAAAGTGGTCAGTATACATCTTGAAATTCCCTCCGCGCAGATAGTGGTGGTATTTTTGAAGCGCATATACCATCGCCAATCCCTCTTGCTCAGTAGTGGAGTAATTATTCTCAGTTTTTGATAATCGTCGGCTGGGAAGTGTTGCATACTTCGGCTCTTCCTTTATTCCAATATTTACTTGTTTCATTGTCAATGGTGCAGTGATGTCTGGATCTTCGATTGCTAGTCCACGCACCTCATGGCTCCTCTCTGATTCCAGAATATTGATGTTTCTAGGGTCGTCGTCATCATCTTCTACCTGCACCTTATAACATTCCAGGGCCTGGCTCAACTGTTGCGACTAGTCTGGTTGTATGATTTCTTCTAGTTCTAGCACCATTTTAAAAATGGAGGCCTTTACCAACTGTAACGCATCATCCACCGTATCCATCCATTGACCTTCAAAGAGGAATGTCGACAGAAATCTTTCACACAAGATATCCCACTCACCTGTGCCGTGTTGGAGCTCTGTTTCAGTATACCAGTTCCTAGGAATGATGTCCAAGGTGTGATAAAATAAGTGTACCCACTCTGGTTGAGGCTCCTCTTCATAGGCTTTGATCCATCTGGTAAGGTGCATGTGCGGGTCATCACGTCCATCGTATTTCTCCATTATTCATAGTTCTAGCTTTCCAAATCTTATCTGCATCATGCACCTACAACCGCACCAATCTTCGAAAGTCCCTTCATGTGTGCCCCACCATCACACAGGTGTCGCATGCAATGCCCATCTCAACGCATCAAACCATTGGTGCTCTGGTACCGTGCTTTCAAACTTGGTCAGGAATTCATCTACTATTGTCATCCCATCATACATCGGCAATTCGCGATCTTGGGCCCTAATGCAGTACAAAGATTTAGTCATCATATTGCAGTGTAATGCAGTTACTCCGTTCAACCTATTACGCCACCACTCGTCTTCTTCATCTGAATTGTTGGTGCACGACTCTACATAGCCCCATGATATTCTTCTTTCCTTCGTTGGCTTGACCTATTCTTGCCTTTGTGTAGAAATTTTGTAGACACAATCTAATTCATCATCACTTTCTTTGTTGCACATGGGTTCAATGTTGCACGGTCCTTCAGCTAGATCTAGTGGAATGACTACGCGGAGTGAATTTTTTTTCAAATATCATTGTCTGCTTCTTTAAATTAATAACCCCATTCATTTCAGTGCCCCAGTCTATTCCTAACAACGCAGGATAAGGCCTACTTTCATCGATGATTTCTATTACTTCAAAGTCTGTTTTGGTGCTCGCGCCTTCTATATATACCGTAATTCCCTGCAACCTTCCCATGGGTAGGGTTTTCTGTTGGTTCGCCATCTGCAATTGAATAGGAGACCATTGTAGTGTAGGACTACCCATGTTCTCCCAAGTTTGTTTAGGTAGTACATTTGCATCTGAGCCCAAATCCAGAATGATCTGATCCATCTCATAGTCACCAATATGTGTCGTTAATCGCATCTCTTGCCTCGTCCGTGTTGCATGTTTTCCTAATTTCCAAACCACGCTAGGTTCTCGCGTTCCCGCGCACCTATTTATCAATTCTTGCAGGCCTCTAACCGCCCTATTGTCGCGCAACAATTTTATGTATGTCTCTAAAAAGGTAGTTAGCATCGAGGGATCCCTGTCTGGCTCAGGTTGATCCCCACTACCTGGGGTAGAGACCCCCGTGAAGCTCTCCCTAGCTTCCAGATATGTCTCCTTGCCAACCCCTGCGTCTTCCTTAGTTAAGTTCCCTTTATCCGCTCCTGTGGTCGTGCCATTCCTTAGTACCATGTTTACTTTGGGGTCTTCGTCGCGGGGTTCGGACCTCATCATCTGCACGTTTTGTGTCGTCGTAGGTGGCACTGCCCTTTTTTCACGAATCTGTGCTATCAGTGTGGGGCAATCTATCAGCTCATGATCAAATTGCTCATAGTAAGTGCATGATATTCTGGTTGGGTTGGTACAATCCCGCGCGTAATGTCCTGGTCCTCCGCAGTTGTAACAGATTAGCTGCCCGTGACCTCTTCCTGGCCCCATTCCACCCTGTCCTCATCCATGTCCCTGGAACCCACTGCGCGCGATCACCGTGGCTGGATCCTGACCTCACGCCTCAGTCTGCATTCTGTAGGCAGGTGACTGGTCCATCAATAATTGATAGCTACGACAGTCTCTTTCCTCATGGCCCACCGATCTGCAAAAGTTGCAAAAGAGCTGCTGGGGGGTCTGGTTGAATTTTGGCAGTAGATGACAGTTATCTGTGTTATGCTTTCCTCCCACCTGACAGATTGCACACCAGAGCGGGGTTGTTGCACTTGGCCCTACCTGTGCCTCTAGTCGCAATGGTGTTGGTCCCCCCATTGCCACATAATTCACAAAGACCGGGCAGTGATCTTTATCATGCCCCTGGCTCCTACACTTTATACACCATACTTCCTCCCAAACTTCTGGGCGAGGTGCCTATTCCTGTTTTAACTTCTTCATTTCCAAACACAAGTTTTGTATATGCGCTTGGATTTGCTGAACTCCCAACCTCAGGTCCTGTAACAGAGTTTCGTGCAACCTCATCGCTGTCTCTAATGCTTCATCCTGGGTTGAGATCTTTTGTTGTGACAAAGCCGTCCTCAGATGTGGTGTTAATGACGCCACAAACCAAGCGCAGTGCTGCGCATCCGATAGTGTCATGTTTGCTTCGCGGATGGTACTTTTCAGTCTTTGATCCAGATCCCACGAGGTTTCACCAGGCATTATTGCAATCTCCTTGAACCCTATGATCGACTCTGTTTCTAAGTTCAGCCAACTAAACTCTTTATTTAGTTCAGTCTGAATCTCTGCTGTCTGGATCTTCGCTTCCTACTCCTTTGAATACTAGTAGCTGGATTGCGCTCGTCATTGTCCTCTGGTTTACGCGTCAATGTACTCTGAACTATCACTGCTCCTGATCTATAGAGTTCCAGCCTTCCAACATCAGACACCCCTTAGGCAGATCCCGGTCTCGGCAACAGAACCATTTGTTGGCTTATAGGGGCTTGACCCAGGTTCGGAAGAGTTATTTAGCCAAACAAATCCCATAGCTATCAGCCCTTTCGGCAACAGCCCGTGGAGCACAGACTGAGGTCTCACCCGAGGTAGCAAGGCAAGGTGCTAGAACCAGGTTTCCGCACCCTTGGGATGTCTAGATGTGATCTGGAGGTTTCACGCACTATTTTGTAGCCTCGCACTACTCTGCTTCCGCGCAGATCTGGACCGGAACTATTCCTTGATACTAATTACTTAATGAGTTATTATAGATCAGATCTACTTATGGCAGTCTTTAAGCAAACATTTAATCAAGATAACCAGTGCGCGCATTCAAAAGAGATATAGATTTGCATTAACCCAGAACATAAGCATACACATATAGATTCAACAGAAATATTAACCACAAATCAATCAGATCCACAATAGTTCACCTTTGACACAGTAATTTGGAATCAACTTATCTTTATTCTGTCAATACAACTAGATCTATCCTGCGCACTCAATTGTAGGGGTCCGCGCACATAGCTGCAGACTCTACCAGGCATCTGCGCACACAGCGGCAGAGCCTCTACCTACTACCCAATACCCTCGACTCAGACTTATAGACGCACATATAACCTTCACAAACCCATATCACTATGAATCATTCTCTTCAGAAACACTGCCTTCTACCCATAGAGCCCCGCTCTATTTATACATTCCCATGGTCTGCGGACCATGGGTAGGCCAACTTACTCCCTATTATTCTATATTATTTCTTGGGCGGACAACCCTTTGACTCGACCCTTTACATTTCGCGCTCTGCATATTTCGGAGTTTTTACAATATTTTTATCCTAACTTATAGGCTCTCAACGCCAAAACTGTTACGCGGGACCTCCGCTACCCAACAGGGAAACATTCTCATGATGGAGGTATAATTTCTATATCTTTTGGTACACTGGTTTTTATGGTGCATACTATGGATGAAACATATTTAGTGTTTTCTGGTGAGGCTACATTAGTGTTTTCTGGTGAGGGCACATTTCTGGTTGTTTATGGCTCTCTTCTACTTGGTGTACTTACATATCATTGTTCATTGGCTTCTCTCTTGAAGGAAACTACCATGTTCATGTTTTTGGAGGACATTGTTATGTATTGTCTACTCTTAGCTCCACAAGTCTAGATCTTCTTGCATTCTGAATGACATGATGCTTCCTTTTGGTTTTGTGCACATAATGGATGCTTTCTGGTCTTTATGGAGTAAAGTACAATTGTGTTTTTAGAAGAAATGGTTACAAAGGTTTGGAGTTAACAATGAACAATGTTTTCAAACTCATGTTGCGCATCTACTTTGTTATTTATAGCTTTTAGATAAATACTTGGTGGTTATAGTTATCCTGCTCTTATACCTTATTTGATTCAATGTTTAAAGGTATATATGAGCTTTAATTCACCTATAGCTTTGTTCACTACACAAACGAGCATATTTTGCTATGATATCTATTTGATATGGGAGATATTGGTTTTATGGGTATGCGGGCATGGAAATGATAGCGATGTAATTTTTTGTTTTTGTTATTGAATAAGAAGTGTTGAAATTTACCCACAAAAAAAAAGAAACAAACAACAAACATTCATATTTTATGTTGAACATCATGTGTTCATAAGCATATCATTTTGATTTCTATAACACACACCATCTACTAATGAAATGAATGTACTGGTTTTTATTTTGAGAAACATCTTATTAAAAAACCAAAAAAATATTCATTAAAATTCGAACTACACAATTTCTTAACAAAACTAATCAAATACCCAACAAAAATAATTATAAATTCATTCAAATCATATAATTAATATATATATATATATATATATATAATTTTAAAATATATTTTACTTATATTATTAAATAATAAATTAATTTCAATCACTTTAAATATTTTTTTTTAAATAATTTTATACATTTTTTAAATTTAATATATTAAACTTAAACGCTCACTTCATCATCCTTGCAAATTTCTAAAAATAAATTTAACATTTATGAAAAACATAATTCTAAACCAATCTAAATTGTCCCACGAATTTAGCAGGCTATGAATGACAGGTTAATTTCAGCATATTCATAATTTCAAATTTTTATGGTTTTTTTAAATATAAAGTAGAAAAATTTGATATGATAAAATGAGTTATTTTTTTAATGTTATTTATTAATACTAATTAACATTTAATGTTATAAAGAGGAAAAGAGGAAAATCATCTTAGGGCCCGCCCTTCGAGTTTTTCAAGTTTGTTTTATGCAAATAATTTTGCATTAGCGCAACAGCCATGCTACAATGGAATAATTGTTTGCCTTACAATGTTTATGTAACGCAACAACATTAATTATGTAACATAGTTCTTAGCTACTTCACTTGGGCTGCATTATATACATGTTTATTTATTTTACCGGACGCCCAGATATATCTTTTCCACTATGTAAGGTATATCGGATTATCTTGGGGTTTGCATGATTATCTTTGGATAGTTTATTGGTCACATCATAGTTTTTGTGAGTAGTGATCAAATTTGAAGATTTGATTTTAATTTCAA
This sequence comes from Pinus tabuliformis, assembly GCA_031772625.1. Taxonomy (NCBI): domain Eukaryota; kingdom Viridiplantae; phylum Streptophyta; class Pinopsida; order Pinales; family Pinaceae; genus Pinus; species Pinus tabuliformis. The sequence goes on along the minus strand of CM062806.1, from coordinate 436,233,782 downwards.
TCATAAGGATATTATTAATATTAATGTAACCCTTCTATAATGAAAAGTTAAAAAAAATTATTTTTCAATTGACAACGCTGTATAATTTCAACATTATATTTTCAATCAAAATTAGATTGTAGGTAGAAAATATCACATTATGATAACATAGTTAAATATGAAAATGCACCTTCATATAATAACAAACTTTATAAATTGTATTAATTTTTTTCAAAATAAAATAGTACATTCCATTCCCAAAACAAAAAGGCACTTAGTGTTTTTTCCTATTATGTTTCTTGTATCTCCAACGGTTGGAATCTATATTAAGTAACAAATGTGTCTCAAAAACTTAAATGACCACATAATCAATAAATGTGATCTTCTCTATCAAGGTAAGCACTTTTGACTTCTACCTTTTGGTTTTAATGTCCTTTTGAGACCTACTTGGTTTATAAGACCTTTTCCCACATAATCCGCTGAACATCCAATTTAATCAAAGATTTGGTTGATTTTTTTTCAAAGATGTGGATTTTATATCTCAAGGGCTTGCTTATGAAACCTTCTGGCTTCATTTTAATTGAATGGGAAATAAAATATCTCGAGAGAATATTAACCATTTATGTCTCTAATTTTATTTCTAATGGGTTATAACTTGGAGAGTTTATGAGGAAGTGTCTGTCTTCTTTTGTAGCTTGTATTGTACTTGGCCAGCTTATGGTATCCATTAAAACTTTGCCTACCCCATGTGCTTGGTATTTCTAAAATCAATTTTGAATGGATTATGATTATCGAGATTAGACTTGATTCTTAATATTTATTCCATCTTCTATATATTTCAAATATGAATGTTAGATTTCCTTTAGAACTTTCGGATACTGAGCATGACTATCTTGAAATTGATACCAAATCTTGAGCACTATTATTTTGAAATTTTCCTTTCCATTTAAAAGGGTATTAACATGGAGCTAAATCCTAACGGGAAAATGTTGAAAGAGTAAAATTATATTTTTCATATTAAAAAAAGAGGGAAAATCCAATTTTTAAATTTCAAGTTTTATTCGTAACTTTGTGCCATGGTATAAAGGCCAACTTAAAACACCCACATCAAGATGGTTTTTCCTACTTTCCAAGGACCTTTTTTTTCCTATCATTTTTCTATTGAAATTCAACCGCAACAATATTATAGTTTCATCCATTCTGAGGTATGTCTAGAGATTTTTCTAGCCTCCAAGTTAATCTAGAATATCAAAATTACAACCTCAATAACTAATTGTTCAAATTGCATGTTTTTTTATTGGTCAAATTCAAACAAGGGTAGGGCATTTTAGCTAGCATGTTGATGACACCCTTTCAGAGACTATGTTAATGTTTCCAATATTTTGGACCCTTTTGGTACCTATTTCATGCAGTTTACGATCACTGATTTCTATTAACGAGATAGATTAGGATAGATTGTCCAATAGAGACCTCAAAATATGCGATGAGAAAGTGGATATCAATTAAGCATGAAGTTATATTTGAGCACTAAGCTTTGCTGATTCAAAATAAAAGCAAAATAAAATAAAATTTGGATGATTCCAGCTTAGAAATCAAATGCACAATTTATAAGGAAATATTTCATAACAAGCCACATTGGCAGACAATGAATTCAAGTATTCCCATAAAGGAATCCATGTAATTGAATAAACAAACCCTCCTGGCACAACCTCTGAGAAAATCCAACATCATGTGTGATAGACAAATGAATAATAAACACTTATTATAGGTCAAATGACTAGGATTTAAAATCTTGAGGTTTACATGGACAATGATTGACGTCAAATGCAGTAACGATGAAGGGCTTGTCTGGAGTGTCAATTAACCATGACTCTCCTATTTCCAATTTGACAAGCATTCCCTCGTCCAATTATGAAACAAAGAAATACAATCTCTGCGAGGTAATATATATATATATTCCCACACTATATATGTCGGTTACTCAACCTTTAATAACAACATTTCAATTCAATTCCCAATTTAGTTCATTATCTGGTTTGGAATTTTGAGGCTCATTCTGCAAGGCCTTTGCTCTATTACATCAAACGCTCATCTCATCCTTCCTAGGATTTGCCTTGCATTTAAGCAATTGGAAAGTTGAACATGCTTGTTTGTGATTTTGACACTGATGATTATAACAGTTAGGGGATTTATAGAGGCTAAAGAAATGATATATGATGTACTGAAGAAGAATGGCCTTTTGGAGGGGCTACTCCCTATGAGGGTGAAATCCTATGCCTTGAATGATGGTGGTCAACTAGAGGTTTACCTGGAGAAGACCTGTTATTCCAAGTTTGAGAATTAGGTCTACTTCTTGAAAATGATAAGAGGGAATCTTAGCTACGGGCAGGAGAATCACTGGTGTTGCTGGTGTGGAGTAGTAGGAGCTCTTCCTCTCGTTCCACTTTTATATGTATATCATAGCTAAAATTATAAATATTGGGAATCAATGGCGATGAAGAAGGATATGTTTAGTGGGGGAGGTATAGTAGATTGGGTACGAAACATGTGATGTCATGCCCCAAATTACAACCCTCTTCAACTTTTCTGCATCAGTAAAGTTGTCTTTAACTTGTCTTCATAATAATTGTTGCCCTTTAACATGTCTTCAAAGTAATTGCTAAAAAAATGATGGTTAAATTGTTGGTTGTGTATCTATACATCTCTAAAACAAGGGAACCAGTGGTTAAACAACCAAGATATATGACAATTTATCCCAACCGCCAGCCCTTCCTAGGACATTTTGTTATATATATATATATATAAACCTTTACAAATAAAAATCTACAATTTTTTTATGCTCAATTTTAATTTTTCACTTCTGGGACATGCTAGAGCCCTCTTGACAGGCTCTGATGTGTTCAAACTTGATCCCTGGTTGTGAGTGGTTCACACACATGTAATGTTCCATGCAGCTAGGAGTTGAAAAATCTCGACCTCTAGTTTTTCACCACTTCAATGCTATCGAGGATATAGAAACCCTAAAATTTACTTTGATCTTGACGGTTTGATCTTTACACTTGGTTTAATTTGGATCCAATGATGAAGGTTCATTTGGTCATTTCTTGGGGTAACCACCTTCAGGCTTTGCCATTGTGCTATTCATTTTCTTCCTCCGCTAATAGAGAAAGATAGGCTCTACACATACATTTATCTTTTCCTAGGGTTTTGGACTTTGCCTCAACTTGGATGGCCTTAATCCAATTGTTTTAGTGCGACTTTGAGATTTACTAGTCCAATGTGTTGATGAAGGGTTTCATCAATTGTTTTTCTTTGAAGGTACAATTATTTTTTGTTTACCAATTAAATGGTTACTCTTAGCATTATTGTCTTAAGTCTTATCATAACTCTTCCTCTTTTTGTTTGCATGGTCTCTTATTGGCGTTATAAGAATTTGAGTGGAGAGGCACTTCCAGATGGGATTGTTCTCACTCCTTCCTCTCACGGTGGTGCACCCTTTGTTGGAAAGAAATTATATTATATGGCCTATTCTACAATTTTAACTTACATGATTAATATATGTGGTACATTTCCTTCGTGTTGCCTTGACAGATGAAGCATGAGCTTATCTTATTAGGTATCCCTTATTGTGGCTCCATACAAGTGGTTATTATCATTTTGATTAAATTTATGTTTTTTCTTGGCATAGGGTTTATTTCTACCAAAAGAGTCTATTGGAAATTTGTCATAATTTTTCTTTTCTTATCTGCACAACCCACCTCCCCCCCCATCAACTTCGTTATGAAGTCTCCTCACCCCCCTCTCTTTCCAGCACTGATGCAATTTTGTACGATCCATTCCAGGTTCCAAAATCTTTCTTTGTTTTTATTTGTATTTTAATGTCTCCAGGACCATTCCAACTATCGACCCGGATCTGGGTTTTCAAGGATGCTCATTATTCTTATATATATTTGAAATGAAGTTTACCCTATAAGGGTTACTATCTTCAATTCATCGTTTTTAGCTTGCCGCGATTAGGTCATTTGTTTGGCTGTAAAAGTTCTATATATATATATATATATATATATATATATATATATATATCTATATATATATAGATATAATATTTATTTGGCCTTCCAATCTATCGACCCAATAGTTGGGTGTTGTAGATATTATAGATATATATATTTTTCTATTTCTTTAATAAATGTAATCGATTTTGTGTTTTCAATGGCCTATGGAAGGTACTGGTATATTGTTGGGTAGAACTATTCTTGTTTATTTATTTATATTTTACGTCAATTGCTCCAAACTGATTCTCTAACAATATTTTTTATCTCCATGTCTTAGAAACGAATATTGTGTAGAGATAAGGTTTAAGCTATTCTCATGGATATTTATTACTTCACTGTTATGGTCATTATATTTTATCTTTAAATTGGTTATGCATGAGATCTCATATATCTTTCTTGTAAATATAAATGTTTTAATTACTTTTGACCTAGAAACCCTCATGGGACCTGTCATGGGACTCATTAGGGTTCTATTTTTTTTCTCTTTAACTAGGAACTGTATCATACAATTGAATAATAATTTATCTGATAGTCTAGAGTACTGTCCCCAATTTCCTAATAAACATATATATTACAAAATATTAATTTATCTTCTAGGGAACATATATATTACAAAATATCAATTTCTTCCTTGCATACGTCTTATGTTATTTCTATTCTAGCAGAATTAACATTGTTTTCCATGTTCAGTCTTACTGAGGCTTACACAAGGCCACTGCATAATATATTATGAAACCTATTGGCCTAATTTACCAACCCTGTGTCACCCATCACCTAAAAGATAATATTTTAGTCATTATCTTGTTGGTACTTTCTTTTATTCTTCATAATTTGTCGCCTATACTTGCACACCCACAACATACTCACACACACACATTGTTCTAGACATAAACATTCATACATAACTTTTACTTCCATATTAGACATTCACTAAAAATATAACTCATTCAGAGTTTTCATATTCTCTTACAGAAAAAAAGCCTTTGTCAAGGAACTTATCTAAATATTCTAGGGAATATGCAAAGGTGTTCCCCCATCCACCCAACCATAAGCTAGTTGCTTGCCTAGCTACCCCCAAGCTTCTTCCCTCCCAAGAGAGTCAATATTTTTCTAAGCAATCATAGGTGATTTCTCTGTAATCCCAAGCAGTTTCCTACTTTCATTTAAGGGTTTTCACTAGTATTTATCTCTCACTGGTCTTATCAAGAAATTATTCTCTCTCTCCCACAATAACCCCCTTAGAGAATACCAAAATCATGGTATATGTCTCCAACTATATTTCTTTCTGGTCACTTATTTAGTTTTCCAAATAAATGGCATTTCTCTCCAGCCATCTCTCTTTTCTGCATTAACCTTTCTCTTCTCTTTTTCTCAGAAAGTGAATGGAAAATAATGAGAAACTTTTCCTTTTTTTTGTTTCCCTTCCGGGAATATAACTAACTTCCAAAATACTCTCTCACTATTAGGGAATTAATCTCATTGGATATCCCTTTCCATATTCTCAAGAATATTGATGTCATACAATTTTGTTGCCTTTTTCTTTTAAACATACAACACATATATTTATATAAGATATTTCTGGGTAATAATCAAAACATACAAATTCTATAATTCTAAGTATCCAATTTAATTGTAATTCGACTTAACCATACAATTTTTGAATCACATCACCAAAGATATTACATCTAGCTATGTTTAACGAAATGCAATTTTATAATATATTACAAACTCTATATCTTTACTTTTAAAATACTAATAATTTAATATCTTTATAGTTTTATTTTTCCTCGATCAAACTGACTAGTTTTCTGTGAGCCCACATGTGGCCTTTTAGGTGCACATGTTATAACGAGAAATCCCATTTTGACGGTCCTATTAATGCATTCATATTATTTTATGAATGACAGAATTGGGAGAATTGTATTTCTATATCATAGTACTTATTAATTGCTATTTTGTATCGTTACCTGGTTGTTTATGACTTTTCTAAATTGAATTGATGTGGCAGTATTTTTTAATGATAATTAAAATAATATAATCATTAAAATAATATAATCTAAGAAACCGTAATTACCATCATCAATAGTAATATAATCATAGAGAAGGAATCCAAGGGATTATATCTGATCATAACCTTATGGTTACATGAAATAGATGTTATGATAATTTAAAAAACGAAGCTCTCCCATGCGAAAAGTAAAATGTTAAAAAATAAAATAGCATATCATCTAATCTTGAAGTAAGAATTATTGTTCCAAATAAGCAGTTAGTCATGGATTTTATCGATTGATCAATATGTTTGGAATTGATATTATTGAATCTAGTAAGGGGTTCTCTAGATCACACACACATTTCAACAAAGTTAGAGTGTTAGAGACTCTAGGAGTTTTCTTTGGAGAGAGGAAAAATTAAATATTACAAACAATAGGAATTCCCTATAAGGAGATTCAAATGCTCCAAAGGGTTAGTCTAGTCCACCATTCCCTTCCCTCATTCAATGAGATGATGGATCATGTAGTGATAAAAATTTAATTATATGCGCGTATTCCTCTTGAACGCACAACATTTTTTGTTCTCTCTGTATCTTCTTTTTCCCATATCTCAGGCAGGGATTCTCTAATGTTGTGAATACTTTCAATGGAAAAATATGCTCCCTTTGTTTGGTGGAATTTACCACCTATTGACAGTTAAGGACAATATTAAAATTAGATGAATATTCAACCAATTATACGATTTTAAACCTCTATTTCAACCGTCATTGAAATCACTGTGTGAGAAGTCAAACAAAGCAAACATTAGTAGAAGAGAGATCTTTCTAGAGCAAATTGAAGACTTTTGTAACTGTTGACATATCCCCTAGATCACTCACGTTTTCTTTATCTATTGGAAGTTGGTTAACTGCTGACATGTACATTAGATAAGGAGCATCATTTTCTTCCTTTGATTGAATTGGCTTTTGATTGGTGGAAAGAGGGATGCTAATGTAGTAAAAAACCTACAACATGTATAGAAATTTGAATTCTCAGGTAGCTTGAAGCCAAAAGGTTATAATTATTGGCAAACTAACTTTACCAAGATTGGGAGCCTCTCCTCTTCCTTGGCCTTTAGAACCCAACTGCAACTCCAAAATAATTTTCATTAGAAAGAGTGAAAAATGAATTTCGAGAGGAGGCATTCTTTAATTTTAGTAACCCAACTATCTATTGGAAAATTGTAATATGGTAGCTTATTGATTCAACTTTTCCTTAAACTTAACAATTACTCGTGAACTTAGATCATCTTCTTGTGTTTGTTTATTAGATCTTCTTCATCAAACAATTATCAAGGGAAATAATAGTAAAGATAATGAACACAAAGATTAGGCTCCAAGCTAGGGGAAAACTCCTCCAAGGGGAAACCCATAAAATACTCTCTTCTTATAGAATCTTCTTTGAATGAGACAACAAAGATTCAAACCACAAGATCAAAGCCTCCTCCTAGCACCAAGTCAACCATCCAGTATGACCCTCCAATCAGATCAAAGTCGCACCAAGTCAACTAGAGAGAAACACTTATAGAACTACTCCAAACTCATAATTTCAACCCCCAAATACTAGTTTTTGGACTTGCAGCTACACAAATTCAGAAATTTTGGTCCCTGCAGCTTAAACCCCTACAACTACACTACAACTTCACACATGTAAGAGAGAACTAGGGAAAAACCTTGTTTTTCCTTCCACCTAGCTCCTACATCCTTCTTCCTTTCTTTCCTTGAACTTTTTCCTAAACTACACACTTAAGAGCGAGCTCCTTGATTGCAGATCGCAATGGTGAGTGAATGACGTCAAAATACTTCTATTTATACTCTCCTATGTGTGTCAAATACCCCTCTCTTGGCTGCTTCATCTTTTCTTGGGACAACTTGGTCTAGGAGGCTTATTTTGACCATTTTGACTCAAAACAAATTCTTTTACAATGTACATCTTGCCCAAAAGGGTCTTATACACATGATGTTGACTCTCTTGAGTCAATACAATAAATGCTATGACCTAACAAACCCTTAAAGCATGAAGAACATTCTCTTACCTGGAAGACCATCAATAAGAAGCATGAAACCCATGCTTTAAAATAATATTTTTTCTTTCTTATTTTGTTTGTTACATAAGATATACATATTGACATGAGTCCAAATACAATTATGAAGGCCAAAACTAGTTACATTTTCCAACACTTCCTCTTAACTAGGGAGGTATTCATAAAAATACAGCCCATACAACATCATTCTGAAACTAAAGAGTGCTCATAAGAAGAGTCTGACTAATAAGAAAAATTGTAAACATCATCATTATAACCAACAATGTCATTGAGGCCTAACTTGACAAGCTCAAATTCATTCAACGCATTATGCTAGAAGGCTTTACATCAAATACCATAGTACCTCTAAGGCACACACCCCATCCAAATGTTCACCGGGCATGTCCTTTTAGGAATATTCTTATCTTATATTTCAGACCCCTGAATCCTCAAATAATATCGATCCTCTTTAACCACTTTTATTTTGGATACCCCTATCCTCAAACAATGTCAGTACCTTTCATTTCTTGTATTTTATCCTCAAGGTAACCATAAATTCTTATCCAATACTCCACCATTCTCCCTCCATGGATTTTACTTAGACCTACAGTTGTTAGTCCTAGTCAAGTGCATGACACATGAAGAAGAGAATGCATATGTGATGTTTTATCATAACGCCCTCTCAACCAAAGAAGATATCCCTATTCCCCATGTGGAATAGATCCTTTCTCCTTCACAAATATTAGGAGACTTCATACTTCTTCTAAGGCATTGAGGAGATCCTTTCTATCTTGTTTTCATAAGAGTATCAACTACCTATTTAAGGAGATAACTACATGGTTCATTCCTTCCTTGGTATCTATGGAGCCATTCTCTTCCTTCAATCTTATGAAAGGGTTCATATCATTATATATCACATTTTTTTTTTATCATCGAGCCTCATATATCTTCAAGCCAAACATTGCTCCCTATAAAAGTTACCTTCTTTATACGAACTTGAACTTCAGGTTGTCTTCCACCAAGATGAGAACATATTGAATTCATAATTTCCAAAATCGTAGTTGAACTTGCGTCAACAATCATCATATATTCCTGCAATATATGTTAACCATTAACATATGTTAACCAGATAACCAATAACAAAATATTAACATCATATTCACCTCATCATGGTGTCTTTCTCATAAAAATATCATCCTTTAAGATCAACATCCTTCCACATGATCCATCTCCACAAGAATCTTCCTTCATGCATCAGAGTGCCAAGGATTTAACTTGATTGCCAAGTTACCATTTTTCTTCATTGGATATGTTGTTATTAACTCCCAATATTTCTTCCAGAGACTATACTAGATGTCTAAAGGATATTATATATAATCTAAAAATAATGTCTTTTATTTCATTCTATAGTATATCAAAAATTCTTCTTTCAAGCATCATACAGCTATATTGAAGATTTACCAATATATTTTTATGACCAACTTCTTTCACAAGATTATGTACATATGGATCCTATCCTAGAAAAAAGTTACTTCAAATATGCATTCTTATGATTCCATACGACCATCTAGCAATTATTCTTAAATGAGGTTGCATCTTATTTTTACAAAAAAATATTTCTTTCCCTAAGAGACTGCAACTTGACCAATTGCATTCCTTCATCCTTTAAGAGTATTCTTTCCATACTATATGGAATATATATACCAACCTAGTCATAGTGCTCCTTCCAATAACCTTCCAAAATGATGGTTCTTATAGGATCTTGATCATCCTTCTTAGCAGAATGACTACCTCTAACCTAATGCTAGACAATGCTTGGATGAAAATTATGCAAAATGGTCCCAATCTTCTCATTCTTGTAAACTAGATTATTCTATCAAAGCAATATAATCTTGTAGATTCTAATACTTCTACTATCACATGCTTCTATCTATGATGCCATGTTTTTACAAAAATCAAAACTCTTCTACAATAAACAACAATGCATGCTATTCTACTAATAAAGGAAAGACAAACTTTATAAATAACCTATCATAGTGGAGGCCTTCTTCAATAGTAAATATCTTTGGGATCTTCTCCTTTCGGCTTCTTCTTAGGTTCTCCCTTCTCTTTAGCTATGTGAGCCTCACTTCTTTCCATTCTCTTGTTGTTCTTCCTGTTAGGACAATCCCTCTTGAAGTTTCCATACTCATTACATCTAAATCATTAAACCTTTGACATATCTACTTTCTTCTTGAACTTTCCAAACTTTCCCTTGTTCAGCTTCTTAGTGCTTGCAATGAAAGATTGATATTTTTCATCTAATTCAGTGTCATCTTTTGACTTGATCCTTTTTTCTTCCAATATGGATTGTACCCATAGCTCATCAAAAGGTGTAGAATCCTTATTATAGTAGATGGTAGTTGCAAAGATGCTCCATTATAATGGCAAAGCATTAAGTATACAAATGATCATCTCAAAATTAGAAATAGTTTCCCCAAGCTTGTGTAATTGATCTCTTATTTGTGAAACCTTCATTAGATATGAGTCCATGTCTTCATCCCTTGATTTCATATTTGGTTCCTTAAGGAGATATTCTACCCTAATGTACTTATAGAGTACAACTTCACCAACTTGTCATACATAGCCTTTGATGTATTATAATCAACAATGAAAGGAACTAGATTATCTTTGATATATTCAACAATAATTCTTTGTTCCCTTATCTCCTTTTTCTTATAATTTGATAATTCTTGAGTCTTATATTTGGTAGGTTCAATAAATTTTCTAAGAACATACTCCATAATCTAATGTTATATGAATGTCAGGTCAACCCTCTTCTTCCATGTAAGGAAGTTTTCCAAGCCAACAAGCTTATTGCCTTCCTTGATAAAAGAACCCATTTGACATGAAGAGTGAGACATAGAAAGATAATGTGATGCTTATCAATAAAGAACCATTACTTCTTTGATGATATCTCCAATTATATTAATGATTTAAATATATTCAAAGAGACTCCAATGATTCCTTAGAAAGATGTTTTATAGGATGTGTTTAGCAACGACTTCAGATAGTGATGAATGATACCAAGATTTCTTGATGTTAGGCCCCTATAATACTAGTGATTCCCCCATTACTATTGTCATCGTATCCCTTATTGTTATTATTGTTTCCCTATTGTCCCCTTATTGTTATTAGTATGCCCCATAGAAACCCACTATTGTTATTTTTGTGCCCTTATGTTATTACTGTTATGTCGGCTTGATTATATTGTGACCCCTTAAACTCCTATATATAGAAGGGAGGTTTAGTCATTTGTATCATCCAAGAATTGTTCATTTGTGTAATGTAAAGGAGGTTTCCCCCTCGAAGAGGTTGAATTCTAAGGTGTTGATCTATCTTTTCTATATTTTTGTGAGTTGGTTTCCTAACATTTGGTATCAGAGCTTTGGATTCTAGGGTTTCGCTGCTCTAAACAGGCCATCGTGGAATTTTTGTTATAACTATTTTCCTGTGACATTTCAGAAGCTACAAGAAACACTCATTTGATCCGAAATCGTTTTGAACTTCGGGCCCGAATTTTAGAGCTTGTCTCACTATATTTGCAGAGATATGATCTTAGGAAGTTAGGGTTTTTTCAGACTCTTGAATTACATTCCAAACAGGTGACCTGGGGAAATCATCATAACTTTTCTTTTGAGCATCATACTGAAATTTCATAAGAATTTTTAGAAATAGGATTGCTTGTAGTTTTCTGTGTATTATTTTTAGGTACTAAGCTTGAAACAGTGACATGTGGCAGGTCATACAAGTTCACTCTACTGAACTAGTCTATAATTTGGTCACCGTGGGAGATTTGGCATAACTCTTTCTTGGAGAATTCAATATTGATCATACTTGCGGGTTTAGAAAGAGGAATCAAAGGGCTACCATAGGACAAGATTTTAGATATTCAAGATCCACAGTTACGGAGATACAATAGATTCAATATCAAGCTCTTACAAAGTGAAAAAAGGGTATGTAGTTTTTTTTTAAATTTTGCATAAGATTGATTTGAAAAATTAGTTTGAAGGAATTTAAAGGGTGAAGAATTATTAGCATTAATTAATGCCTCAAAGAAAGGAAATGGAAACACCTAGTAAGCAACTTGAAAGCTCTAACATGAATCGTGAAGAAGAGGAAGAAATACAACATGATATATCAAGATTACAAGACCAAGTACAACAAATTTCACTCTCACTAAAGGTAAATGAAGCCAAGATGAATGGCGTGGAAGCTAATATAATGGAATGCAAGTTAATATGGATGGCGTGGAAGCTAAGATGAATGGCATGGATGCTAAGATGAATGGCATGGACGATAAGATGGAAGAATTGAAGATAAATTTGAATAAGTTGCTACAAGAAATGGTCACTAATGGTGAAAGTAGTAAAGGAAACTCATGATGAGAAAAAAAGAAATGTTAATCATGATTTCATAGACTCTAATTTTGGATTGAAGACCCACCATGTTCCAAAAATTGATATGAGGAAGTTTGATGGCAAGGACCTCGGAAGATGGAGCAATTTTTGATCTCCATAATGTGCAAAACACACAAAAGGTACGTATTGCAACTTTATATTTGGAACCAAATCAGTTTGTATGGTATCAATGGATTTTCTCTCGTAAGCAAATTGTCACTTGGGCAATTTTTATGGAAGAAATGATAGCACATTATGAGGATACAAAAAGAAACACCTTTTTTTAGCCAATTAATAATTCTCAAACAAAAGGGTTTAATCATGGAGCACATTGAGGAGTTCCAAAAATTTAACATAAGGGTAAAAGGTATTCCAGAGGAGCATAGGATTGATGTGTTCATAGGGACTTTAAAGGATAATATCCAACATGAGGTTCACCTTTGGGAACCTGATTCATTGGAGAAGGCATTCAGGTTAGCAAGAAAAATGGAAAGAAAAATTATGGCAACCAGGAAGCCTACCACTCACAACTATAAAGATGGAAGTGTTGTTGCCCCTATCCTTCCACAACCTACAAGGTTGACACCACAAAAATTGGAAGAAAAAAGAGCAAAAGGGCTTTGTTACAGTTGTGATAGAAAATACACTAAAGGTCATAAGTGTGCTAAGAAGAAATTATTCTACATAGATTGTGAAGAGGAGGAAGAAAAGGAACAAGAAATGTCAAAAGAAGAGGATATACTCTAGGAACAAACCCTAGATAAAGAAGAAATGAATCCGACCATATCTTGTAATGCATTGGATGGAATTACCACTCCTCAAACTATCAAGATAGAAGGACATATCAAGAAGAAAAAGGTAAAAGTGTTGATTAATTCAGGAAGTACCCATAATTTTATTCATTCTAAGATAGAAAAGGAATTGAATTGATTCCTATATCCAGCACTAGAGTGTTAAGTGATGGTTGCAAGTGGAGGAACCATAAATTGCTCGAGAAAGTGCCATAATATCAAGCTATCCATGGGAGAATATGTATTGAATAGACCAATGCTTTCATTCCAATGGGTGCTGATGTTGTAATAGGAGTCCAATGGCTACAATCCTTGGGTACAATAGCTTTTAGTTTTCAAGAACTTTTCATGAAATTTTGTGCAGAAGGAAAGGAAGTTTAATTAAGGGGTATTGTAGGGAAACCAGGAAAGATAATCATCTCTAATGGTATTACAAAGCTTCTAAAGAAGGAACAACGAGGTGTAATTGCACAATTATGTTTGCTAGAGGTTCCCACATCAAAATCATCTATTTCTCTAGGTCTACAAAATGTCTTAGACAATCATTCCAAGGTATTTAAGACTCCCAAAGGCCTCCCATCTATTCGTGATCATGATCATGCTATTCATTTGATTCTAGGAAGTGTTCCTCCAAACATCAGGCCGTATAGATATCCCTATGCCCAAAAGAGTGAAATTGAACGTATGGTTACAGAAATGCTAGAGGCTGGTATAATTCAACCTAGTCAAAGTTATTTCTATGCTCCAGTAGTATTGGTGCATAAGAAGGATGGATCATGGCTCATGTCTCCGGATTATAGGGTGCTCAACAAGCTCACTATTAAAGATAAATTTCCCATTCCCGTCATTGATGAATTATTGGATGAATTGCAGGGATCAATTTACTTCACCAAGTTGGATCTTCGTTCAGGATATCATCAAATTAGAATGAAGAATGAAGACACTCCAAAAACAACATTTAGAACTCATGAGGGTCATTATGAATTTTTGGTCATGCCTTTTAGCCTTACCAATGCACCTTCTACATTTCAAGGTTTGAATTCCATTTTCAAACCCTTCCTTAGAAAATTTGTGTTAGTATTTTTTGTTGATATACTAATCTACAAAAAGTCTTGGAAGGACCATGTTGAACATGTTGACAGGGTGCTCAAACTATTGGAGGAGAAACAATTATATGCAAAAAGCTCCAAATGTTTCTTTGGAGTACAAGAGGTGGAATATCTGGGTCATACTGTATCTCATGAAGGTGTTAAGGTAGACCTTAGAAAAATTAAAGCCATTAAGGAATGGAAAATCCCCACATTCATAAAGCATATGTGAGGATTTCTTGGGTTGATAGGGTATTATCGCAAGTTTGTTAAGAATTATGGGAGAATAATAGCACATTTAACAACATTATTGAAGAAAGATGCATTTTCATGGACTCCAAAAGCAACAAAGGCCTTCGAACATCTTAAAGAGGCAATGTGCGAAGCACTGTCTTAGCTACGCCGGACTTCACAAAAGCCTTTATTGTGGAATGTGATGCTTCAGGAAATGGAATTGGTGCTGTTTTAATGCAAGATGAAAGACCCATTGCTTTCGAAAGTCGTCTAGTCAAGGGAAAGTATTTATACAAAGCTATTTATGAGAAGGAAATTTTGGCAATACTACATGCACTTAATAAATGGTGACCCTACCTAATGGGAATAAACTTCAAGGTAAAAACTGATCATGATAGTCTTATATACTTTTTAGAACAAAGATTATCCTCTCAAGAGCAACAAAAATGGGTCACAAAGATGTTGGGTTATGACTTTGAAATTATGTACAAAAAAGGGAAGCAAAATGTTGTGGCAGATGCACTCTCAAGAAAGGAAGAGGATGTGGAAGCATTGTTGGGTGCCATTTCTATTATCCAACCAGATTGGATAAATGAAGCAAGGGAGGAATGGAAGAATGACGAATAAGTGTGGGCACTCATTCGAAAGTTACAACAAGATCCTAGTACATCTGATACATTTAATTGGAAAAATGATTCGTTATGGTACAAAGATCATTTATACCTATGGAAGAATTCCCAACTCAAACAAAATATTCTTATGGAATTTCACACACTCAAGATTTTAAAAAACTTACCACAGGGTTAAGAAGGAATTTTTTTTGGATGGCCTTAAATTGGATATTCGAAAGTTTGTGGCAGAATGTTTGGTTTGCCAAAAAAATAAAGTTGAAATAATTAAGAGCCCAGGTCTATTACAACCTTTATCCATTCCAAGCCAACGTTGGGAGGAGGTTTCAATGGATTTTATCATAGGTTTACCCAAGACCGAAGGAAAGAGTGTCATCATGGTGGTAGTGGACAGACTTACCAAGTATGCACACTTTTGTGCATTGTCACATCCATTTAAAGCTAGTATAGTTTCTATTGCATTTATGAAAACAATTCAAAAGCTACATGGAAACCCAAAGATTATTGTAAGCGACAGAGATCCCATTTTCACTGGAAATTTTTGGACAGAATTATTTTCTTGTCTCGGTACTTAGTTAGCTCATAGTTCATCTTATCATCCTCAATATGATGGGAAAACTGAGATAGTAAACAAATGTTTGGAAGGATATCTTCGTTGCTTTGTATCTGATAAATAGACACAATGGTTCAAATGGTTGTCTCTAGCTGAATGGTGGTATAACACTTCCTTCCATACTGCAGAAAAAATGACCCCATTTATGGCACTTTATGGATATCATCCACCATCCATCACATCATATTTAAGAGAAAATTCTAAGGTTCAAGCAGTGGAACATCACATTGATCATCAACAACAAGTTCTCCAACTCTTAAAGGATAACCTCACGTTGGCGCAGAATAGGATGAAACAACAGGCAGATCAACATTGCAACGAAAGAAGTTTTCATGTAGGTGACTGGGTATTCCTAAGGCTACAACCATATAAAAAAAATGTCCCTCAAGAAAGCTAAGAAGGATAATAAATTATCACCAAAGTATTATAGTCCGTACAAGGTGTTGCAAAATATTGGTACTATGGCATACAAATTGGAGCTTCCTGCAGCTTCCCGAGTGAGCCCAGTTTTCCATGTTTCATGTTTAAAGAAGGTTATAGGTGACAAGATCCCAGTTCAAACAATATTTCCAGAACTTGACGAGGAAGGAAAAATCATATTGGAACCGGAAGCAATCATAGAAATAAGAACTTGACAGCTACAAAATCGATCAATTTCGAAGTATCTCATCAAGTGGAAGAACTTATCCGTTGAAGATTCCACATGGGAGGATGAGAATTTTATACAGAAGCATCCAGAACTACTCAAACGTTAAGGAAAACACTTTTCAGAAGGAGAGGGGCATGTTAGGCCCCGATAATACTAGTGATTCCCCCATTACTATTGTCATTGTATCCCTTATTGTTATTATTGTGCCCCTATTGTCCCCATATTTTTATTAGTATGCCCCATGAAAACCCACTATTGTTATTTTTGTGCCCTTATGTTATTACTGTTATGTCGACTTGATTATATTGTGACCCCTTAGAATCCTATATATAGAAGGGAGGTTTAGTCATTTGTATCATCCAAGAATTGTACATTTGTGTAATGTAAAGGAGGTTTCCCCCTCGAAGAGGCTGAATTCTAAGGTGTTGATATATCTTTTCTATCTTTTTGTGAGCTAGTTTCCTAACACTTGATGATTTCCTCCTCTTCTTTAAGATGATGCGTTTATAGAGTCTTCAACATATACTTTATCTTCCTTTACTTCAATGAAAGCTTGATGATGAAACCTTCTTGATGTAGTTACCCTTATTCAAGATCAACAAATATTATTCTTCTTCCCTTGTATCCTTCCGCAAATGATTCCCCTAGATAATCAAACCCTACTTTGTGTCCACAGGATTTCTTTCAGTTGCATTCTCTTGTTCACCTTAGCTCTAATACCATGTTGGAAAATTGTAATATGACAACTTATATATTTAACTTTTCCTGAAACCTAACAATTACTTGTGAACTTAGATTATCTTCTTGTGTTTCTTTATTAGATATTGTTAATCAAACCATTATCAAGGGTAATAACGATAAACACAATGAACACAAATATTAGGCTCCAAGCCAGGGAAAAACTCCTCCAAGGGGAAACCCCAAAAAACTTCTCTTCTTATAGAATTTTCTTCAAATGAGACAATCAAGATCGAAACCACAATATCAAAGCCTCCTCCTAGCACCAAGTCAGACCTCCAAGATGGCCCTTGAATTAGGTTAAGGTCACACCAATTCAACCAAGGACAAACCCTTCTAGAACTTATCCAAACTCAAAAATTTAGCTCCCAGCTATAGAATTTCGGACCTACAACTACACAACCTTAGGAATTTCAGCCCCTCCAACTTTGACCCCTGTAACTACACTGCAACTTCACATGTGTGAGAGAGAAATAGAGGAAAACTTGCTTCCTTCTTCCCTACTTTTCTTGACCTTTTACCTCAACTTCGCAACTTAGATTGAGCTCTTGGATTGCAGATCAAATTGGTAGGTGAATGCGGTCGAACTCCTTATATATATACTCTTTTGTATGAGTCATATACCGCTCTCTAGTCTGAATTGTCTTTGCCTTGGTTGACTTGGGTGAGGAGGCTTATTTTGACCATTTTGACTCAAAATAAATTCTTGTACAATGTACATATTTCCAATAAGGGTCTTATAAACATGATGTTGACTCTCTTAACCTAATACAATAAATCGTATGACTTAAAAAAAATTAGAAGCATGAAGAGCATGATTCTACCTAGAAGAACATCAATAAGAAGCATGAAACCCATGCTCTAAAATAACAATTTTTCTTTTTTCCTTTTTTGTTACATAAGATATACATATTGACATGAGTCCAAAGACAATTATGAAGACCAAAACTAGTTACAATTTCCAAAACTATCATCATTGATATTCACTTGCATAGCTTCGACATTGGTGTTGGATTCCATGTTTTAAGATCAGAGAAAGGAAGCAACACACGTAAATAGTTGAGAAAAGTTCTAAAATATATCTATGAGACTTAATAACTGCAATCAACATACGATCAATTGTGAAGGTTAATAACTATTCAACATTATATGGAGTTTATTAGTCACCGTAGTGGGCTTTTTTGGTGGTCATAACAATGTATTATTTCACATTGATCATAGTAGGTGGTTGTTTAATGCAACTTGTTTGTGTGGGGATTTGAACAATTTTGACCACCATTGATGGACCTTCATAGCTTAATAGAGAAGTACAGAGTCATCTTTCATAGTCAGGAAAGTACGTGCGAGGCAGTAGTAACTATTTATTATACTGAAAATTAAATACACTTAAAAAGAACTAAAAACAAAGTGCAAAGACATGGTCTTCTTTTATAGGGTATGGATAAACGACCAATATCCTCAAACGAATTTCCCCTTAGAAACATCTTCACTTTAATTTAAAAAAAAGAAATTAACATTAACAGAAAATTAAATAAATCTAAAAATATTTTATAATAAATCATTTTAAAATTTAGAAATATAGTATATCTTATCTTTATTTTAAAAGTTGATATAATTTTTCGTTATTAAAGATATTGCTTTATGGTTTACACAATATACATTTTAGAATAATGATGTAATTTTTATTATAATGAAGTTAAATATAAGAAATAATATTACAATAAAATTAAAACTAGCATACTTATATAAGTAAAATAGTTAACAAACTTTCATAAATTAATTTTATAAAAATATTTTTAATTAAAAATAAAAATATAATATTCAATCAAAATTCCAATAATTCACCAAAACTATACTCAAATTTCTACCAACTACGGAAAATCTCCATCCTATGATTAATTAATAAATCCAAAACCCATGAGCTCAATAATTTCAAAATATTTTTAAAATATTTTATTTTAATAAACTATTAATCCTTATTTTATGCCTAATTGAATAAATAAAAAACCGATAATCCCCATAATTTCAAAATATTTTTAATATCTTTTATTATAATAAACTATTAACTTACCAAAATCACAAAACCACTCATCTACTCTCATAAATATGTTAAAAAACCCCTAAGATTTTATTAAAATATCAAATTGAAATGCTTCAATCAATTAAACTCATTTGCGTTTGGAGGTTATTCCACATTTTAAACACACATCAAATAACTTTAAAATAAAGTAACACATAAATATTAATATTATGATCGGTGCTACACGAGGGGGTGATGAACGAAGGGATAGGGGTTCAAGAGGGGTATTTAATCCCCTCCCACGTGGAAATTGAAATGTGGAGGCATGTGAAAGTAGCCATTAAGAAGGATAAGAGGTTTTAAGAACAAGCAAGGGTTATTTGTGTTACTTGATTTGTTGTCGGTCTTGACAGTTGGTTTGAGGGAATGGGTAGTGAGACCTTGGTGGGGATTTTTTTTCTTGGAGTGTAGGGTGGCTATCTGTCACAACCATATTTTTCCCTTCATTCTGTAAGTTCAAAGTTGAGCAGTAATTTTGGTGTAAATATTTTCAACTATGTCAAGGAGGTGGTTTCAGGCATAGTCATCTGGGACCTTAGTTCGCTTTGGGTAGTTTTGGCCATGGGAGAGTTTCTAGAGTTGTGGCGGTCACCAAGCTAGCCGAGCTACCATCACGTCAGCTATTGACGTCTCCCCTCTCTCTTTTGAGTAGGTAAAGGTTTATTATTTACTTTTCCTTCCGGTTTAGCAATTATCTAGTAGGGTTTACGTAGAGGTGTATGTTGTTTTCTAGGGGTTGGGTAGGGTTGTCGTTGAGGTTGGTGGAAGCTTAATTGTGGCTCATGTCCTTTAATTTGTAGTATATTTCCATTAGAGGGTCCGTGGGTTGGTGGGTTTGTATCACAAGGGACTTCATTTTCTGGGGTGGGGTCTGGGAGCCATTTGTAGGGTAAGGGGGCTTGTAAGAGTGCGAGTTTGTGGTGTTTATGGTGGTGGGATGGAACTGAGGAGAGGGGTCATTGGCACATCCTAGATTGGTGGATGAAAGATGATCATTTTCGCACTAGTGGGAATTTTTAAGTTTGGCAATCCACTTTTGGAGTTGACTTGTCATCTGGTGAGGTGTTCTAGGACTTACAGAAGTCCATCCCTCGTAGTAGTCAAGTCACTGGGTTGAACATTTTACATGGGAAGTGTGCAGTGGCCAACAAGAGAAACATGCAGTGCTAGCAAGGAGAAGCCCTAAGAGGCGTTGGTCCTTACAACCAAGCTATAATACATTGAGAAAAACAACAAGGCTATGGGGAAGAGGTTGAAAAACAACTTGCCAACTCGCCTAGGGCAATGGATTTACCTGAATCACCCTTTGATTCTTTAGAAGCGTAGATACACCAAGTTAAAACATTGGTGGTGAAGTTGGCCCATGATTTTCATGATGACCATAATGAGGGCACTTGTTTTCTGAATGACCTCCAGCAAAATTGGTGGCATATGATGGATCGATTGGTCTCTCTTCATCGAGGACGTAAGAGGATACATGAGAGGGTGGACCGTCTTGAAGGCAATATGGCCCATATGGAAGCACACATCCACAAAGCCTTTCACTGTCCACAAGGAAATGGTATGGATGACCCATCTCCAAGTAATATAACTAATTAGGGATGACTATGGGTTGTATTGTGATCCTAGGGTTTTTTTTGTTACTTTGGGCAATTTGTTTATGGTCCTTAAGTTTCCTTTTGTTGTTGTTAGTGTCTTCTTTCCATTACCTTCTGGCCAACAAGTTCGGTAGACATGAGGCTAATGGTGTTTTGAATTTAAGCTTCTCATGGCACAAAGATCCTATGTTAAGTTGGATCATGAGTGATACTAATATTATTCTCTTAGTCAAAACCTAGGAGAATGATGAACCTATGGTTCCCCACATTGATGGGTTCACTCTTTGGTCTACCTCGGACAAGAGATCTTCTTGCCGAGGGGTTGGTGGTATAACCTGTTATATCAAAAATAACATTTCTTCCCATATCCAGCTTCATGAGATTGACCCTCTTAATCAATACATTTGGATTTACATCTCCGACTCTAGTACCAATAGAATCTTCCTTACAACTTTTTACTTTTCTCCCTTCAACTCTACTTCCTATATGAACAACCTAAATAATAGTTGTTCTGTCATTAACTTAGAACGTGATATCCAAAACCTAAGGAATGAAGAAAAAATTCTCTTGCATGGGGACTTTATTCTCATATTGCCACTAACCAAGCTACTCTATTAAGTAATAAATCTAACCCTAATCCCTTATGGCTTGATGAGGATTGTGTTATGGCTAGTAAATTCCAAATAAATTATGAAGAAATTAACAAGAACCTTTTTTACACTGAGCTGATTAAGATTTTTAGTTCTCAAGACCTGATTATTTGTAATGGGATCAATAAGTGGCCTCCCTCTACCTAGATGGCTTGTACTCATGGGAATGGTGGCAGTGTTGTGGACTATGCGATATCTGATACCTAAGTTCACCACTCTATTGTTAATTTTCACCTCTTAAATGACCATGAGCTTGACTCTAACCATAAACCTCTCTCCTTAACCCTTAACCTTGATATGTACACCACCACACGCATAAGAATGATGAGAATCCAAGACACATGTGTTTTTACAAAAGTAAAACATATATCTTCTTAAAAGTTTTAACAAGGGAACTAGGTTCCTTAACATATAATGACAACATTGATCACATATACCACAATTTTACTACTATCGTCTCCACTACCATTAACAACTTCTCTAAGGAGGTATCATATAATAAGAATAATAGCACTTCCAACCCATGGTATGAAGATGATTGTAAATCTTCTAGGAAAGTGATTAGAGATGCTCCCAACAAAAATATTAAGGATGAGAAAATAAAGGTGTACAAAGATCTTACCAAAAGGAAGAAAATAGAGTATATAAAGAAGAGGAAATATCATCTCCTTAACCTTTCTAAAGTTGAGCCTAGAAATTTTTGGAGGAACATTCTTGTCCGTAAGTCGAAAGAAAATAATCTGATCCCCTTAAAGGAATGGTATGTCTATCTTGGGAATCTATATGACTCCCTAGACACCATGAGCTACATCATAAGCACTCTTATAGAGGGAGATACCTTTTATTTGGAAGACGTGGAATCCAAGATTAAGAATCTTGTTAACAGGAAAGGTAGGGATATTGAAGGGTACAAAGTTGAAATTCTCATAATTGGAAGGTCCATCCTCAACCTGCATTTGCACAATCTCCTCAACTTGATAGTTAAACAAGGATTCCCTAAGTTGTGGACGCAAAGCCTTATCATGCATATATTTAAAAGTGGGGATAAAAACATTCCCTCTAACTATAGTACTATCATGATTAGCTGCATTCTAGCCAAGTTGTATGGGCTCATTCTGGAAAATAAGATTAGCACTTGGCTTGAAATCCATGGTAAAAGAGCCAGTGAGAAAGATGGTTTTAGAAGGCATCAATCTATGATCAACCACCTTGTCACTCTTAGTACCATTGTCGAGGATTTTCATAATAGTAATACTGATCTCTTATGTTATTTTGTTGATTTTAGAAAATATTTTGACACGGTTCCTCGTGAGAAGTTATGGCAAAGGCTTGATGAGATAATGGTTCCTCCCGAGTTAAGGGTCATTGTTATTAGATTATACGAGAATGTTATTTCCAAGCTTAAGACCACCAAGGGTTGGTCTACTAATATTAAATTCAACGTTGATGTTAAGAAAGGGTGTCCCCTATCCCCTACCCTTTTTGGAATTTACATTGACAAGCTTGAAGGATGCTTAGAAGTTGTTGGTTGTGAAAGACCCAAGTTCGATGGTATAGTCATTACTCTTCTCCTTTATGCTGATGATATCATCCTTCTTGCCAGGGGTCCTGACAATGTCAATAAGAATCTTAAAACCCTCCATGATCACTATTCCAATATGGGTATGACTGTTAATACTGAAAATACTAAAGTTATGATTATTAAACCCAAAAAATATCACCTGTGATAATTTTATTTATGATAACAATTACTTAGAGAATGTTTCTTCTTACACATATTTAGGTATTGACATCCAACATCAGCTCAACTGGAACTGTAGCATTGAGAAAAGGATTATAGGAGGTTGAAAATCTTACTATGAGCTTGAAAACAATTGTAAGATGACTGATCTTTGGGATTAGAGTAAAAGAAAGTTCCTATTCGAGATTCTCGTCACCCCTATTATTTATATGGATGTGAGGTGTGGGGCTGCTATCTATATAGATATTAATAGAGAAAGATTGAAATGATCTAAAAGAAATTCATAACCTATAACCTCAAGATTAAAGGTAATACTCCCTACCCTATTCTCTTGATTCAAGCTAGCCCTTCCCCATTGAATGCGCAAATATGTTTAGTTATTTGATGTATAAGAAGAAGTTGTACAACATGGAAGCCATGAGACTCCCAAAAATTTCTTCTAACTCTAGTCAAAACCACCTTCAACTCAAGCGAGGGTGGCATAATGGATGCCAACTCCTGGCTCGATCATTAGGAGATAAAGGAGGAGATCATCTTTGGGAATAAGGATAATATTAAAAACATCATTATTTCCAAATTTAAGATTAAGTTGTGAAGTGATAAGGAGTTAGAGGGGAAAAGAAAGTTAAGATACTATAAGGAGGTAATCAACCCCACACTTGCTAACCAAAATTACCTTTCTACCTTAACAACTTCTAAGGCGAGAATGGATATTGCAAGGATTAAAACTAATTCTCATTACCTACAAAGTGAAACTAGACGTTGGTCTATTCCCAGGGTACCTTGGGACGAGAGAATATGTCTCCTCTGCGATACTAAGAGAGTCAAAGATGAAAAACACTTTCTCTTGGATTGTCTGACCTTTACTTAGATCCGCTCTCATTTTCAAAACATTTTCCCCATTACCAACCTCCTTGACTTGTTCATTCAGCAAAACTATAGTGACTTCAAAACGCTTCTTTCCCTTAATTTTGATCACATAAATAAAATTTTAAATAACCCCAATTAATTGCTTCTTTCTTAAGGTTTGATAGACCATATCGATCTTAATAGACGTTAATCATCATCATCAACATTTGTGTGACTTAATAAAATATTTCAATTTACAAAAAAAAAAATATTATGATCAGTGATAGTGCAAAAGGAAATTGACCAAATAATAAACCAAAATGAAGAGTCATTTGGGGAAAAAAATTGTCAACAAAGTTTACGTTATTTTTTTTAACCAAACATGGGAAAGTTACTCTACTTTTTAGTATATATTTGTGTTACATATAATTTGTATAAAAAATTGTCTTAGCGATATAATTTTAGTTTTAATATTGATTTCAATATACTATAATATAACATGGTTAGCTTTGTTATTATAATAATTTTATTATTAACTTTTATTAAAAATTATTAATTTTTATGTTGGGAAATTTTTACAAATGTAATATAAAAATGATATTGCAGTCTCATAATAGATACAATATTAAATAAAATAATAATAATAATAATAATAATAATAATAATAATAATAAGTTATATTTTTATTTTTATTAATAAAATCACATTTTATTTTAATTAATAATATTCCTATCAAATAAAAATAAATTATTAATAATGGATATTACTAACTATAATATTATATGTTTTGGTCAACATAAAAAAATTAATAATTTTAATTAATAAACATATAATTAGAAGGAAAAAAATAGTATATACATTCATATAGTGTTAATCAACTCATTCAAGTACCCAAGCCTTTCTTTTTTATTCTAGCTTGCCTTTGTGGGGTTCCATAAATTAATTATAAATCCAAATATATTTTACTATATAAATTAAATTATCAACAATTATATTTCATAACTTTATATTTATATTTAATTAATAAATATATAAAAACTTATACATACACTACATTCTTTTTCATATATATATATATATATATACATAATTCATTAGTAAACTAAAATAAGTGTGAATGTATAATAAATATTATTTATGAGTGTGAATTTATAATAAATATTATTATTATTATTATTATTTTTTAATGTTATTTCATGTTTGATATTTAATAATTTAAAATTTAAAATTTAATATTTAATATCTAACCTTTTGTTACATAAAGAGTTATTTGTGTTGTTTGAGGATAGTTCAGGTTTATTGTAATTATAATTTTACATTTTTACATTTAAATTTTAATTAAGTAAAGTAGTTTAAATTTTAAAATGTTAATTGCAACAATTATTAATTGTTATCAAAAAGAATGTTTTTATATTCTAGTTTAAGTTATTAGTCCTTGCTTTGCCAGGGACTATAACATTCATCTTGAAGTCAAAGTGTATTGACTTTGCATTATTTGGTTGTGCTTTTACAATTATAACCAAAGTTTCTAGTTAATGCTTAATATATCTATTATTCTATAAAATCAAAAATAACTTTCTAATTTTCAATAAATCTTATTTCTAGTTTTTGATTGGTTGAGGGAGCTTTGATGTGAAATAAATCCCCTAGTGGAGGGTGTTTTATTTTCGGTTTTTTCCAGTGCCTAACAATTCATTAAAAAAAAAAAAACCAATTTTGTGACTAGTTATCTCGTGCGTTAGTGCTTTGAAAGCGCTCTAACACTAACATTGTTATGTTACTGCTATGTGCAATGATGTCAGAATTGACACGGTTGTAGGCACTTTGTAGAGGCAGGGTGGGGAGGGGGGTTGAGCTGAACAAATATCTATTTAATATTATTATATTTTCTTGTGTAGATCTTTTATTGTTCGAAGCATGTGCGACATAACGAGGGTGTAGAGGGAACTTTTTGTTTGTTTGTTTATCAATTTTTATGTGATCCTCTAAGCTTGACCTGTGGCTTGAGGATCTGCGTCCTAGTGGCATCTAATCCATCAAAGTCACTCGAGGATCGCACTCGACCTGGTCCACACCAGCCCTAAGCTGACTAGATTTTTAGCATGTCTCCTCCCCCTTGCACAAGGCACATCCCACACACAACCACCCCCTGTGAGGTTTGATCCAGGGTCGCCTTACAAATGAGGCTCATCCTCAACTGGTTTTTATAATGGGACTTGATGGGTGCAGAGGGAAATTTATTCCACAATAAAGAAATTAATTTTAAACTTGTTTGCATTTACAATTTTTACACATATAATTGTGCAAGAGAGAAGTTGCATGGAGCTATGATTTTGTGAACAATGTGTTATTTCTTTGCCCAATGATGCCAAAATTGTTGTGCTTGCGGTTCCTTTGCATAAACGTTTTGGGGTGGCGGGGGAGGGGGGGGATGTGTGTGTTGAACATATCTCTAATTAATATCATTACATTTCCTTTTTTGGAAGGATGTGCAGAGTACGAGGTATGTGCTGGAGAACGAGGATGCAAAGTAAGCTTTGATAAATTTAACCATGAACAAATGTCGAAATAATATTATTATGTTTCATTGTGTGAATATATTATTGTGCGAAGGATGGTGTACATGCAGGAGAACAGGGGTGCATAGAGAACTTTATTATGAATTAACCAAATTAATGTTAAACTATGCAAAATGAAGGATGTGTGGAGGAAGTAAGGAAGGATTTGGCATTTGGCTATTATATTTGTGAAGATTTTCTTAAATTATAGATTGATGTTGGTGAGTTCTCTAAGTTTGTTTTTAGTTTGCGTTTTAGATGGGGTATGCATAATTAATTTAACTATGAACAAATATCAAATTAATATTATTATGTTTCAATGTGCAACGATTTCTTGCGGGAAGCTTTACTATTCAGAGAAAGGGGAATGTGCGAGAGAATGAGGGTGCATATGGAACTTTATTTCGCATGGATAGAATTCATTTTAAACTATTTTGTACTTAAAGCTTCTACAAATTTTGTTGTCTGAGAGAGCAGTTGCATAGAGCTACAAATATGTGTAGAATGAAGTATGTGCAAAGGACGAGATATGTACAAGAGAATGGGGTACATAGGAAACTTTCTTCCATGGAGATGTAATTAATTGAACTATGAATGTAAATTACAAAATTAGTCTCTGTTATGTGCGGAGGACGAGATATGTGAAGGATAACAGGGTACAGAGGGAACTTTATTCCTTGGATGCGTAATTAATTTAACATGAACATAAATTACAAAATTAGTCTATATTATGAAGAGATATGAAACATTGTGAATTCATAAGAATGTGCAGAGGACAGGGTATATGCATGAATGGGTACACAAACAAAATTTACAACTACTGTTTCACACTTAAAACTTTTACAGATTTAGTTACATGAGAGAACAATTGTATAGAGCTATGAATCTATGCAAATTGAAGGATGTGCAGAGTATGGAGTATGAATTTGAGTGCAATGAAATATGTTCATAGGATGAGGTTTTTTCGAGAGGACTAACTCATTGATTCATATTGCCAAGATCCAATAACTATGGGTAGATATTATGACCTTGTAAATATTTTTTTCCACGACAAGAAAAATAAGATGTTGATCTCTCATGAAGCGAGAATGTTTTTTGGTAATGCAAAAAAAGAAGAAAAAGGAGAAATATTCCCCCAATATTGTATGGTTCATTAACTACCCTCCGCAAAGCAATGTCATAAAGCATAAGAAGAATTTTGATTCATTCAATTCTAGTGACTATAGCATTCACTAGGGCATCAAAGTGTGTTGAAATTGTATTATTTGAGTGTAACAAAAAGTTTCAACTATAATACTATAGTTTTTCATATAAATTTTGTAGCTACAAATTTCATTAGCTAGATAGACTTTGAAGTATTCACTATTTACATAATCAATCTTGCTGATGAGTGCCTTATTACCTCAAAATAGAGGAAATAACAAAAATATTTAAAGCTCCAACAAGTTGCAGCTAAAACTCCTTGGTCTTTCTCATGTTTTCTCTATATTATCATTTTTCTCTTTCATAGAAACCACTAGTGTGTTGAAATTGTCAAAATTTGATAGAAGCAAAAAAAATGTATGAATTTTATGGGGCATTTATTTCGTTATTTCTCTCATACTGTGTTAATTTGACAACTCACTGACAAATTATAATCATGGGACTAGATTCCTCTTTTTGAGAGGACCAATTTTGACCTTTGAAGCACTTGATTTGGACAAGGGAAAGTGTATTTTTTGAAGTGAAGCCCAGAATATCATATTTGATCAGGTCAACACTAAAGTGAAATTGAACATCGTTGGAAGCCTATAAATACAAGTCAAGTGACCCTCATTTGGACATCATCATCAAGCATATTCTTCTTCTCTCTTCTTTGAATTTGTTCTCACAGGAATGAAGTGAGTTCGTGGAATTTAGTTTGTATAGGTCTGCAATTGCAGGGTTTGAAGCTCGTACATGTGATTAGGGTTTTTGGTTTCCAACTGCTATAACGACCCAAAAGTAAATATGAAACTAATTAGATCAATTTATGCGATTTATAACCAACACACAACTATTCAACTAATTAGCATAGAATTTATAAAAACATGAGCATATACAACTTACCTATAGCGATGATATTCCTTATGATTTTAGAGTTGAACGTTATTTTAATCCTGCCAACTGCAACAAAGTTTTGGAGACTACTCTCCACCCAACTATAGGCTCAGCTGCACATAATCTTTCTACATTTGGCCACCCCTGAGCCCTCAATCAATGTACTACTACCAAGGTTTCCTTTGTCTCTCAACACTCTTCTCTAAAAGAATGATCATCTCATTCCCTCTTTAGCCTCTCATCAGAATTATATCCATTTATCACATACCACCACATCATGAAACATCATTAATATGAGAATCAACTCAATACTTATCATATATATAACAATAATACACTATAAGAATTTTTATCATGGTTCATCATAAAGATCAATTTTATTTGTTTGTATAAACAATGAATACCAACTATAAAATATGATTATTCAACATCCATCTAGGATCTAGGTTATCTCATCAATTATATTAGTGTCATGTTTTCATCAAGATACCAATTAATTTTCAATAATCATTTCTTATTCTTTCAACTAGGAAGTTGATTATTTACACAATAAGTATATTTGTTTAAGTACATCATTAAGCTTCAAAAGAGCCTCATCATCTTGAGCCTTAATCTCCAGTCATGTATTCTTCCTTTCCCAAAGAAATTTAGTGAAATTCATCCATATCAAAATTAAAATTCCATGATCATTATACTTTTTTTTCTTATTCATTCTAGTACCATTCTACTTAATGACACACAAACATTAGGTCATCATTAGTTAATTATTTTGTCATGCTTAATCCACTTGCACAAGGGAAGGTTGATCCTTGGTGATTTACCCATAACTTGATCATTATTTTTGTTCACACTAAAAAGGTTTTCTTATCACATACTCACCTTTATTCAAGTTTGACTAGGAATTCTTCCCCTTAACTTTTGACTTGCCAAATACGATCTTTAATTTAAAATCTACAACACTTGGGATCACTACTAACATTATCATCCATAAAAGATTTGTATGCCTAATGTGCTTGGCAATAGCTTCTTTAAATACTAATGACACAACCTTGATAAGTTGTCCTATATGAAGTCTAACTAAATTGTCAATCCACTCATGGGTTGATTATCTCTACAACCTAATGTCATCATACTTCCTATAATTCCTTAAAATCACCATCATAATTATCATGATCATTTAACTTCATTGGTCGATTCGCTATATTTCTGTCTTGGTAGGCATCATCCCTATTTAGAGTTTACATTTATTCTTATCATGTTCTTATAGGAAAATACTTCTATGATTCCACAACCATTTTCCACATGGATATTTACTCATGGAATGTCTCAAGAGTGATAAGTTATTTCATCCTAATTATTCATAAATCAAAATCTTTAGTTATGTTCTATGATAGCTATTTCTTATGGTTGACTTATTTTACTTGTTTTTGAAATTCCCACTCTCTTACCTTAAGTATATATCTATTACTCATTTTAATCATTTGCTCATTCTACGTTGGTCATAGTTCCAAGGGCCATGATTTGTTATCTTCATTATAAAAATCACAAGTTCCACCTTTGCCTTTATTAGATAGGGTAACTTTACCAATTTACATTGCTAATAGTGAAATCAACCTAGAAACTTTCCTTCTTTCCTTAAAATTGTTGGCTCTTACTTAATATTCCATTATCTCATTCCGATAATATATTTATTATTCTACCAACTTAATTGCACACTATATTAAATTATATTTCCTTCCAGTTTTGAGTGCAATTGTTGTGCTTCTTCGATGAATTGTATTACTATTCTCTCAATTTGACCACTTATAATTTCTTCACATCTTTCATTAATAGCTAATGTCTTATGTACTTTCTCAAATTACCTCAACTAGCTAAGCATATTATATGATTATATATCTCTTCGTATCTAATGGCCTTGTCTTGATGTCCATCGTTAGGATTTTCTTTCATTCTTCCCTTCTTTAAGAGACGACGTCCTTGAAGCAAGGTTGACCAATCAATATATCAATCAATCATATGTTATCCATTCTATCTTCACTCACTAGACATGGTTTTACCTTGACATCGCGTGACTTTTGACAATCCACAAGTTCACCGTTAAGGGATTTTATATATGTACTATATAGAGTTACACCACAATACCATCATGCATGCCATCTCCTCTCCTATTTTTTATCATTGCGCTATTTTGAAAGTAATTCTTATGAATCAGAACACTTTTAAAGTTATGAGAATGTAAGTAAGAGAAGTTCTAGTGTTATACAAAATACAATTAACTAAATTTGAAATAATAAGGCATTTAACTATTTAAAACCAACCGATTCTTATAAATTTATTATTTCAAATCAATTCTCAAATAAATAAAGTCATTTAGCTCACTTGTTAATACAAAATTTCAACTCCACTCATTTGTGTCATAATTATTTAAGGAAATATATATATATATATATATATATTTTTAAAGAGTGATCCTTATATAACATAAATTAAAGTTTAATCTTTTTTTAACAAAAATTGCCACTTTGAAGTCGTAATTTGTGGTATCCATTGCAATGTCATTTGAGGATGTCTTGAGTTCAAGAGGATTTCGTGTATGAGATTAAGCGTTGGAAGCGGTATTTTATAGTGTCGTAACCTTTTAAAGGTGATGCGTTCCTTGAGTCATGGTCTCTTGGGCACCTGAAATTGGTTGACACTTAGTTTCGCTGTTGAGCACATGGTTTTGTTTACATGTGGCCAAATTGATTGTCGTAAGAATAACTTCAATATGCACATTTCCCACACCCTTTTAACTTGTGGAAGAATCTAGAGTTAAAGGGAAACCAAGTTAGATGTTAAAATTCATGTCATACATGGATGTTAACCTAATGTAGCTAAGTATTTTTTATTTTAGTGGATTTGCCTTTAGTTGATGCAATAGAGATGGGATTGACTAAATTATTGATTACACGGTTGGTGTTAAGAGTCTCGAGTTAGATTTTTTCCAAGGTTCAAATGCCAATTTATTGGAAATCAGGCAAAGGATGGATCTAGAGAAACTGAAGGTTTACCTATCATCCATCACATAAACTACATGCTCAGTTATTATTGTGATGTCAAACTGTTATTTGGGAAGCTACCTATGGTCGGAAGAGAGTCCTAGTTAATCTACTAAAAACAAGAGTGACTAGAAATACTAAAATTAGTTAATATAAACAAATTCAAATATAATAAAAAAAATAACATAAAATAGTTATAGTCAAAATAAATCATAAAGACCCAAATAAATTTTGGTTATTTATTACTTATAAATAATTAACTTAAAATAAATTCTAATATCTAGAAAGTTTGTAATTGTCTTCGAATACTATAAAGATTTTATTCATGAAATAAATTATCAAAATAGTTTATTAACCTATTTTCTAACTTTATATATATAAGATAATATTTTTCTTATTAATATATATTTTGAGTAAGTATCAATCACAAAAATGGTTATATTTCCATATTGTGATTTTTATTTTATTTTTTTCGTTTAAATTCCAACAATATTTAACAGTGTCATATTGAAGAAATACCAAAGGCCGTAATGAGTTGGAGCATGTGCTCTGATACCATATGTAATGACCCAAAATTAAATATGTAACTAATTACATCAATTTATGCGATTTATAATCAACACACAACTATTCAACTAATTAGCATAGAATTTTGAAAAACATGAACATAAATAACTTACCTGTAGCGATGATATTCCTTACTTGTGATTTCAGTGTTGAATGCTATTTGAATTCTGCTAACTGCAACAAAGTTTTGGAGACTACTTGCCACCCAATTGTAGGCTCAGCTGAACATAATCTTTCTACAATTAGCCACCCTCGAGCCTTCAATCAACGTACTATTGCCAAGGTTTCCTTTGCCTCCCAACACTCTTCTCCAGATCAATAGTCATCTCATTCACTCTTCGTCCATTAAATAGAACCAACTATTCCAAAAATGGAAGGGAATTGGGAAGAGATCCGCATGCACACAATCCATGTGTTAACATTCAACTTTTATTTCTTTGTTTTAAGTTTTACTTAATTCAATATTTATCTCAATTAAAATCCTTCTTATTTTATTCCTTTTTACTTTTTGTTTACTTTACTTATTTTTACTATTTTTATAGTTTACTTCTATATATATTTATTTATAACTCCAATTTATTATTTACTATTTTATTTTATTGGTTTACTATTATTATATTATCTTCATTATTTATTATTTATTTAATATTATTATATTTTTTATTATTATTTATTCACTTGTATATTAATATTTATTTATTTATTAATATTATTATTATCATTAAGGGGCATTACAGTCGTAGGGTTGACTCAGGGAATTTTCGACTATAATTATAGGTACACATGCTCATCCATGTGGTTGGAACATCTCAATTGAATGCATAACTCTTCCTCCATGCGGTTGGGATCTAGGGTTTCAGTTTGACAGTTGACTGGAGTTAACCACGGATTGGGAAATCTAACGATAAGTATTGTTGTTCAGATCATATTTCTGATATTGTTTGGTTGACGTTGCTGGATATTTTTGTATGGGCTCATTGTACTCTTTGTTGAACATTTTATGACAATCTAATAGAAGAAGAATTACAAAGGGTTTTTTCCCTTACGGTTTTTTTCCTTGGTCATTGACCAAATTTGGTGTCTCTTGTTAATGTGTTGATTGTCTCTGATTGTCATTACATTACTATTCTAACTTTGGTTACTATAGATTGTTGAAAAGTATTAATTATCATTAAAAGATTTCTAATTGAACAATTGAATTGGGCTAAAGTAATTGAAACAACATAGAGAAGTGTAAAATTAATATGGTATTAGAGCTAAGGTGAAGGACAAGCCCAAAGGAGATGAGCTAGAGAAATCATCTTTGAAAAGTTGAAGGAGCCTATCTAATCAAGTCAATATGTCTTCCCCTTTCTTCAAGGGAAATGAGAAGTTGGGTGACTCATCTAACTTTGTTGCTTGCAATATTAGGTAGGAAATCATAGTTGAAGACAATGATGCTTGGGATTACATACAATGAAAAGTACCTAAGCATCCAGAGAATGCTTCTGCTGCTACCAAGAACAAGTACAAGAAATGTGAATTAAAATAAAATAAAATTAGAGTTGATAGTTTACAAGATCGTTTACTTGTTTATGTTGGGAATTTTAAAAATTCTAAGGATATGTATGATAAGCTTGTTGGCATGTCTGAAGTCAACATTTTTATGAAATCGTATCTTTGAAACATCAACTCAAAGTTATGAATATGAATAGAGGAAAGTTCATGCAATACTACATTATGAGGATATCTCATCTTAGAGATCAATTGCAGAGGGTCGGGGAAACCGTGAATGACAGGGAATTCGTGATTGTGACCCTTAGAGGTCTCCCTCCTATTTGGGACCTTCATTACCACTATAAGAAATAAAAAAAATTTCCCATCATTTGATAATCTCGTTGGAAACCTCACTCAAGAAGAATCAAAGATGGTTTCTAGAGCTAGGATACAAAATCATGAAGAAAGAGAGCTTGTTGCATTTGTCACTCATAACAAGAAAAATAAGGGAAAATGAAGTCCATTAAATTCAAGGAAACCTCCTCCTCAAAATTCAAAGAGAAGGAATGAAAAATAAGCATCACAAATTGAATGTTGCAATTCTCACAAGAAAGGCCACTATGTTCAAGATTTCCGAGAGAAGAACAATGGTCCATGCTACAATACTAGAAGCAACAATAACAAGTTTAGTAATCAAAGAAGTGGAAATGATTG
Source organism: Pinus tabuliformis (assembly GCA_031772625.1). Classification (NCBI taxonomy): domain Eukaryota; kingdom Viridiplantae; phylum Streptophyta; class Pinopsida; order Pinales; family Pinaceae; genus Pinus; species Pinus tabuliformis. Next base: position 436,199,164 of record CM062806.1, on the reverse strand, counting down.
AAATAATGATTGAAATGGAAGAGACGAAATAATAAGAAGAGATGCTCCAAGTGATCATAGAGGAGACCACAGTCCTCAAAATAAGTCAAGAAACATCAGGTATGAAAGTAATGCTGCTAATCAATCCGAATATATTCTTATTTCTACACTTTATATTTAATCTCCTCTAGATACTTGGAACAGTTGGTTGGTTGATAGTGGGGCCTCTCATCATTTCTATGGGTATCAGGAAGTTCTCTCTAATTTGGTGGAGAGGGAGTCAAGTTTGAAAATTATTCCTGGAGACAACTCCACTCATCTCGTTAAAGGATGTGGGTCTATTAAATTTCATTTGTACTCTAGGGAATTTGTTTTGATTCATGATGTGATACATGTGCTAGGTTGGATGAAAAATTTGGTATCTGTATCTGCTTTGCAAGACAAAGGGATGAGGGTTTCCTTCATCAAGGGAAAAGTACTTACTTGTCTGGTGGGATCCCCTATGAGAGATGCATTCACAATGGGATCTATATTTGAAGAACTTTATAGAGTCAATGGAATACCTCTTCTAGCACTTGTCCATGATACTAATCATCAAGGTGAGTTGTGGCACTAAAGTTTGACCCATATAAACTATTAATTCCTTCCGAAATTGAAGAAATTTGTCTTTTGAATTCCCAATTTTTAAGCCCCGGATGATGGATTATGCCTTAGATGTGAGAATAGAAAGAAGACAAGGGGACCATTCCCCACCATTGAGAACAAGACAAATGACATCCTCCAACTCATTCATTTTGACATATGTGGTCTGATGCCCATACACTCTCTTGGTGGCCATCTTTATTACATTATCTTTATTGATGATTCCTCAAGGAAGAAATGGATATATTACTTGAAGCATAAGGATGAGGCCTTTGATTTTTTCAAAAATTTCAAGGCATTGGTCAAAAATCAAACATGGAAGAAAATTAAGATCTTCAGGTCTCACAATGGTGGAGAGTACATTTCCAATGAATTCATAGGATTTTGCAAGAAGGAAGGCATCAATAAAGAGAATATTGTGCCCTATAATCCTGAACAAAATGGTGTGGTTGAAAGAAAGAACATGTCTATTTTATAAGCTGCCTATGCCATGCTCCATGATCAAAAGTTGCCAAAGTTTCTTAGGGGAGAAGCTACTAATGTAGTTGTATATGTTCAAAACAGGGTACGTCATTAAGAATTGCGTAATAAGACTCCTAAATAAGTATTCATTGGTTTCAAGCCTGATGTTAGTCACCCTCATATATTTGGCCATCCCGTATATTTTCATGTGTCAAAGGACAAAGGAAACAAGTCGGAAGCAACAAGAAGAAAAGGTATGTTTGTTAGATATGTGAAGATTCAAAAGCATTTAAAATATATATTCCTGGTCAAAGGAAGGTTGAAATTAGGAGGGATGTAATGTTCGATGAAGATGCTTCCCTTGGGAAAGCAAGGGACATTCCTCTGCCTCCTCTTCCTGAGAAGAAGAATGATGATATGGATATTATAGAAGGTACTTCCATGCCTGAATATGAGAGAGACATTGTTGATGATCCCATGGATCCCATGGACCCCTTGGATCCTCCTACATGTGATGTTGCTTCGAGGAAGAGGCCAATTTGGCTTCGTGATACATTACAGGATGCCGAGAGACACATTCCCATCATGAGATAACTTATAGAAAGAAAGAAGCGAGGTAGGTACCATGGATATGTTTTAGATATGAGAAATATGATTGAAGCTGAGCATCACACCTTTGAAGAATATGTGAAAGAACAAGTCTGAAAGGATGTTGTGGCCAAAGAATATGAATCAATTATAAAGAATGACGTATGGGATGTTGTGCCAAGATGAAGGGGAAATGTGTGGTGATATAAAAATGGCTATTCAAGATCAAAATGGAGTCAAGCATTGAAAAATATAAGGTAAGGTTCATGGACCAAGGATTCTCCCAAAATGAGGGAGCAAATTATGATGATATATTTTCTCTTGTGGCTCGATACACCACCATTCGTTCAATAATTTCCCTTGCTACAAGTAAAGGATGGACCCTTCATCATATGGACATGTAGACAAAATTCCTTCATGGCATGTTATAAGAAGGAGTCTATGTTTAGTAGCCACAAGGATTTGAAGTAGAGGATTGAAAGACACATGTTTGCATGTTGAAGAAGGAATTGTATGGTTTGAATCAATCCCCCAAAGCATGGTACACTTGCATAGATAGTTACCCGATGAAGTTTGGATTCAAAAGAAGTAATGTTGACCCCAACCTCTACTTCAAAGTGTTCCAGGGTATTCCATTTATTTTGGTTTTATATTTTGATGATCTATTTATAACTGGCAGTGAGACCTTGATGATCGAGTGTAAGAGAGAGATAGCCTATGAATTCAAGATGAAGGACCATGGACTCATGAAATATTTTCTAGGGCTCAAGGTGTGGCAAAGGCCTGGTGAGATCTTCCTTTCACAAGGAAAATATGTCATGAAGATGTTGGAGAGGTTTAGGATGATAGAAATCAAGTCCTTAAAAACACCTATGGAAATGAATTTCAAGAAGCTATGTGGAAAATCTGTAGGACTTGGTTTGGTGAATCCATCTGAGTAAAAACAATTGATTGGGGCTCTGATGTTCTTGGTGAACACTTGTCTGGACATATGTTATGCAGTGAACATTTTGAGTCAATTCATGACCCAATCTCTCCATTCACATTGGGTTGCTACTAAACACATTTTGAGATATTTTCATGGGACAATCACCCTTGGTCCGAGATATTCTGTTGGAGATGTTCGACTACATGGATATACAGATCCTGGTTGAATATGAAATGCATTTAAAGGTAGAGTACTTCTAGATATTTTTTAAACCTAGGATCTTCCATGATATCTTTGATGAGAAGGAAGTCTATAGCATTGATTACCATAGAGGAAAAGTATATTGTTTCTAGCATGGATAGCTGCGAAGAAATTTGGTTGAGAAATCTTTTTGGAAAGTTGTTTGAGTAGGTACTAAACACTATAGTGATATATTGGAACAACAAGAGTGGGATATGTCTAGAAAAAAATCGTGTGTTTCATGACAAGTCCAAGCACATAGATATCCAATAGCATTACATTCAAGACATGGTGTAGAGAGGATCCATTAGACTCCATCACATATAGGAAGATGAGTATATTATAGATATCATCACCAAGTCTTTTCCAAAAGGGAAGTTCTTGGTCTTCAGAGAGAAGCTTAGACTAATGGATGTGACCCCTCCTGATAAGGGACATTGCTGATTAAGGACAATGAGCTACCTCTTCCCCCCTGCCTTAGCTCCCAGGGTGAGGAATTTAGATGTAGAGTTCCTGGGGTTGAGCGATCGCTACATAATAGGGTATCACCATATATAACACCTATTGGGTGGAAGATGTTTCTTCCCTTCCTTGGTCTAGTAGATTATACCTCGTTTTTCATCATACCCACAAGTTGGGTTTGTTGGGATTGTAGCCCCCCATCTCACCAATAGGTTAAGAGGGCTTGAGGGTGTGTGGTCCTTACCTTTGGTAAGCTGGGTATCTCAACCAAGTTTGATTATTATTCAAGGTCTTCTACCACATGAATCTTGAGGGTTATTGTTGGGAAGACCAAGAATCAATAGGATGGATGAGATATTGTATCTCGCCTATTACTCAACATAGGGTGGAAGATGTAATTTTCCCTATGAGGAGACATGAAGTGAGAGTGTCCCATAAAACCTTCCTCAATGTCATGAGAGGGTGGTAGTTGATGCTCCCCGATGATTATTGTTCTTTAGATTTGAGAATGATTCAACAGATAGAGTTGAGAAAAGTCGGGACATGATATGATGACATGATACCTATGATGATTACATGATGTAGTTGGAATTTCTATCTAACTGAGAGGGGGTGTTACTTTAATAGCTCAGTGACAAATGGCAATCATGGTACTATATTTCTCTTTTTGAGAGTACCAATTTTGACCTTTGAAGTACTGAATTTGGACAAGGGAAAGTGTATATTTGAAGTGAAGCACACAATGTCACATTTGATCAGTTCGACCCTAAAGTGAAATTGGACACCCTTGGAAGCCTATAAATAGAAGTAAAGTGACCCTCATTTGGACATCATCCTCAAGCATATTCTTCTTCTCTCTTCTTTGAATTGGTTTGCATAGGTCTGAAGTGAGTTCATGGAATTTGGTTCATACATGTCTGAAATTGGAGGGTCTAAAGCTTACACTTGTGATTAGGATTTTTCGTATCTAGTGGCAATGTTGACTCGGGGAATTTTTGGTTATAACCGTAGGCATGTAGGCTCATTTTTGCGGTTGGAGCATCTCAACTGCATGCATAACTCTTCCTACATGCAGTTGGTATCTAGGGTTTCAGTTTGACGGTTGACTATAGTTGATTGTAGATTGGGAAAGCTAACTTTGATCAGTATTGTTGTTGGGATCATATTTATGATATTGTTTGGTTGATATTGCTGGATGTTTTCGTATGGGCTCATTGTACTCCCTATTGAACATTTTATGACAATCTAATAGAAGAATAATTACAAAGGGTTTCCACCCTTATGGGTTTTTTCTCTGGTCATTGACCAAATATGGTGTCTCTTATTAATGTGTTGATTGTCTCCTAATGTCAGTGCATTATTGTTCTATCTTCAGTTACTATCAATTGTTGAAAAGTATGAATTGTTATTGAAATATTTATAATTGAACAACTAAATTAGTCTAAAGTAATTGAAATAACACAGGTTAATGTAAAATTACCATATTGGGAGAAAGGTAGGGGTTTTTAGTGGGTTTATCTTGTATAATTTCATTTTAAGCTCTTTTTCATTCATTTTCTTTACAAATTTAATTTTGCAACACAACATTTAAATGTGTAGAGGATGGTGTATGTGGGAGACAACATGGGTGCAAAGGAAACTTTATTTTGCAAACACCAAATTATTTTAATTAGAAATAGAAAGTTTAATAATCATTAATTAATAAACTTTAATTTACATCAACAAGTTTACTAGAAACTATTAATGACTAATACAAAAAAACATCATTTTTACATTCATTCAATCAAGATGATGGAATATCTAAAAACAAAACATGGCCAATGATTTTTTTTAACTAGGACTTTGAAGTATTCAATATTTATTGAAATGATCTTGATGATGAGTGCCTTGTTGCTTAAAAAAATGAAATAACAAAGAGACTTAAATCTATAGCCATTTGCAGCTGAAACCCCTTGCTCTCATGTTTTCTATGTATTATTTGTTTTTCCTTTTATAGTAATAATTAGTGTGTTGATATTGTCAAAATTTAATAGAAACAAAACAAATGTACGAATATTATGGGGTGTTTCTTCGGTTAGTGCTCTCTCACTGAGAGCAAGACAAGAATTGCTAGTGCGTTTATCTTGTATTATTTCATTTTAACCTCTTTACCATTGAAAAATTTTACAGGTTTAATTGTGTGGGATAATAGTTGAATGTGTGGAGGATGGCATGTGTGGGGGAGAAGAGGAGCGTAGAGGAAACTTTATTCTGCAAATGTGAAATTAATTTAACTAGGAACATGAAGTTTAATAAACATTAAACAAGAAACATTAATATTTCCTTTTAAATAAGAAACATTAATTTACAACAACAAGTTTACTTTTACATTCATTCAATCAATACAATGGAATATCCAAAAATAAAACACGCTATAGGGTTTTGTCCCTGAGATCAAAGTTTGCATGAAATAAAAAGAATTCAAATAGAAAGAGTCTTGGGTTATTGACCAAAGTGGTCGTTTTCTTGATTATAAAATTATGTGTTAATTATATGGGCATATAGTATCACCATTAACAACAAACAGACGATCTGACAAGATTTCTAATGCTTTCATAGTGCATCATATGCTTATATTTTTAGCATTGAACATTATAATTGAATTTACCGAGTCCTATGTCTGCCGCTAAGATTTGCCTACTTCATGCTGCCCTGTCTTCTCATTTCCTTGGAAGTAATTAGCATGACATTGACCTCCTAACCTCCTTCGTGATACCGAGATGGTTGGTGTAAAGAGAAGTCTTCTCTACCCAACAATGTATGGGTTTTTGATCAACACTTTGAATACTATTCCCATATGCATGAGGATAAAATTTTGATCTAGTGTCACAACCCATATTGTAGGGACTACCCAAGATCACAAGGATTTTTCATAGATGTTTTTGGGTTAACTTAACTGGTGTAGTTGTGACCTACTGTGTAAACCATCCTCCTAAGTGAAAGGAACCCTTTTTTTCTAGGCCACCTAGTGTGATTGGATCATGCTAGACTAATGAAAAATATAGGCTCTTCCTTTTTACATGCTCTTCGTTGTTGTCGTTACTTTAACTTCTCTATGTATTAATAACAAGGCTTTATCTATTTCTTGCGCCATTTATGTAGAATATATATTTGCAATTTTTTATAGTTATTGTTGACAATTTCTATGTTAATTGTCATAATCACAAGTAGTTCATACTTATTTTTTATTGCAAATTATTGTTTCTAATGAAACATATTTCAATGATATTAAAATAGAGGAAAATGTGGAGTAAGTGGACAAGATGGTTTTGGACTATCAAAAATTATTTCCATTACTCACCATAAACATTGGCTTCGATATTTTAATATTTTATTATTAAGTTTCGTATGTAGCTGTTTCTAGACGAGAAATAGTAATAGTTGGTAATCTCTTGGCTGGTGTTTTATAACTCTACCAGGTTCGCAACATTTACTCTTTCCAATAGATGATCATTACATTGGCTTCATCATTAGTACTTGTATATCTAGGTTGGTACACTTTTGTGTGGAATGTGTGTGATTTTTTGTTTTGAATTCAGGTTGAAAAGGATGACATACACGTGCCACCTCTCAAATTGATACCAATTGTAGCTAGCATAATGCTCTTTCGGTCATGACATTCCAACACCCAATGAGATGAAATGGTCATCCACATGCTCTTTTTTCTATTAGAATGTGACTCGGGGATAATATTGACTTCTTTATTTTAATTCAATTATAATTTCCATATCGATTATGTTAATTTCTTCATGTTTGAACACGATTTCCGTTACAGTTTTTACTATCACCCTAGATCTTGCCTAAAATTTTAGCTGAAGCAAACTATTGTACACCACAATATTGCATCCAGGGCTTTGGAATAATAAACAAATCTAGGTCATAGCCTATCTATTTGCAACAGATGATCTATCTAGGGATGTGTTGTAAATCCATCATTGTGGCACCTTTCCTATTAACGTATCAGCTCCACTCTCTGCATTCCTGATACTTCGGTGACAACTGTAACCTAGAGTTACAAAAAAATTATGTCGGATTTTATCAAGAAAGTGGCGGAATTTCCATTTTTTTTTTGGATAGATTTTAAGTCTCATTAAAATATAGTTGTGATTATGGAAATTAGCTTAAAACTATCAATAATATCTATAAATATTAAAATGTGTAAGGAAATTTGCAAATAAACATTATGCAGAGACGTGTACAGTTACCTTCTAGGATGAATCAACTTGACAACTGGTCTCCACTACTATGTAAAATTGAACCAAATTTGACTTATGAATGACTTGATACATTGTTTTGAACCACACACACCATGTGATCAACACATAATTCATTTTTCATATATTCACAACTCCATGCAACTTTTGTTGCACACAACTAAATCTATAAAAGTTTTAAATCAATTAATTAGCTCTATGCAGCTGCTCTCCCGCTCTTCGAAATTTGTAAAAAAATTATATTGAAAAGAGCTTAAAATGAAATAATGAAAAAATAAATGTAGTAGCAATATGTGTTAGAGCACTAACCGAAAAAACACCTCGCCTACCTCGTAAAGGACCCCCACCTCCATATAGATATAAATAAATGCTTATGTAGACAACTTTCACTCTGTTGACAGTGAAAAACCACAATCGTTCAATCGTCATTTGTCTTTCACATTCATGATTTCTTGCAAAATACATCCTCTATTTCCAATTGAGCCTGAACAACATATCCAACCTATATTAACTATCAATAACAAGGAACCTCATAGTACATTTCTTTATATTCAACATTCTATACTTTTCATATGATATTTAGAGATGCCATTTAGACTCAATTGAAAGTAGAATATGTGATCTTATGCAACACCAACTTTGGAGATAAAAAAAAACTCACCCCCCCCAACCCATGCAAGGAACCTGCAACCTCATTCTCTACGGAATAAAGTCATCTCTGCATCCACATCCTCTGGATCTCCATTCCGTACATATTGTTTCTGATCCAAAATGGATCTAACATAGACATTTAAGTCTATGAATTTTCCTCACAGAGGAAAAATGAAATTGAAAGGATTCTCTTGGAAATAGTTTCATTGCAGAGATCTCTTCATTATAAATCTAACGCAATTTGAATGGGCCAAAATGGACTTTGAATGAAGAAGTTATCGCAAAAAGAAGATTGCCCATTATACTTAGAAAAGGAGGCAAATCCTTATGAAATGGGCTTAAGGATTTACATGCATTCCTTAAGGAAATCGCATAAGAAAGGTTCAAAGGGTGGAGTAGCAGGCCTTAAGGGCTCCCCGATAGAGATCTCTAATATATCTTATCGGAGGAAGGCCTTCATGCGATATCGAAACCCATGGGCGAGTGATTTGTGATTGCGATTGGCAGATCGGTGATTTGCAATTGCGATTGGCAGATCGGCGATTGGAAAAGTGAAAGGGAAGACCCCTGGGGCTGTTGTGATAGCGATATGCGATGCGCCAATATCGGAAATCGGCGGATCGGATGATGAGGTGCTCGGAGGAGTAGAGACACAGTCCATTGGGTCGATGCAATATGTGATGTGTGATATCGACGATCGAAGCGATCAGAGATCGAAGATCGGACAATGCAAAGGATTGGGAAGCACCAGACCCATGCGACATACAATTGCGATTAGTGATCAAGGCATGGACCCGATGAGATTTATGGATGTGATTTCATCAAATTTGAAACCCGGATTTGCAGATTTTCTTTGTATTTCCCGTGTATTAAGGTTTTGACCTCCCGCTTGTGCGATTGTGATATTGGGACCAAAGGCAGACCCGATGGGATTATGGACGCGATTGGATAAAATTTGTTCTGACATAAAGCATTTTGTTGGGATTTCCATGCGTTTCTGTGTATTTTCATTAGGAACCAAGAATGCGTTACTTGGCAGATTTTGTTATGGAAAAAGGCCGCCTGTGTATTTCCTTTGTAACAGCTCCCATTCACCTGTGCCATGCTATAAGCGAGCGTTGCTGTAACAAGAATGCATTATATGCAGAGAGCCACAGAGCCACAGAGCCAGCTGGCTAGTCGAAGAGACGCAGAGCCACCAGGAATGATTCCTCATGATCGAAGGGACAGAGGAACGGCTGGGGAAACTGCAGAGTCGGAGGATTCCTCAAAAGCCAGAGAGTATGACTCTCACAAGGGAGCTCACAAAAATGTAGCAGTCGAGAAGTGAGTTCTCTCTCGAGGGAGCGCATAGTTGGGGGCATAGACAAAATCACATAGTACTCTCTCCCCCTTCACAGAGCTGACAGAGCCGAGAGCTACAAGGTTGTAGAGCCAAAGAAGCCACCAGAGGTTGGGGCAATGGCAAAGGGGTGATTCCTCAGGAGCTGAGCGCAACAGAGTTGCAAAACGAGAGAGTCGTAGAGCCAGAGAGCTCAAAGCAGACTTCTAAGAGCCATGATGTTGTAATGAAGTTGCAAAACAACAAAGAGATCAAATGATCAAGCTATTACTGATGTCCGAAATGTGCTGAAGACAGAAGAAGAAATTCTAGAGACAGTATAAGAATTCCGAGGGAGTTGGTGCAAGCCAGGAGCTCAAGATAGTCCGGAGCGCTGATTGAAGGAATCTAGTTTAGAGAAGCCTAGATTTGTCTGAAGGGTATGGAAAGCTAGTGGGATAAGATGGTATTCTAAACCCATAGGTTTAGTTGTAAACCAATGGAGTTAAGTTTGTAACTTGTAAAAGAATTTAAGCCATAATCCCAAAGATCCTAATCGAGTTGATTAGAGCTCAAGGAGACGTAGCCCAAGATATCCAGGTGAAATCCATATTAAGCTTGCTGTCTTATGGTTTTTTTACTTGCTGCATGTTGTTGCTATGTGCATGATGTTTATTTGCTACACTGTTTCACTGTTATATGCTACATATCAGTTTTAAGCAAATAAACTTAAAGAAAATAAATAGTTAAAGAAAAACACAAGCATACACCTATTTCAGGTTCTTTTAATTCCGCAAATTATCAAGCATAAGGATAGATCTTGGAAATATATAAGCTTTGGAGTGGGAGAGGTTTTTGTAAGCTGACAAGAAGCCTTTAGTGCCCCATTTCAGATAAGGTGGTATCAGAGCCTCATGTTGATTAACCCCACCTTCAAAGAAGGTGATATTAGAGCTAGTTATATCGGAGAAAAGGTTTATTAACCCCACCTTCAAGGAAGGTGATATCAAAGTTAAGTTATACCAGAGCAGATGGTATCATGATGCAAGTGGTATTAGATTAGAATTCTTGATTGACAAGGCAATCTATTTGCTTGTTTAACTTGAAATGTGTTCAAATAGTAGAAATAATTTAGATGTTTGATTGTTTGTAAACTGACTGTTGTGTGAGTTTGCAGAGTGAAATCTATCAATAAGCTAAGTCCAAGAGAGGACAAGAAGGAAGAAGGGTTGAGGGCATTCTTCTTATCCCAAAGGACATCAAATAAATCATTGAAGCACAAGAAGTTTTTTGCAAAAGGTTGCTTGAATAAGCTCTTTGTTAATCTTGTTTGAAGTTCTTTTGTTCATTTTGATAATGACTACTTCTACAAGTGAGTCCTCAAATTCTTCTTTCTTCACAAGAGTCTTTGATGAATACATGACGCAAGACTTGTTCATCATGATGGATATGGTGAGAGAAATGTATGAGGATGGAAGGAAGAGAATAATACTAGGATGGAAGGAAGAGAATCATACATAGAGAGCAGTTGAATTCCATGAAGGAAGAGAAGAAGTTGCTTTCTGACAAATTGTAGGAAATGGAGAGGCAACTTCATATTGCAAATATGAACTTGGAAAGGATGCATGAGTTGAAGACACAGCTCCTTGTTGCCAAAGAAGTGTTGGTCAATTATTAGCTTGAAGAAGAGGTAAACAATTCCTGTTTGTCTTCAAATTCTTCTAAGAATGTTTATATTGGTTCTTTTGAAAAACATACCAGAGGCATAGGTTCCAAGTTAATGTCCAAGATGGGCTATGAAGGAAAAGGCTTGGGAAAACATGCACAGGGTATTGTTGAGCCAATAATAGTTGAGGAAAGGCCTAATTATTTCGGTCTTGGCTATCGACAACCTTATGGAGAAAGTTCCAAAGCTACCATGAAGGCCGTTGAAACAACTCCAAGAAGGAGTTTCATTGCAGGTCTTCTACGTCAAAAGTGTGAAGATTGTATTCTTGGGGAATGTAATAGTGTGAAGCATCATTTTTAGAAAGAAGGTGTATATCAGCATACACTTGAACTAGAGAGTTGTGGAAACTTTGAAACCATTGAAGAGGTTGATGGTGTTCCAAAGGGAGCTACTTCTTTATTCCATTCACCTCCTAAGGAAGGCAATAAAGGTGAAAGACAAAGGTATAAATCTGGTTCTAATCATATTCCTTTTGATTATGTTAAGCATGATAAATTTCCATATAAGCATGGGAAAAGAATTGCATGTTCCTTTTGTGGTTTGGGTATACATAATGTTTCTAGATGTTGGAAAAGGAAGGCCACATACATGAAACTTTTGAAGGAAATGAAGAAAAAAGCCAAAGGTCCACTGGACAAGGAAAATCATGATGTCAAGAGGATGCATGCATGTTGCACTTACTGCCATAAGCAAGGACATATTGCTGCAAAATGTTGGACCATGAATCCAACAATGCTTCCACGAAACTTGAAGAAGGTGGAAAGAGAAAATGGCAGGAATGGAAAGAAAGATTCCATGAATGATGTGTTTTAGGATGTTTCACATGTTGATGTTGATTTGCAGAAAAAGGAAGGACCTTTGAAATGGATTGGTAATAAATGGTTAGAATTATTATCCAATTAAGGTTGCATGTCTTTTTGAAAATGCATTATATCAAGTTGCATCTATTTGCATTTATTTGTTAATGGAATGCAAGTTGCATGTCTTTACCAAGAAGGTGAATGGAAAAAGTTGAGTAGGAGACTCACTTTATTGTTGCAACATTATATTCATTTCAGCTTCGAAAGTACAATGTACTTAAGCGAAAGTTGAACGATGATATGTAGGCATAAGCTTGATATGCATGAACACAAGGATGTTGATGATTTCCTTGTATTTAAAAATGTATGTGTGATTAACTTGAAGGGTTGATTACTTTGTTTAAAACATGCATGTAATGCAATATTGACTTCAGAAAAGTTGATTTGGTCTCCAAGATGGAGATAATGATGAAGTGTTTCATCTTTGAAAAGGAACTTTAGGGTTAATTGTTTCTTTTTCTACATGCTTGATTTGAAGGGTAAATTGTTTTAAAGGCATGTTTTGTTGGCTTGTTATCTAGTCAATCATTTGTATGCAGATGTAAAGACATGGTGGTGTTCACAAGATGTGAAATCTATTTCTTTTGTTGAAGGAGGAGTTTAGGCCATCCAGTTGTTGTCTGTAATCCTGTTTTTGTTAACAATTGTTGTTGACAGTATGTCAAACAGGTACAAATGACTTTTTTTGAAGGAGATGTAACTTCACATTGGTTTGAGCCACCTTGGATCAATGATCAAGGCAGAGAAGTTCAAACTACCTTCTGTAACCTTCTCATCGGGAGTTCTGCATGAAGTCAAGGAGGAAAACAGTTCTTCTCAGGAGGACAAGCACATCCAAGAAGGAAGTGTTCAAAGGCTTTGGTTCAGAGACACTGTATAACGCAAGTGTATGGAGGCTGAAAGAAGAGGATGAGGTATTCTTATTTACTGTTCAGATTAGTATATTAGTCTTTTGGAGTTCAAAATCTTTTTAGTGGGAAGGCGTGATCCAAAATGGATCTAACATAGACTTCTAAGTCTATGAATTTTCCTCATAGAGGAAAAATGAAAGTCAAAGGATGCTCCTAGAAATAGTCTCATTGCAGAGATCTCTTCATTCTGAATCTAACACAATTTGAATGGGCTAAAATGGACTTTGGATGAAGAAGTTATCACAAAAAGAAGATTGCCCATTATCCTTAGAAAAGGAGGCAAATCCTTATGAAAATGGACTTAAGGCTTTATATGTGTTCCTTAAGGAAATCACATCAGAAAGGTTCAAAGGGCAGAGTAGCAGGCCTTAAGGGCTCCCTAATAGCGATCTCTGATATATCACATCGAAGGAAGTCCTTCATGCGATATCGGAACCCTGGGCGAACAATTTGAGATTGCGATCGATGGAGCGGCGATCAGCACAGTCAAAGGGAAGACCCCCGGGGCCTTTGCGATAGCGATATGCGATGCACTGATATCGGGGATAGGTGGATCGAGCGATCGAGTGCTCAGAGGAGTAAAGACACAGTCCATTGGGCCGATGCGATATTGGCTATAAGAGCGATCATAGATTTGAGATTGGGGAATGCAAAGGACTGGAAAGCACCAGACCCATGCAACATTTGATTGCTATTAGCGATCAAGACACGAACTCGATGAGATTTATGGATGCGATTTCATAAATTTCGAAATCTGGATTTGCGGATTTTCTTTGTATTTCCTGTGTATTGAGGTTTTGACCTCCCGCCTGTGCGATTGCGATATTGTGACCAAAGGCAGACTTGATGGGATTATGGATGTGATTGGATAAAAATTTGGGTTTCGACATAAAGTGTTTTGTCGATATTTCCATGCGTTTCTGTGTATTACCATTAGGAACCAAGAATGCATTATTTGGCATATTTTGTTATGGAAAAAAGCCGCTTGTGTATTTCCTTTGTAATGGCTCCCATTCACCTATGCCATGCTATAAGCGAGCATTGCTATAATATGAATGAATTATACACATAAAGCCACAGAGCCAGATGGCCAGTCAAAGAGATGCAGAGCCACCAGGAATGATTCCTCATGGTCGAAGGGATAGAGGAACGACTAGAGAAACCGCAGAGTTGGAGGATTCCTAAAAAGCCAGAGAGTATGACTCTCACAAGGGAGCTCACAAAAATGTAGCAACTGAGAAGTGAGTTCTCTCTCGAGGCAGCTCACAACTGGGGTAGAGATAGAATCGCATAGTACTCTCTCCACCTTCATAGAGCTGACAGAGCTGAGAGCCACAAGGCCGTAGAGTCAGAGAGCTCAAGAAAGCCAGAGAAGCCACCAAAGGTTGGGGTGATGGCAAAGGGGTGATTCCTCAGGAGCTGAGCATAGCAGAGTTGCAAAGCCAGAGAGCCGCAGAGCCAGAGAGCTCAAAGCAGACTTATAAGAGCCATGATGTTGTAATGAAGTCGTAGAACAGCAAAGAGATCAAATGATCAAGCTATTGCTGATGTCAAAAGTGTGCTTAAGAGAGAAGAAGGAATTCCAGAGACAGTAAAAGAATTCTGAGGGAGTTGGTTCAAGCCAGGAGCTTAAGATATCCTGGAGCACTGATTGAAGGAATCTAGTCCAGAGAAGCATAGATTTGTCTGCAGAGTATGGACAACCAACGGGATAAGATGGTATTATAAACCCATAGGTTTAGTTGTAAACCAATGGAGTTAATTTTGGAACTTGTAAAAGAATTTAAGCCATAATCCCAAAGAGCCTAATCGAGTTGATTAGAGCTCAAGGAGACATAGCCCAAGATATACAGGTGAACTCCATATTAAGCTTGTTGTCTTATGGTTTTTTTACTTGTTGCATCTTGTTTCTATGTGCATGATGTTTATTTGCTGCACTATTTCACTGTTATATGCTACATATCAGTTTTAAGCAAATAAATAGTTAAAGACAAACACAAGCATACACCTATTTCAACTTCTTTTAATTCCGAAAATTATCAAGCATAAGCATAGATCTTGGGAATATATAAGCGTTGGAGTGGGAGAGGTTCTTGTAAGCTGATAAAAAGCCTTTAGTGCCCCATTTCAGATCAATTTCACTATGTGGAAAGGGAAAACCGTAATGGTTGAAGCATCAATTGCTTTTCACATTCATGATTTCTTGCAAAATGCATCCTCAATTTCCAATTGAGCTTGAACAACATTGCCAATTTGTATTAGTTATCGATAAAAAGGAACATCATACTAGATTTCTTTATGTTCAATATTTCATAGTTTTCATACAATATTTAGAGATGCCATTCAAGCCTAGTTGAAAGCCAAAGATTTGATACTATGTGACACCAACTTTGGAGATAAAAGTTGATGTAAGGAAACAGAAGCTCCAACAATATTCTCAACTTATAAACACATTCTATAAAGAGAAAATTGCTAGCCATTTATGCTTTGTACTTAGAAATACCTGTCTAATCAATGATGTTCTCAATGTCGTTTAACTCTAGAATCTTTGTTTCCTTATATAATCACCATGTGTAACTATTTTTTGTGTAAGGACACATCATATACACTTGTATACCTAAATTCACAGAAATATATGAAAATAAATAAATATGAAATATCTGTATCAGAGATCAATTTGTCCTACACATACCCCATCCTTTGCACAATGAAACATAATAACATTAGTTACAAATTTGTTTAACGTCCCACCCCCCCATTCCCTCGCTCCCATGCAAAGGACCTGCACTTGGGTAAATTATAGCATCATTGAGTATAGTAGTAACATAATAGTGTCAGTGTCAGAGCACCCACGAATGGAATGGCCGCTCACAAAATTTGTTTTTTTGTTTTTTGTTTTTAATTTCTATTAATACATTTTGCGAAGTGATAAATATTAAGTGGATTCGACCATTTAAAAATCAATATTGTGTTGAAGGAATATGTACTAGAGAACTCTACAGAGAGAGAGTGGATTCGGAAATGTGAAACTTTCAGATAGAAAGATTGTGTTTGTTAAAGCACATACTTGTTATCCAAAGCAAATCACGCATGAAAAGGTATGAGTTTTATAGAGATTTTGTAATGTAATTTTAACAAGCATTGTGTTTTTAGTTGCATTGGCAAGGTGTTCATCATGCAGTCTTTTCTGATATGCATGTTGCCAACGCATATTTGACTAGTTCTCAGGGAGGCTTGTTACGAATGGTTTTTTCCAAATTTATCAAAATCGATTATATGTTCTAAGTACTATGTGTTTTTCTTGTTAGCGTAACAATCATACACATAAGCTATTTTATAAAACACTTACATATTTTACAATATTTGTAAGAGGTACATCATGGTTTATTTGTTTTATGATTCTATATGTCATTCGTACATAAGAGTTTTATGCGAATCGATGTGGATATGCATATGGTATTAATGCGCGTAGTTTCTATTATCTTATGGTTTTAATGTGTATAGTTATATTGTGTTGTTCAATTTCCTATAGGTTGTTTTTGTTGTGGTTATTGTGGAGCAATAGCTCATAGTGAGTTTAGAAAATATTTGAAATGTGATTACTAAAGCATTAATGTATAAGCATGTTTGAAGCGTGATTACTAAAACATCAATGGAGAATAATTTGTTTAATATAAAAAGAAATCATATAGATGAAATTCTAAGGCAACATAATCTATTCCATTTAAATAATTTTGCATATGCTATAGCAGATTACCTATTTGATATTATGTGAACTTTATTGCTTTTATATACACATCAATAAAGTTACGTGAAGGAACAATATAACATTTAAGGAATTGTTTACATGAACATAATGTTGAGGGATATAATATTATGAATGTGAATTGAATGTAGCTGCATTGATACAAATGCATCACATAAATATCCTGGGTGTTTACTTGGAAAGAATGATAAAACCAACTTTAAATTCTATTAATGCAGAAGGAAGAGGAATTTTGGGTGACATATTTTGTATACATTAGTTATTGAATTGGATAAAAACTATGACAAGAATTTGGTCAAAGACAACAATGAAAATTTATTTGCATTTCAATTCAAATTTATGCAAAGAAATTTGGGACATATTGTTCCATGAAGAAAATCCAATTATAGGACATTTCAAACCACTTGCGTGCAAGAAAAATGTTTAATAAGAATTGATCATGAACATATAATAAACTACATAAAAAAAATACATGAATGGACATGTAATTATGCACTTCCTTGGAATAGTAGATTGGCAGAGATACATCATAAAATTAACAATTCCAGATGAAAAAGGGAAGCTAGATGATGTTTTTTTGTTTATTATTGCATACAATATATCTTGAATATAACTATATATATATATATGGCCTACTAGCACTCTAGTTGTTATAACTGAATTGTGTGGGTTCAAGAAAGGCACAATGATATTCCTTGTTATGCAATTTGGAACGAGTGTTGGTCATTTGCATTATGAACCTTTGAAATCGATTGTATACATGAAAAACATTTCACATCCTATTGAAGTAGTTAACATAGAAAAATATATAGAATAACATAATAAAAAACATTGTGAGGTTAATGCAAGTGACTTTGAAAACTTAAACATAGATGAAAATGCCATAGAAATTGACACAAATCTTATCAATGAAAAAAATAGATCGTGATTATCATTGCATCACTACAAAAAACATATAAGAAACAAGGACATTTCTGAAACAACCGTTCTTAGAAAACTATGCAATCCATTAAAGTCTAGCTCTAAAAACATTAACATTGATGAAAAATCTATGGAACTTATTGCAAAGTCTGTTAATGTAAGAAAGAGACCATGTTGTTCATTGAATTAAGTCAAAAAATACATAAGAAATAAAAAAATTATCAAAACAATTGCAATTACAAGACGATCAAAGTAGCGAAAGTCAATACAAAATACCATATTTCCTGATAGACATAAAGAATTGCTACAAATGTCCGATTACACTTAAATGAAACAATGGTTGAACAACAATATTTTAAGAAAATGCAAGATTTTATTGTTTATGGTTGTGCAATATGAATCAAACTTGGTTTAAAAGAGATGCCATAGAAAAATAATCCAACAATGTTTCCAATGTTAAGTGTATATGCCAAAAATGCATAAAAGAATTAGACAATTTCAAAATTAACAAATTTGTAGTTCCCGAGCGAATTATGCATAATAGAAAATTTTCCATGGTGAAAGAAGTTTATGAATTAGAGGAAAGACTAATATAATTAATCTTACCATTTTTGCAAATACAGGAACTTGGACAACATTTTAGAAAACCACAATTGGAATTGAGTGATGGACTAATCAATGTACCTACTTACACATATCAAATTCAAATTGCACTTCCTTGTGACATAATTGAATCTAGTACAGTGGTTGTAGAAATTAAAATCATATTTGTTGTTGGGCGAATACGTATTCATAAATGCATGATGGCATTGAGATGATTATGTAAAACTCCACTTTATAGACTATATAATGTTAGAATAAATGAAAACTGGAAACAAGCCTTTTATCAAAACAAGGATTCATATGCATATGAGACAGTTAGATATATAGAAAGTAATGATGATAATGATTTCTATGATCAAGATCCAGTAATAGAAACACTATTAAATGGATTTACCGATTCGTATAGTATTTATGATCTTCGTAATAATCAAATAAGCATTGCTTCAGGTGAAGTCTATATGCCTTTGGGCATATTCAAAGAGAGGTATTCAAACGAGATCATATTTCCCACACTCTTTTATGGGAAAAAACGACAAGATGATGTTATGGGAAGCTTTACATATCACGATATTGCTCGATGGGAAGTTTTGCATCAATATCATGATTTCCTATCATATAACGAAGGTTTTTTTATGAAGTAGTGTGAATATCCTCAGTCAAGTATTCAGTTGTTTTGGATTCGCATAATAAAATTATAGTTTAAAGGAAAAAAAGATGACAACTAGAGTTGTTATAAGAAAGATAAATTTGAATTGCATTCTGGCATCGAACATTGCATATATGGATCTTAGGAAAATATGGACATCATCAGACTATTTTTTGTATTTGTACAAGAACTTATATGTGATGATTAGTTAGATAGGTCCACTAGATTTCTTTGTTTCGTTTAATAGTATCGAACATATCTTGGAGCCTTTAGTAAAGGATTTGCAACAAATACATCGAGAGAAAAAACTGTTGACAAAAACAAAGTAGAAAAAGATGATATTTATACCTTGATAAGAAATGAGCATGTTACATG
This sequence comes from Pinus tabuliformis, assembly GCA_031772625.1. Taxonomy (NCBI): domain Eukaryota; kingdom Viridiplantae; phylum Streptophyta; class Pinopsida; order Pinales; family Pinaceae; genus Pinus; species Pinus tabuliformis. The sequence continues at coordinate 436,179,827 of CM062806.1, read as the reverse complement.
TATACTATATTACAAAAGTAGAATGAATGCTCTACGTCAGTTAGTTTTACATGATTCCAAATACTTCAATAATGTCGTTGACTATTTATTTGGAACATAATCCCAAAATCGATGAAGCCAACATGAAAATGGATTTCTATGGATAAAAAATTCTCCTATCTGCGGAACAAGTACGGATATTGAAATTGGAAGTTTCGTTGACAATTACTTGTGTTATGATCCAACTAAACTACCTACATAAATGAAAGATATTCAACAGCATTGTCACACAAACACTTGTAGGAAACTAAAAACAAATGCATTGCTAGTTCTATTTTCCAATTCCACCAATTCCAAAAATGCAATTACTTGATCCTATGGAATTCAGCAATGCAAAAGAAAAAGCAAGTGCAAGAATTATATTTGATGCACTCAAGAATATGGAACGTGACAAGACATATACATTTGATAGTTTTCTTCAAAAAATAGGTATAAGAAAATCTAATTATATCCATGAAATTCAATCTACTTTGAAACAAAGAACAATTGTTTTGGAAAGAGAACCAATAAACATATGTATTAATAGCTTCACTCAGGATATTCCATTAATTTTGGGTGAAAATACTGATGCCCAATTTGTACTTGACTTATATGCTACAACTACTTATTGTAGTTCATGTATGACAAAGCTATAATATAAAACAATGACATCGATGTTTAAATGTGTACAAAGTGAATTTCTAAAAAACGATGATAATATTATAGACATAATTACAAGACTTGGAAAAGATTTATTAAACTTACAAAAAATGTCTACACAACAAGTTGTATATAGTGTTGTCAATGCCGCTAAATACTAGTTCAAGAAAATGTATATTTATTAATACTTCAACAATAGATGATCGAACATTTTTACTAAAGAAACCAAAAGATCTTGAGCGTGAAACAAATGATTAGGAAAACATAGTGTGTTTATCAATTATCTACAGTTATGTGCAATGGCTAGAAAACATTGAATAGGTATTCTTAGAGGAATTTGCATCCTGCTATACACTACAAGGAAAGAACAGATGAGGTGTTGAGAGAAATATGTTATAAGATATATAATGTACAATAAACATATTGATCATGATAACCATTACAAAGAATGATTAATTTTGCGTGTTCCATATCGTATTGACAAGAACAATTTTAAGGATCAATATTTGACTTGGGAGAATGCATATTTATTTATTTGAAAAATTCATAAAATGCAACGAATAAAAATTTATGAATGAAACAATGACATTGTGGACTGGTATTGATAGCATAACAATTGAGCTTGAAAAAAATGAGAGTGAATTGTTTGAAGGAGATGAACCTACATATCAATAAATAGACAATGAAAAATGTTATCAAGAATATGATATCAAATCAGATTTTCAATATATGCAAAAGGCTAAAAATGAAAAATAAATTGTTGAGAGAGCTTACCAACTTTTAAAATAGCCACAAGTACTATAATAAACAAAATTCTATGCAATCATGAAAATTATCAACCTAGAACAGGTCAAAATAGTGAAAGAAATAGTGACTCAGGAAAAATAAAAAATAAAAAATAAAATAAATAAATAAATCCATATCAACCATTGTTTATACTTGTAATAGGTGGGGAGGATGTTGGAAAAAAATTTACTTTTATAAAAATATTCCAATCTATAATTCTCTTGTACAATAACAAAGGAATCATAACAACATATAGAGGAAAGGTTGCATTCAATGCAAGTGGTATAACGTTGTGTTCTGGATTCCATTTACCATTTAACAAACTGGAGTATCTTTCACTTAAAGGTGAAAAATTAGAAACATTCACAAAACATTGCGAATGACTTTGTGGTATGCTGATTAAGGAGGTGTCTTTGATAGGTTCAACTTTATTATACCAAGTTGACCAACGTTTATGGAAAATGAAGCATACTTTGTTGGTTTATAGTGGGAATATTGATGTAATATTTTTAGGTGACTTGTTCCAAGTGCAACCGATCAAAGACTATCTAATTTTTGAGCAACCAATCTTAGTGGGGGAAAAACCAGTATACAATTTTTGGAAAGAAAAATTGAAAATATATGAATTGTGTATCATAATGCGTCAAAAGGATTAAAAAAATCATTGAAATCCTTAACAAAATATGAGTGAATCAACAATTTGATGAAGACGTAAAATATATAAACGATAAGTGCTATAGACCTTCTCTATTAGATCCATTATTTCCATACCTATTTTACAGGAATAGGGATGTATATAGGCATAACAAAAAAATGTTGGCACATGTAAATGAAGAGTTAATAGGTCTTGTTGCAATTGACGAATCTCATAGTAAGGAAATATGCCACATAACATCTGAGAAAACAATGAGATTACCATAAAAAAATCCTTATCAAGTGTAATGTCCTTGTTGATATATATGTAGGGAACTATAATATAGAGGATGGTTATTTTAATGGCAAGGATGGAATAAGAAAAAAATATATGAAAAATAGAAAAAACCTTGACATGTTATGGATAGATTTTGTAAATACAGAAATTGGTAAATTGTAAGGAAGAAAGTATCATGAACTACATGATTAAGGAATTTCAGCTAAATGGAATTTGATATTATGTGTTCCGAAGCCATTGACATGTCATAGCAAGAGTGTTAAAAATATAGTGTGGAAACTATTTCCGATATAGCTAGATTTTGCTAGAACAATCCATCAATCACAAGGTTTAATGTTGAATGGAATTGCATTGATCCAAGTGGCATATCGACACATGAACTAGTTTACACAAAATTGTCACATGTTAGAACCATGGAGTATCTTCTTCAAAAACTAACACAAAAGAACTTTTTTGTCAATTAGAAAGTATTAGAAGAAACTAAATGCTAAGAACTCAAGCATCATGGAAATCAAGATACATAGAGAAGTCAATAACAAGTGCAAGTAATTTAACGATTGTAAGTTTGAATACACGAAGTCTACATGCTCATGTGAATTACATTGTGCATGATGAAGACCTAATAAATGTGATGATTCTCTATATTTAGGAAATGAATCTAAAATTTCTGCCATCAAATACTGAATTTCGCAAATTCCATTTCAATATACAAAATTGTCTTCATGGAGTACTTACTTGCATACAAGAAAATATAGAGAGTATCTAGGAAAAATGTTTGCAATAACATAATCAAACTTGTTTTGACATAAGTATATTTTTCGAATATTCATAATAAATGTATATATTGGGCCACTTGTATCTGTTTTAGCAATCATTAAAGCCATATCAATGGAAAGAACACAATTAATTCCTAGTGATTACATTTTTATGCTTGTTGGAGATTTCAATATTGACACAAATTCAAATGGAAAATGAAGTAAACAGTTATTAGAGTACATGCAATGCGAAAAATTACAATAAGTAACAAGGAATTTTATTTCGCAGAATAAGACGATTATTGATCATATTTGGACAAATTTCCTCTTCAACAATGTAATATTCATATTTCACATTCACACTAGAGTGATTATGATGCAGTTCATGCTTCACTACACTTCACGTGATTCTAGCCTTGCATAAGATATTCTTTTTTTTTTTTTTTTTCTTTTGAAGCAATAAAGTTGAGCGGAAATTATAAATGCAATACAGTAAGTTTTTTTAAATTTTATATATTTCCTAAAGTTGTAATGGTGCATATGCTTGTTCATTCTCATGCAGATTGCAAGGTGGATAAGTAATTAATGTAATTTTTGCAATGCGATAATAGTCGTAGATTATAAGAAATTGTATATACTTTCAAGGTACGAGTATACTTAAACGTTTAAGTTTTTGTTTTGTTTTTTTGTTTTGTTCATTTACTTCTTTCAATATTTGATAGTTCATGTTTGTTAATTGTAATATCATATATTAATCTAATCATTGATTGCACAATTAGAGGAGATATGAAATATGCACAAGCGATGTGTGAAATATGTGAATGTGCGGAAGTGCTATTGTTATTTTGCATGTTCCCTTCCTCATATATACTCGTTGATTCACACATTTTCTTTTCATATTTCCATCTCGTGTGACACTTTTTCTGTACGTTCATTATTTTTTTAAATGCAAATTAATTTTTGAGCTAAACTTTATTTAGGGAACAAATTATGTGACTGTGAGAAAAAAAAACGATATGGTTAACAAATAAGATAACAGAGAAATTTGTAATGATTAGCCAAACTGCATGCATCTCTAAGCTTTTTCAAATTTGTATGTCAAGTTACTCGTAAATCAAAGTTGAAAAAGACAAAGCAGTGGGGACCAACCATGTGATTAAATCGCTTCGTAGGAGAGATATTTGAGCACATATTTTACAATAATAATTATTATCGAAAACCTGTAAGTTGATTGACATTATAAAAAAGAATTCATAGCAACATAACAAAAACGCACATAATAAATCCATGAGATGATTTTGGAATTTCGAGGTATATTTGCACTAGTTTCTATAAACATTATCTTTGATATATTAAATTGTTATTTATTGAAAAATGTCTTGTATAATAGGTTTCACATTTGCTATAGTAAGAGATGATTTCACACTTGCAATAATAACAACTGGTGATTATATACAAAACTGAAAAATTGTGTAGTTAAGAGACATTGAGAGTGTTATTGATTCAGAAAGTGTTTTTAGCTACAAAATGAACATGGCTAATAAATCAATTAGAGAATATATTTGCACTAATATAATTAAATTACTTGCTCATATCGAAGAGAAATTTGACTGGTTTATGTTGAAATATGTAACTAGGTTTGATCTTCATAATGACATATGTAATCATGATTTTACGTATTTGATGTAAAGAGAAAAAATAAGTTTATTATTGTTATTCTTTATTCATGGATTCCGTGCTCAAGGAAAATTTATTTCTAGTTCAAGCACCCATTCAATGCTTATAGGTCTTGTCATTCAGTCTACAAGCCAATTGAGTTAGTTCATGTATGGAAGGCCCTTTTGGGCATTTTAGATCTTGTAAAAAAAAGATTATGTAAAGTAAAAAGTGTTAAATGGACCCTCCAATACCTTGTCGTCATGCAAATAATAAGTTTTCCTACAAGAAGCATCAAGTCATCCTCATGGATAGTTATTCGATCTCCAAGGAAGACTATCTATAAGGATGCATCGACATCATTTGAATGCCATCAATTGAGCTCATAAGAAATTCAATTTATCAAGAAGAAAAAGACCTAGGAGTAGAGAATAGGATAATCCAAGGAGGAGAAAATTCAAAGTCAAGAAGATTGTTTTTGGGATAATCTCTCTCACACATGTGGACTGAAGCTAGGGTTTACAAAGTGAAAAATTGTACACCTCAAAAGAAGAACACATGTAGCATCAAAAGGTCATTCTTGCAAGCTCAATTCATGGGAAGAAGAGTACAAGAAAAGTGAAGGAGAGAATCCTATTAATTGTTCTCCAAACCTCTCACACATGTGAAGTAGTAGTCATTGCAGGAGGTCTAAAATTGCAAGTCAAAAATTACAATCAGTTACAGGTTTGAAATCCTGGTCAAGGGAGAAGTTGATGTTGTCATAAGGCAAGTTTGACTTGGGTTGATTCCATGAGAATTAAGTTCTTCAAGAAGGAGTTTTGACTTGGTGTTGGAGGGGTCTTGGTCAAAGGTCATAGGTCCTGTAATTCATCATTTGAGGTTATATAAGAAGAGAATATTTCTTGTGGGTTTTCCTCTAAAGAGGAGAGATTCAGTCCTAGATGATTACCTATATCTTGTGTCTTCTTGTCTCATTTCTCTTTCTTGTTTTGTAGTTGTTTTATGATAATAACACTAATTATAATAAAGTGAAATAATAAGATAATCAATTTAAGTAAAAATACATCACAAGAAGTTATAAAAAGAAGAGAAATCATTTAATATAGCTACCCCTAAATTTATCAAGATGGTATTAGAGCTAATATGACAAGGCAAGGAAAGGAAAATTGAAGAAAATACCATCAAAACAAGTATTAAGAAAGTCAAGACATCAAAGAGGACATCAAACCATTAAGAATAATCTAAGGAGCATCAAGGAATACTATCAAGCTCATCACAAGGATCACATCATCTAAAAAAAATAAACAAAAAGGGGACCTCAAAGACTCTACTTTCAAGAAGGAACCTACCTCCATTAAAAGAAATAAGGATTACACATTAGAAGAATATTGAATTCTCCATATTCTACATTTCTACATCCCAAGGAATCAAGAAGATGCATTTCCATCATAACCAAATAAATCCAGGTGATATCCCTCTCCTTGAGGAAAGGATCACATCTCAAATATTTTTGAAGAAATATATCTCTAAAATAATAAGTATTATCATCTTCAAACATCATAAATCATCATAAAAAAAAAGGAAACAAGTTGAAGATATCATTATCAAAGCAACATCTTCACTTGACAAGTAAGTAACTTTATATATATATTTCTGAATCTACTATCAAAATGACTTCATTTTCAAGGAAATCGATAAATTGGTTGGGTCATCAAACTTCCTTGCATGGAAAAACATGATAGACTTGATCCTCATAGAGAATGAAGTCATTGAATATGTCAAGGGTAAACTCTCCAAACCATCTCAAGAGAAATATCAAGCATTATAAAAGCATATGAAAGGGGAAATAAGGGCTGAATGAATCCTTATAGATTCAATCAAGGATCCCCTCATCCCTTATGTAGAAAATTTGGAGACATCAAAAGAAATCTATGAAAAGTTGGTAGAATTGTTTTCCGTAAGTACTACAGGGGAAGTGATATCTTTTAGAATTGAGTTACAAAAAATGAAAGTATCAAAAATAATATATAAACTCCAAGATTTGGGGGAAATAATGTTTGATAAAGAAATGTCCACTGTTGTTCTCAATGCACTACCTGATAAATGGGGAAACTTTGTATCAAGTATCTATGGAAACAAGGAAGCCACCCTATTCAATGAACTCTGGTCACTATGTAAGATTGAAGAAACTAGGTTGAACAAAAATAATGATGTTGGGTCAAATGAATAGGTTAAAGCATTTACTTTCATGGCGAAGAGAAAAGGAAAGTTTAGAAAGTTTTGTCCTTAGAAAAAGAAGAAGTTCAATATGTAAAAAATACAATGCTATGAATGTTAGGAATATGGGAATTCCAAGAGAGATTGTCCTAAACTCAAGAAGGGAAACAAGAAAAAGAATGAAATAAATGAAGCGCATATCACTAAAGAAGTGGAAGAACTTGAAAAGAAGAAATCAAATAAGGAGGAAGTGAAATATCTCTATATGAATGAGATCAGCTCCTTCACTTAGTTCTTTTCAGTTTTAGATAGATATCATGGCAAGAAGAATTATAAATATGATGCATCATATTAGAAGATGGCATCATATTAGAAGCATACAATTGAAACAAAAAATAGCTCATGACGTCATTATATAAGCTTGAAAGGAAAGTTGAAGTAGAAGTCTACATAGTTGTAGTAGTCATCATGATAAAAAAGGAAGTAGCTCATGATATCCTCATTGAAATCATGGAAATACAACCGAAAATAGTAGTATACATGTCTCGAAGAAAGTCATTTAGCATAACAGAAGATAAAAAGTACATCATACATAATCAGTATGAAGGATCATTTGGAGAATGAGGATCAACGAGATCCTTCACTAGAATCTCTATAAGAAGATTCACTTGTACTTTGAAGAAGCAAGTGTCTTGCTAATAGTCTTCATTCCACCTTGTGTGGGATCCTTTTTTTAGAAGGATGATGGTATGATGGCATAAGAGGGCAGAATGTCAAGATGTTTGAAGTACTTTCAAGCAAGGAAAGGAATCTGTTGAAGGAAGTCTACATGACCAAAATGAGGAAATAGGTATGTATGTATTTGATAGATTAATTCATGTCATCATATAGTTGTAGATACCAAGGTTTGAATGCTATATCTCATGAGAATGATCGAAAAATGAGGATCTCTTCCTTTAAAAATATGCATGAAGGCATATACCTTGATTTAGTTCACATATTGATAAGACAAAATCAACATAATATGTCCTCATATGAAATATGAGGTGGTTGACAAGATTTTGGAACTATGTATAGAAGTTCTTGGGAAACAATATGTGAAGAAAGGAATAAATGTCTTCTTAGAAATGCCACAATAGTCACGTAAGATAAGTGATCGACATCTGATAACTAAAAGAATTAGCTATGATATCTCCATATAGAAGATATGAAGGTTTTGATAAAGTATGTAAAGGAAGGAGACCCTTCACATTGAAGTTATTGGATATGTGTTTATGAATGTGTAGGATGTTGATGTTGCGAGAAGAATATGTCATGATGAAAAAGGCATCATAAAAGGTAAATTTTATTTGATGTTCATTTTTTTTTAACATTTGGTTGGGTTGAAATAGGGCTACCAAAATAAAGTTGTATATGTCACCTACAAATATTACTCATGGGAATGAATGGAATATCCTGAAAGAAACATGACTTGGAAGAAGTATCTATGTGAATAAAAGTCAGATGTGGACTGGAATATCACTTTCCTATGACACGACTATTGGTTCAACACTATGGTTTTTTGAAAGGAAAGTGATAGATAGTCTATTCCTCACAAATAAAATATAGAAGTTGAAGGCTCCATAATGAAGAAGATTAAGTTCGTGACATCAAAAATAGGACCCCTACAAGCAGCTGATAGTACCATGATATCTACCAAAGAGCAGATATTGGTTTTTGGTAACAAGTACCTAGTTAAGAGGGAGCTTGGACAAGTCCCTGGGTAAGAGGGAGCTTGGCTATATTCCTTTTATAGGAATGAGTATATCTTCCCTAGTTGAGAGGGAGATATAGACACATCATTATTATCTTCACGTTATGAAGAAAGAATCGAGGATTGGGTAATAATATGAGATTGGTTTTGATAATATTTGAGGATGTGGTAGGGCATCCAATATGCAAGAGTAGTTGAAGAGGAAATTCCTTGAGGATGTGTTATTCCAAGATAGGAATTTTCTTAAAAGGACATACCCTTTGAATACCTTGGTGGGGTATGTGCCTTGAGAGACAATGATGATGGTTTCTATCAGTCATTGGTCTCACCAACATTGTTCTCTTATCTTGTGGAGAGATAGAGTTGTTAGAAAAGGCCATGCTATGTGACAATTATTGGTTGTATGATGAGATTCTCTAATATAAGCTAATAAGAAAACTTATGATATGGCTTACTAATCTGACTCTTCTTACGATAATTATTCAATTTGAGAATGTCCAAGTACCTTGTATTGATTATGAATACCTTCCTAGTTGAGAGGGAGTGTTGAAATATGTAATTAGGTTTGGTATTCATAATGACATATGTAATCATGATTTTATGTATTTGATGTAAATATAAAAAAATAAAATTATTATTTTTATTCTTGAGGCATGCGTTTCATGTTCAAGGTAAATTTATTTATAGGTCAAGCACCCATTGAGTGCTTCTAGGAGTTGTCATTGAGTCTACAAGTCAATTAAGTCACTTTCATGTATGGAAGATCCTTTTGGGCATGTTACATATTGTAAAGCAAAATTTATGTAAATTCATAAGTGTCAAATAGACCCTCCAAGACCTATTCATCATTCAAAGAACAAGTCGGCCTACAAGTAGCATCAAGTCGGCCTTATGGACAACTATTCGACCTCCAAGGAAGACTATATATAAGGATGCATCGACCTCATTTACATAGCATAAATCCAGTTCACAAGAAATTTTATCTATCAAGAAAAAAAATACCTAAAAGGAACAAAGAATAGGAGAATCCAAGGAGGATAAAAAACAAAGTGAAGAATATTGTTCTTGGGCTAATATCTCTCACATGTGTGGAATGTAGCTAGGGTTTCCAAAGTGAAAAATTGAAGACATAAAAAGAAGTTGAAATACAACATTAAAAGATCAATATTGCAAGTCAAATTCATGAGAAGAAGAGTCCAAGAAATGTGAAGGAGAGAATCCTCTTTATTGTTCCCTAAAACTCTCACACCTGTGTAGTAGTAGTCATTACAGGAGACCAAAAATTGCAGGTTGAAAATTACAGTTTGTTGTAGGTCCAAAATCTTGGTCAAGGGAGAAGTTATTATTTTCATAAGGCAAGTTTGACTTGGGTTGACTCCATGAGAAGTAATTTCTTCAAGGAGTTTTGACTTGGTGTTGGAGGGGTCTTGGTCAATGCTCATAGGTCTTGGAATTTTTCATTTGGAGTTTTTAAGAAGAGAAGAGTTCTTGTGGATTTTCCTCTAAAGAGGAGAGGTTTTGGCCCTGGCTAATAGCCTATATCTTTTTTCCTCTTGTCTCATTATTATTTATTGTTTGGTTGTTGTTTGATGATAAGAACACTAATTATAATCAAGTGAAAGAAGAAGATAATCAAGTCAAGTAAAAATATGTCATAAGTAGTTATCAAAAGAAGAGAAATAATCTAATATAGTTGCCCCTATATTTCTCAACAATCAATTTCATATGAGCATTACGTGAATTTGTTGATGGAAGAGAAAAACAAAAACCAGATTTGGACTAGTGGATTGGCGAATGCTACCATTTGTGTTAGAAGTTTTTGATTTCAGGGAAATTATTTATTTGTTCGTAAAAAATTTTGATTCAAGAACAATTGTGCTACCTTCTAAAACGATTCCTCTAAATTCAAAGACATTCAAATGGATATTCATGTTACCAACACCTAATATGCACTTGAAATTGTCTGAAGCAAATAGTTTTGTGACATCAGAAGCAGGTGAAGCTAACATTATTCGAGATCTTGTTTCGCCAAGTTACTAAGTTCCTTACAATATTTTTGTCCTAGATGTTTCTTTGTTTAAAAAACCATTTAGGGACTCTTTTTGGCTCTTTCTCTACATCATGGGTCAAGAAATTGCAACAAATGTTCCAAAATTTGTTCTCTATATGATTTATCACACATACCAAAAGGATTGTATATTTGACCAGCCTGATATCATTTCTAATGAATTAGCTTCTCATTTAGACAATTTATTCAAGACCAATAGGTTCTTCATGATGTTATATCTCATAGTGACTTTGGTTTCCAGCCATGTTTTTCACGGTTTGTTTTATAATCCTAAATTAAATGTGAATAAAGAACTAATGCAATTCTGGTATCTTATACTATGGAATCATAATTCTTCTTTAAACTTTTGTCTAGTTCAATATTTCTTTGTAAAACAAGTCAATTGCATGATAGTTAGACAAGTGCCACATCAAATATTTGCACAAGAAAAGGTTTTCATATGGGGAAAAGGTATCCATGAAGAAAGATAAAGTAATATGTTAATTCGAATTTATGGATTTCAAGGTAAGTTGTTGCTTTTTCCAAAATATGTTATAGATAGGTACTTTCTTGCTGAAATCTGTAGGAAATATCATGACTGGATGATTATATTTGAAACCAAAAAGACAAGACAATTCATTTCTTTTCCATTTACTGTTGGAGAGATCATATTGAAGAATGTGTCTCATGTGTTGGCAATGTTGGCATTGATTTCAAGTTATATTGTTTGATTAATTTTGATAAATGTTATTAATGTTACTATGCTCATTGATGATAATTTATTTTGAATATAAAAGGATGAAAGTGATGTGAAGTGCAAAGGCTATGATAATCATTGTGAAAGCTAAACATTGAGACAAAATTTGGAATACATATAATTGTTTGAACAGAAACTGGATATAATCCAAATCCGATTTATCTCTTGTATTTATTTCTGAATGAGGTGTTAATTCAGCTCTATTTATTTTTACAAACAAGTTTCTAAATTGAAAATGAAAGGAAAATCTTGTGAGCAGTTTTGGAAGTCCAAGAGACTATGTTTCATGTCATATTCCTCCAAAGAATACAAACAACGAAGAAGGCTTGTTTATAAAATAGATAATGTGGAATGGAACAATGTTCCTTTTTTCCAATGTATGGAAGTGGTCTGCATCATAAAATGATGAGTAGTAGAAGAAGAGAATAAGTGTAAAGAGTAGGAGAAGTTCAACATAAAACTTGATAGCATAATTGGTTATGAGGTAACAAACACTTATGAATTGAGAAATTTCTTTTTTTTCTATGTCGTAGGTTGAAAAAGAATATGTTGTATCATGTTGAGGTAGGAGCCTTCTGTGGATTGTAGCCTGCAAAACACTAGTAGGAGTTGAAGCTTCCATTGAGGTAGGAGCCTCTTGTAGGTAGGAGCCTACAAAAAATACGATGTAAAAAGGAGTAGCAACTTACCTTCACATAACTTTCAGCATAAAAGTTCATGGTTTTCTTTCTTTGGGGTTTACACTTATATCTGGTGTCTTCATGTGTTTTATTCTTGCATTTTGTATGAATGCAATGTAGTCTTGATAAACATATCAACAAACTATTCTCCTTGAAATATGAAAAATAAATACAATAAATATTGAGCACAGACATAAATCATTAACTGCATAAGAATAAGATAAGTTGAGTAGAAATAAAGAAATAGATTACTGATTCACCCCCATCTTAGTAAATTCCCTTCTTAAATATCAAATGGTATCAGAGCCAATTCCTTCTGTAGTAGTCTAACAACTGAAAGGAGGTCCTAAGTAAGTAAAATGGCTAGCCAAGAAGGATTTTCAAAAAATAAGGCACCTCTATTTACTAGTACAATATATGCCTTCTGGAAAGCAAGAACGAAGACATATTTAATGTCTCTAGGAGTAGAAGTCTAGTATGTTGTATTGGTGGGGTATGAAGAACCAAAGGAAACAACTAGTGATAAAGATGCCAAACTGAATTTTGTAGCTAATGCAAAAGCTATGAATGCACTTCTCAGCGGTCTATGTGAGTATGAATTTATCAAAGTAATGCATTGTGAGACAACTATAGTTATTTGGGATAAATTAGAAAATATTCATGAAGGAGATAAAAAGGTGAATATGGCCAAATTAAAAGTGTATAGAACTCAGCTTGAAACATTAAAAATTGTAGAAATTCTAACTATAGATTAACTAGATAATGCAATATAACTAAAGAAAAATACTTGATCTACTTCTACAATCAAACTTATGGAAGCTTAATAGATTTGAGAAAGATCAAGCTGAACACATATAACTAGAAGCAGAATCAATGCACATGAAACACAGAAGAATACTCTAGGGAAAGCCTTAGCTAAAAACCCCACTATCTGTATTATCATAGAAGGTGGAAATACATCAATATTACACAAAGATTTAGCTCTCACAGCTAGCCAGCTCTTAGTACAATCGTCCTGGATGCTCACAGGCAAACAAGGCTTCTCACAAACCTTCTCCTCTGCCTTCCAAGCCTCATATTTCCTTGCGTTGTTTCTCCTGGGTGATCCTATTGTTACCAAGTGTAACACTAATCACTCACACTAATCTCACACCCTGTAAAACTGCGCAATCCTCAAGGAACCTCTCCTTGACTACATGGATGAGTTTCCTTTATAGGAAAACACATGCAACTGATAGTACAGTGTCTCTGTCTTTAATCTCAACTGGGTCTTTCTCTGAATAGCCATGCATGAGTTACTGATGAGAGAATCTTCAGTTATCTGGAGTACACTAGTTTGATGCATGCAGACATTAACTTACTGAACTCACAATTAGTTTCTCAAACTGTTTGGAACTAATTTAACTAGACATAACTAAGTTAACTGAGCTAACTAATTACAACTAAAATATAACTCATCATTATCTCCTTAATTAAGGGATAATCTCCTTAATTAAGGGATAATCTCCTTAATTTAAGGGATAACTGTTGCATGACTTCACAAAGACTTCTATCTTGAATTTCTCCAACTAATTTAACTCAAGATGAATTAATTAATTATTTTTCAAGCAGCTGGTGAGACTAAATTTGAATTTTAATTCAAGGAAAAATTAAAATTAGAATATTCTGGATTCTATTTTTATCATTTCTTGTTGTTGTTTTCAACAAAAATGAATGAAGATGAAGATGTAGCTAAATTATTTCTAAGGTTTGTTGAAGTTGTGAATATCATGCTGGGTCTAGCTGAAACAATCAATGAAAGTGTAATTGTTCAGAAAATTTTGTGGTCATTACTTTCTAAATTCAATCCTAAGGTTTCAACTATAGAAGAAACAACAAACTTTGATGCCTTGAACGGAGATCAACTATGCAACTCTTTAACAATGTATGAGATGAGAATTCCAAAAGGAAAGGCAACAAGTAGAGAGGCAACTTTCAAGGCAAATAAGCCCATAGAAAAAAGGAGCGGTCATGCTCAGGTTTTGATGAAGAAGAAGAAAGATTCGTCAGAAGGTTAAAGAAAGGCACAGGTAAGTATAAAGGAAAACTTCCATTTAAGTGTTTTAATAGTGGAAGAGTGGGACACTATGAATTAAAATTCCATTTTAAGAAAGAGGAAAATCAATTTAAAGGGAAAGAGAACAACAAGTCTAACAAAATATAGAAAGAGAGACAATTCAAAAAGAAAGGTTTCTATGCACAAGAAGATAGTAGTGGATCTGAAAGCTCTAACGAATCCTCTGTTGAAGATGGAACAAGTGAATTTATACTAATGGCCTTGGAAGAACTTGAAAAGGATTGTCAGGAATATGAAGAAGAAAAGGAAGGTGAGGTAGACCTTGAGGGGGAGTTAATCAGTGCCCTAGATGAAATAGAAAGGCTTAAACTTAAGAATAGAAAGAAGAAAGAGATCCTATTAAAACATGTAAAGGAATAATCAAATTCAAAAGACATTATCAAGTTGAAATTTGAACTTGAAGAAGTAAAGAAGGTGGAAGGCATTTTACTGCAGCAGATAAAAGAGAAAAACACGAGTGTGATAAATTAGAGGAAGAGGTGGTATGCCTAAAGAAAAAATTAGAGAAAGATCAGACTGAACTAAACATAAATATTTAGCAGATAAGAGGATCTAAAAAAATAGATGTGATATTGAATTCTCAAAGGTATCCACTCATAAAGACATGTTTAGGTTATGAGGGAGGATCCAGTAAATCTAAGACGGAGGATAAAAGGAAAATTACCTTTGTAAAAGCTGTTAGGAGAGAGGATGAAAGCTCACATTAATATAAGAATAAAAAGTTCAGCAACATTTCATCCTCAAGTGAACAACTATAAAAGGACATTGTCAGTGTAGTACAAGAAGCAAAAGAAATGGTCAATCAATACACAACCTATCAGAAACCTCACTTCTTCAGAAGACAAGGTTATTAAATTTCAAGTTGGTTAGATTTGCAAACAACATCCTCTACCAGGTACATATATTTTCTTTATGGATATTGTTATTACTGTAAGAAAATTGGACATAAAGCCAAAAATTGTAAACCTTATGTCAGAATAATTCATTTTTTGAATTTTAAGATGAGAAAGAATAGATTCACAAATGTTAAAACAAATATGAATATAGACAAAAGTGCATTTTCTCCATTCCTTGATATCACTAAATGTTTCTACTATCACAACTTTGGCACAAGACATATGAATGTAAGTTTAAACACAATATATTAAAATCTCAGAATACGTATAAAATAATTAGATGCATGCAATGGAGAAAAAAGGTAGAAGAAAAGAAACTTGACAAGTGTGACTTAGTTTTGTATGATCAAGATCAAACTAATAAATGGTACGTGGACAGTGGCTGCTCTAGACATATGAGAGGAGATAAAAGAAAGTTTGTTTCCCTCAATGAAAATAAAACTGGAAATGCCACATTTGGTAGAAATGAAGCAGGTAGAAATAAAGGAAAGGGTACAATCTATCTAAACAATAGAAGAGGAAAGGCTCAAGATGTATTGTTTATAGACGGTCTAAACATAACTTGTTGAGTGTAAGTCAAATGTGTGACAAAGGTTGTGATGTTCTTTTTAGAGCTTAAGACTATGAAATCGAGTTAATATCTACAGGGAAGGTTTTGGCTAAAGGAGTTCTAACTGAGAATAATGTATATATATTGAAAGAAGAGAATGAGGAATGCTACGTCAACAAACAAAATGAATCCTGGCTATCACATAGGATATTGGGGCATCTCAACTTTGATCACATCATCAAACTCAACAAGAAGAAAGAAGTAAGAGATCTACCAACAATAAAAAGGCCTCAAAACACTATCTGCAAGTCCTGCCAGATGGGAAAACAAACACGAACATCATTCAAAGTAAAAGATAAACTATCAAGAAGTAAGCCTTTGCAACTATTTCATATGGATCTGTGTGGGCCTTCCAGAATAAAAACACCAAGAGGAGAACAATATTTCATGTTGGTAATAGATGACTACTCAATATTAACATGGGTGGCATTTCTTAGATATAAGTTAGAAGCATTTGAAAAATTCAAACATTTAAGACATTGACATAAAATCAAACACGGTGCAAAATAAAGTGCATAAGGTCAGACAGAGGAGGTTAATTTACATCAAATGAGTTTGCAGACCTATGTAAGGAATGTGGGATAAAGCAACAATATACTATTGTAGGGACACCACAACATAATGGAGTCATAGAGAGACAAAAGAGGTCTGTTCAACAAATAGCTAGAGCCATGATGGAAGAAAGAAACATTACCCAAACCTATTGGGAAGAAGTGGTGCATACAGCAGTACACATTCTCAATAAAGAAAATCTTAGACAAAATTGTGATAAGACACTTTATGAACCGTGGCATGGGAAACCATCAACAATCAAACATTTTAAAGTGTTCAGAAGTAAATGTTATATCAAAAATAATGATGAGAAGCTGGGAAAGTTTGATGTTGATCTGATGATGGAATATTCTTGGTTTATTCATAAGAAAGTAAAGGATACAGGTGTTATAATAAAATACTGCATAAGATTGTGGAATGCATAGATGTAAAGGTTGATGAATAGCTACCCAATAAGAACAAGAACACAAGTTTTATCAATCCTCCAAACCATCATCATCATATCAATAAGGAGAATCAAATAAAAGATAAATAATTAGTAGATACTAAGACTCATCCAAAAGGACCTTCAAGATACACTCAAAAGAATCACCCTGAAAATCAAATTATTGGAGATAAAAGTGAAGGAGTACAAACAAGGAGAAAACTAGCAGAAAAGTCTGAGCAAGGTCATATAGCCATGTTGTCACAGATAGAGCCAAGAGTTTTGAGGAGGAAAGTAGAAACAAAATTTTGATAGATGTTATGAATGAGGAATTAGACCAAATTGAGAAAAATGAGACTTGGGAACTAACACCAAGACCTGTAGGAAAGAATATCATTGGCACAAAATGGGTTTTCAAAAATAAAATGAATGAATAGGGTCAAGTTGTTAGAGAAATAAATCCAAACTTGTTTGTAAGGGATACTTGCAAATAGAAGGACTTGATTACGAAGAAACATTTGCACCTGTCACGATATTGGAGGCAATCAAGATGTTTTTGGCCTTTGCATGCTACAATGATTTCAAGATGTATCAAATGGATGTGAAATCTTCTTTCCTAAATGGTGATCTTGAGGAAGAAGTCTCTATGGAACAGCCTGAAGGTTTCTCATTGACATATAATCCTAATTATTTATACAGGTTAAAGAAATAACTATATGGTCTTTAAAAAGTACCAAGGGCGTGGTACCCTAGACTAGACAAGTACCTTCAAAAAATAGGGGTTCAAGAGAGGAGGAGTTGATAGTAATCTATACATTAAGGCAAATGGAGATGAATTTCTGGTTATAGTTGTCTACATGGATGATATTATGTTTGCCATCAATAAGCATCATCTAATTGAATAGTTTGCTGAAGAGATGAAGGCTGAGTTAGAAATGTCTATGATCAGATAACTTACCTTTTAACTAGGGCTCCAGATCCTACAAAACCCTGGAGGCATATTCATTTCTCAAGAGAAATATCTAAGAGATATGTTGAAAAGATTTCAAATGGAAGACTGTTGGGTAGCGGATCCCCCCACAACATTTTTTTGGGGCTTAAAGCTCGAATCTTGGTCAACGTAATGGAAAGACTTCGTGAAGTACGGGCGTGGAGCATGAAAGTCTAGGATGAGTCATAGGGTTGTCCGCCCTAAGAATTGTAAAATAATGTAAAGTTGTGTCGGCCTACCCATGGTCTGTGGACCATGGAATTGTATAAATAGAGCGAGGCTCTAAGTGTAAAGATGGTTTTTGGTGGCCAACAAGTCATAGATAGATGTGAAGGCATGGTTAGAGGCTAGAAGTATATCTGAAGTGTATTGGGTCGTAGTAGTAGGAAGAGGCTCCGCAGCTGAGTGCGCAGAGGCCAAGTAGAGTCTGCAGTTGAGTGCGCGGACCCCTGCAGCTGAGTGTGCAGGGTGGAGTTGAGTCTGTAACTGAACTAAACTTGAGTATTAATAAACATAAGGTTGATTTAGAATATTGTGCATCTATTTGTGGATCTGTATTTCTATGTTCTGGTTATCTTTATGCATTTATATTGTTTTTGATTACGCGCACTGATCTGAAAGTTGAATAAGTAATAAGAATATTGGGCCTGCACAAACTAAGTCAAAGCATTAATATACCATAGTAAGGATCGAGATTCGGGATAATACTGTAGTCATGCCCCTTGCGAAGGTGCGCATGGGTCGCGAAGGATAGAAAGCTCCACAGGGTAGTGTAGTGCACAAGTTAGGATCGCGAACCTCCAGAACCCTCATCAAGACATCCCTAGGGTGCAGAAACCTGGTTCCAGCACCCTCCCATACTACTTCGAGTGAGACCTTAGTCTGCGCTCCACGGACTGTTGCCGAAAGGGCCAGTAGTACCAGGATTTACTTGGCTAACTCGCTGTTGAACTTGGGTTAGGCCCCACCTAGCCAACAAATGGTTTCATTGCCAGGACTGAGATCTGCCTAAGGGATGTCTGATGTGGTGCCACTGGAACCCAACAAAGAAGGAAATTGAAGTGTGGTTAGACAAGAAGATTCATGAATTCGTGACACAGGAAAACAAAACTCGGAAAGTATTTGAGAAAAAGTGGCTGGATAGCTACGTGTATACGGAAATCCTTGAAATTTTATTTGCATCCCTTCCGTCTGAGCTATATAAGTGGATTGTGAAGTTAGCTGATAGCCAGGGTAGGTGTAGGCTCGACAAACAAATAGTGTGGACTCTGGACTTAGTGCACAGACTAGAGGCATCAGAAGGTAAGATCACGCGAGTTGTGGACCATTGGCTCGACCAAATAATAGGGGTATTTATCACTGAGTTAGCGGTAGACAAGACCGTGAGCTACAATGAAGAAGAACGATGCTTTCTCAAGGGATTGCAAGGTAAGTATATTAAGTATTTAAATACTTAGATTAATATGCTATTGCGTGAAAAGCGGGTCATGCAAATACATTAATGTTTTGGATGACGTGGAGCAGAAAAATCTACAAAAATAGCGAAGAATTAGAAAATAGTCCCTTAATTTCACCTTCACGAGAAAGTGAGGAAGAGCTCGCTAAGGTCTCTCCGAGAAGCACGGTCAGTTTTATAAGGCAACGCATTTCGTGGTTACCACCTCCACCCATGCCACCCCTCACTTCACCTCCCTCACCTCCATCTCCACCCACTCCACCTTGACCACCCCCACAGTTTAGTATGGCGAACGTGATCAAGTTACAAGTATTCGGAGGAGTAAGGAATGAAGATCTAGACCAATTCTGGTTCGTGATAAGAGCAGTATGGGAAGCGCGAGTTATCACGGATGACAACATTAAGAAGGCTACATTGGTGAGCGCACCGCAAGATCGTGCGTTGACATGGTATATCAAGCACTCTAATGTCCACCCAAACACAGGAATAGCACAAACCCAGATCGCGCTGAAACACAATCAATCATTGGGTTTAAATAAATCGTGATGCTCCAGAGTGAGACTCCCTGGGATTTGGATCAGTGGCTGAAGAGCATGATCCACGAAGCTAATATGACGCTGACAAATGGATGGCATCGTGCATGGTTTTTTGCATATCTGACACTGCACTTGAGGACGATGCTATCACAACAAAAACATTCCACCCAGGCCGAAGCGTTGGAAATGGTGATGAGGTTGCATGAGACCTCGATAGAAGACCCTAGGTTGGGAGTTCAAAAAATCCACGTGTAACTACAAAACCTATGCTTGGAAATGAAAAGTTTGAAGCAGGATAGGCCACCGCAACCAGAGGCACGTGAGGAAGTATAGTGCATAAAATGTAAAGACCAAGGCCATGACAAGGATCACTGTCCAGTGTTCGCAAACTACTTGGTAGGAGGTGGGCCAGTGTCATTGAGACCAGAGGCATAGGCAGGTCCGAGTTTGACACCCTCGTTATGGTGTGCGATCTGTCATATAGGAGTAAAACACACGACAAATAATTGTCATTTGTTGCAGAAGTATACATAGACTACCCAATAGTTGTTTTGTAATTTCTGCAGGTTAGTAGACCATGACGAGTGCACTTTTTGTAGCTATGAGCTAATGATGGATCAGACCCTAGCCTATAGGATGCAGACAGAAACGTGAGCCCTTGACCCGGCTGCAGGGATGGTGCGCTGGATTTCAGGGGCGAGATTGAGGATGAGAGGATATGGGACCAGGAAGGAGCCGCGGACAGTTAATTTGTTACAATTGCGGAGGACCAAGGCACTATGCCTGCAATTGTACCAACTCAACGAGGATATCCTATTTTTACTGTGCACAGTTTGATCATGAAATGATAGATTGTCCTACGTTGATCACACAGATGCACGAAAAGGGGGCATTGCAGCCTCTTTCAACTCAGAATATACAAATGATGAGGTCTGAACCACGTGAACAAGACCCGAATGTGAACATGATGCTCAGAAGTGGTGCGACCACGAGGGAGGATAAGGAGAAGCAGCCAGAGGAAGATACATGGGTTCGCAAAGCTCCTGCAAAGGAACTTGAGTTTGACTTAGAACGTGCAAAGGAGACGATCATGGAAGCTAAGAAGAGCTTCATGGAGGCCTCCACTTCTGGTAGTAAGGATCAACTAGAGCCAGGAATGGATCCTTCCATGCTCACTACCTTTCTGGAGACATGCATGAAACTGCCGCACGATAACAAGGCAGTTCAGGGGCTACAGGAGCTGGTCACTAGGTGTGTGGGGTTAGGAGAACCGCGTGTAGTCTAGAAACTAGGAAAGCATGCACTACGCACCCGGGGGGGGGGGGGGGGGGGGGGGGGAATGAGATTGATGACACAAATTGGTGAGTACGAAATGGATCAGGTAATCCTATATCTGGGGTCGGACGCGAATGTATTACCGAAGCAAACATGGGAACATATGGCTAGGCCCACATTACAATAGTCGCCTATCCAATTATGCATGGCAAATCAATAGAAGATTTTGCCCATGGGAAGGTTACAAGGAGTAACAGTTGATATTGAAGACATCAGCACACAGACGGCTTTTGAAGTGATAGATATTGTCGATGACAACAATCCCTATCCCGTGTTGTTAGGAATAGACTAGGCGACTGATATGAACTAAGTCAGCAATCTGAAGAAGTGTAAGATGATCTTCAAGAAAAATTCGTTACACATAGTAGTCCCATTGGACCCAGTCGAAGGAGTGCGCTACACTGAACCAGTGCGTGATGATGAAAGCAACAATGAGCTGGATTGTATTTACAAGATAACTGCATGCATCCAGGATCGGGTGAATCCGACCATAGATGAGAGAATCTCATGGGAGTGTGAAAGTTCCAGCACATTGGATTCAGACGAGGAAGTAGAACGATGGCAGAGTCGATTGCACGAAGAAAAAATGTTGAATTGCAACATGATGATTAAATCACTGCGGTGTGTAACAACAGAGACACTGGAGTTGCCGACATATGATGGATCAACAACGGTGGATGAATTCTTGAGAAAATTTGAAAGCACAGTACCATAGCAGCAGTGGTTCGATGCGTTGAAAGGGGCACTGCGCGCAACACCCGTACGATGGTGGGATACACATCAAGGCAATTTTGATGACTAGCATGGATGTAGAATATAGATCCACCTACGGTTTGGAAACCCCCAGCTTCGAATGAGATTCAGGTAGCTAGGACTAAGTAGCTTGCGCGCTCACCTGTGCAAATGGGTGCAGACATGTGTTATGCAATCCCCACAAGCACACCCCAAACTAAGGATTGAAAATTGGAATAGGACGCAGTAATAGGAAAGGCGACGCGCACCACAAGCATTCCACAAAGAAGCATTCAAGAAGGTACATGGAATCCTGACCAACGTTCACCAGGAAATATGAACTGATTGGGACCTACGCGTACTAGTGGTTTGATGGGCCTATAAGGCCATATGTCAAAACCTGAGCGCGACACTGATTCTAAAACTGAGGAGTAGAGTTGAGATTTTGGAAAGGAATCTACACACAATAGCTCTCCCAGTCGAGACAGTACACGAGGACCCGAGCAAATAAATTATGCAGTTACAGGAAGCCATTCATCGAGGGAACCTCAAACTTCACAAACTCGAAGAAAATCAGGTATGGATGAGGAAGAAAAGCATGGTAATGGACACAGAAATCAACAAATTAGAAATCAAAATTGTGCAAGAATGTTGTGCCAAGAAACGAAGAATGACAAGACAAGATATGGGCAGCCATACTACTTCATTAGAAGATGGCCGCCAAGAATTTGTGGCTCTACTACCATGGCTGTGACTGCACTTCACCAGACAAAGTAACCAGGGGAGCGCACCACATAAGAACGAATGCGAGGCACTGACTGTCGTGAGGCTAATTACGGAGTGCTTGTGAACCAGGCTAGAATGTGAATCGAAGCCTCGCACTGGTGGTGCGACCACCTGACTATCCATAGGGAGCACAATCTCAGCACTCCAAGCAGTTGAAAGAGGGTGTGGGACAATAAAAGAGTCTATATGGGAGCTGCATGACAAGGAGGTTGCGCGCAGGATCAGTATGCCACAAGGGTCATGCTCACTCATAGGAGGCTACGTTGCCATGTGGGTAGGTTGGGAAGTGATTGTTGCGGTCACTATTCCTAACAAGATGTCCCATTTAAGACAATGAGAAGCAGGCGACGGGAAATTAAGACACGAAGTTAGGACTAGATTTGGGGCAATCTGCCACGAATATCGCATTAATGAGTCGAATGCAGGGGGAACGGTTGAATTTGAATTCAAGGAGGCCTATAAATCACAGGTGGTTATCCACTGAACAACCCTTGGCATTTTGAGCATTCCGTTGTTGTGCTATCAATTAGGTATGGACCTTATGAATTTAGAGGCTTTGAGAGCAAGTTCAGTGTTTGAGACACTGCTAAAGGAAACATAGGACTTCGTGAACAATATGATGTCGACACCTAAGGGAGCCACATAGAACCCTACGCCACTGGTGGGGAATGCACTAGAAATTCTAAAATCACCCTGGACGCTGAGGCCAAAAAAGGATCCACAGGCAGCAAGACCGATTCATATGTCTCCGCCGAATCCGTCATTCGGTAAAATGTCTATGGAAGACAAGGGCAAGACTGTTAATCTTGACACAAGGAGGAGGATGTTCATGCGTTCGTAGAAGAGATTGAGGTGAATGAAGAAATGGAGGAAGACATTCAACCAATACGCGTTGCAGCGAAATTGCCCAAGTATGTCCCTTTGCAGAAAGGGAGAGTAAAAGTACCCAAAGATATGGATGCCATTAAGAGCGCACTCCAAACCCCGCTCCTCCTAGAGGGAATTTTGTTTGAAGGGTTGGTTCTAGGCCACATACCCACGATGAAATTTGAAGATTGGGACCTCGCGAATAGTGAAATTCCCACATTTGGAGACTAGCCAACTCATGAAACAAAGCAAGGAGGGGTCAATTATAGCACTAGAGCCACGGAAATGGTTGCGCACTATGGAAGAGGCCAGGCTACTCCACCTTCTATGGATTTCACACTTTCACCGAGCACCGATCACGATCTTCGTCATTAGGCAACTTATTTGTGTGGTGCAAGATGGGTACTTGTGGCTGGAGGATCCCATTCCCATTCCCATCACGACGGAGATTATTCACAAGATTTCTCAGCTTCCCTGTACGAGAAGGAACCCCGCGGAAATAGCTGCAAAAGCAGAGATTTGGCGCTCGCAGAGGCCAGGAAGGAGAAATACAAGTTGGAGAAGAAGCAGAGGGGCTAAGTAATTAGTAGCATTCAAGACAAAGGGGTGCGCATAGCCACCCAGCTGTTGGCAGGAAAAGTGATGAGAAAATGTCGCGGCAACGAGGTACCAGTGACGGTCGTCGCACTGGCCGAACAATGCGCAGAGGGGGTACAATTCAACTAGGTGCAATTCCTATGCAAGGAGTTTCTGACGAACTACAAGGAGACCCAGGAGCAGGGTAATACTTTCCACTACACATGGTTTCTCTTATCCATCTTGTTGGTTGTAGGGGAATTGCCCGAGGACATTCAGTTTCCTCCTCTTGAATAGGACTTGCCAAAGGCGGCTCTCGGTGACAAAGGACGCCACGCGAATTCGCGAGACTAAGATCTTCTAGATACTCATGGAGGCAAGCATTTGGATGTGGATCAAAAAAAGGTCGCGCCTATCCCCCATGGTTTACAACACTCTACGGAGCTTTGCAGACTTTAAGGCAGATATGCACAATGTGTATATTAAGGCGCGGAAGTATCTAGAGCAAAAATGTACCAAACTCCCCTTCATTGCGATCGATGACCTTGTGTTCACTGTGCTTGACTCATGGCCACTGGAGTGGCATGCCCTGGATCTGGCAATGCACGATGAGACAGTAATACAAAAACATAAGGATGCAACCAAGCTACTGGCACAGCAGAAGCGCAACGAGCAGTTTGATGAGGAGGTAAGGGCTTCCCGCGAGGTAGCAAAAGCCACTGCGGAGCAAACCAAGGTCGTGGAAAAAGCAGCAACAACACTGACAACTGGGGCCACCATGACACAGGAGGAAAGAGGCCTGGACCTAACCACAGGACAGGGGACCGACGACACGGCGGAAGGCACGGACCCAAGCATGACATTAGCACAACTGAAATAGTTGTGCGATACGGAACGAACAAGGCCACAGAAGAAGACCAAGGCTTCCAAAGTGGATGGTGAACCTATTACACTGACAGAGGGTGACCTATACGACATTGGTGACATAGTTCGCGAGGTCATTAGGGAAGCGCTCCAGGAAGCAATGTTGGAGTAGCGGAATGTGTTGGGGGTAGTCAGGGCACAACTGCAGGGACTTCAGGTGTGGCCCCCACAAGAGGGAACGGTAGCCGTCTACGGTGCCATGGGTACATCAGCAACAGAGCAGTTGTTGCGGGCCAAAATGGCTAACACCGTCGTGCTGCCAGAAGGAGCACTGGCAGCGGATAGCATGGAGGATAGAGCCGCGGTATGCCGGATCAAGGGACTTGGCTTAAACTTGGTTGCCCTTCCGCGGGATAGTTTATATCAGCTGCAGGACGGAGTGACAGCAGAACTTTGTGCTAGGGAAGGACGCGCAGTGCAAATGCTCGGTGAACAATGAGTCAACATCGAGCAGCTTAGCCTACAACGCGATGAAGCGTTGGTGCATAAGTAGCAGCTGGAACAGATAATAGAGGAAACATGTCGCCATGCCCTAGAGCTAGAAAGTGCGACAGACCTACCAATAGGAGTGCGGATTCACAAATTGGCTAGTGGATTCTGCGAGGCAAAGGAGGAAGTAACGAGGATCCAACTAGACCTCAACCTTAAAATTGTTGAACTGCGATTGAAGGCACACTCATCCATGCCCCCGGAAGTTCATGAACAACGCGTTGACAATATCCAAAAGGGGCTGGAAGAAATTAGATAGGCAGTGCAGACCTATACCAATTTTTTGGAAGAATCCTTCGGGATCCTCACTGCCTTATAGGAGGACCCCACCATATAGCACTTGGAAATAGAGGCGCATGAGCTACAAATGCAATATGATAGTGTGCATGGGATTGTGTAGACAGTAGTCTTGACCCATTGGCTCGCGAAGTTACAATAGGCAAAGGCATTGAAGGAGCAAGTGGATGCATGCATCCAGCCTTGGATTGATGAGGCCTTCCTCATCACCACTGCCATCAAAGGAAAGCTCGCACAGATGAAATTATTGCATGCTCTAAGATAGGGATTTTCCCCTGACAGTGAGCATTCAGCCAAGTGTGTAGAGCAAATCCAGCAAATGGCAGAATAGTGCGCTGTGGACCGTCGCGCAGCTCAGGCACAGTTGGAAGGGCTTTGTGCCAAGATCACTATACAATGACTCAGGACGAGTCATGATGATTGTGTTGGGGACTTGTTGGGCAGCGGATTCCCCCCACAACATGTTTTTGGGGCTTAAAGCCTGACTTTTAGTCAATGTAATGTAAAGACTCCATGAAGTACGGGCGTGAAGCGCAAAAGTTTAGGATGAGCGATAGGGTTGTCCTCCCTAAGAATTGTAAAATAATGTAAAGTTGTGTCGGCCTACCCATGCTCCGCAGACCATGGGATTGTGTAAATAGAGAGAGGATCTAAGTGTAAAGATAGTTTTTGGTGGCAAGCAAGTCATAGATAGATGCGAAGACATGGTTAGAGGCTAGAAGTGGATCTGAAGTGTATTAGGTCGTAGTAGTAGGAAGAGGCTCTGCAGCTAAGTGCGCAGAGGCCAAGTAGAGTCTGCAACTGAGTGTGCGGACCCAGTTCTATAACTGAACTAAACTTGAGTATTAATAAAGATAAGGTTGATTTAGAATAGTGTGCATCTGTTTGTGGATTTGTATTTCTATGTTCTGGTTATCTTTATGCATTTATATTGTTTCCGATTACACGCACTGTTATGAAAGTTGAATAAGTAATAAGAATATTGTGCCCGCATAAACTAAGTCAAAGCACTAATATATCACAGTAAGGATCAGGATTCGCAGATAATACTGTAGTCATGCCCCTTGTGAAGGTGTGCATGGGTCACGAAGGATAGAAAGCTGCGCGGGGTAGCGCAATGCATAGTTTAGGATCGTGAACCTCCAGAACCCTCATCAAGACATCCCTAGAGTGCGGAAACCTGGTTCCAACACCCTCCCATACTACTTCAGGTGTGACCTCAGTCCACGTTCCGCAGACTATTGCCGAAAGGGCCAATAATACCGGGATTTTCTTGGCTAACTCATTGTTGAACCTGGGTCAGGCTCCACGTAGCCAACAAAGACTCTAAACTTGTCTCAACCCCATGATTACTAGATGTAAACCATGTGCAGATGATTAATCACCTAATGTGGACCAAAAGCAATATAGATCTATTATAGGGAGTTTTTTATACCTAGCAGCTTCTCGATTGAATATAATGCTGGCAGTCAGATTAGTAGCAAGGTATCAGTCAACACCCAAATAGAGTCATTTATTACCAGCAAAAGAATATGCAGGTACTTGAAGGGGACTACAAGCTATGGTCTATGGTATCCTAAGGGTAAGGTTTTTACTTCGAAAACATACACAAATGCAGATTGAGCAAGCTCTGTGTATGACAGAAAAAGTACGAGTGGCGGTTCATTTTATCTAGGAAAATCATTGGTGGCGTGGCTAAGCAAAAAACAAACATCAATATCTCTATCTACCATAAAAGCTGCAGCATGTTGCACTCAAGTATTGTGGATGAAACAAACATTGCAAGATGTGAAGATACATTTTAATGAACCTATAACTATCAAGTGTGACAATACAAGTACAATAAGTATTTTAAAAAATCATGTGCTCCATTAAAAGACTAAACATATCCCTATAAAGTACCACTTTCTCAAAGAACAAGTGGCTCTGAAAATAGCGAAGATGGAGTACATACCCACAAAGGAACAAATAACATACATATTTACAAAACCCCTTGCTAAAGAACCATTTGAATATTTGAGAAACAAACTAGGAATAGTACGTACAAAATCTCTTCACTAATTTGACTTCAAAAGGAGAACCTAAAAGACTACGCAGTATATGAAATTTGAGAACGAGCTAAGGGGGATATTATTAGAGCAAGAAGAAGTAATGAAGAGGAACACAAATCTTATGATAATGATAAGAATTTGAAGCAATTAAAGAGGTCGAAAGAATAAATGCATCATCAAAGTGGGAAATCAAGTCATGCTTCCTAGGAGTTATGAACATCAATAAGGTTCACCATTCAAAAGCACATTCTTCAATGATTTTTTTTTTCACATATGCACAAAATTGTAAATAAATTTTTGTAAGTAGACACAATACTAGTACTGTTAAGACAATTGCATATCTATTTGGTATCTATTCATGTTATGTTGAAAGTTAAGCATAACTTATTGTGAAATTGCATCATCAATTTTTCTCAATATTCTTCATTCTCTGATTGCACCAATAAACATTGTGATGATTCGAGTTAAAAATTTGATGTATAAATCCTAAGAGCCATCCAAATATAAACATGGAAGCAAGAGAAAAGATACTTCCATCAAGCGGAGCAACAAACTTTATATATATTTATGTTTGATTTATAGATGCATTCATCATGAACCTATAGAAAATCTGATGGTAAGCTAACCTGATAATGCAATATAAATCAAAGTAGAATACTATAACCTACTTATACTCCCAATTTGCGGAAGCTTAAAGATCGAGCTGAACAATAAAACCAGAAGAAAAGGAATCAATGCACAATACATATGAAAATACGTTTGGGGAAAGCCTCAGCTAAAGACCCCACACTATTGTATTATCATACATGGTGGAAATACATAGGAATTATACAAAGCCTTAGCTCTCACAGCTAGCCAGCTCTCAATACAATCCTCACAGATGCTCACAGACAATCTTGGCTTCTCTCCAGCCTTCCTCTCTGCCCTCCAAGCTCATATTTCCTTGCGTTGTT
Source organism: Pinus tabuliformis (assembly GCA_031772625.1). Taxonomy (NCBI): domain Eukaryota; kingdom Viridiplantae; phylum Streptophyta; class Pinopsida; order Pinales; family Pinaceae; genus Pinus; species Pinus tabuliformis. Next base: position 436,150,973 of record CM062806.1, on the reverse strand, counting down.
CCTTGTGGATGATTTCCCTATTACCAAGTGGATGATCTTCCTCTTACCAAGTGGAACACTTTCTCCAAAACTACACAATCCTCAAGGATTAAATTCTTGACTGCATGCATTAGTTTTCTCCATGAGAAAACACATGCAACTGATAGTGCACTGTCCTTGACATTAATCTCAACTGGGTCTTTCTCAGAATTAAGAAATTCATGAGTTTCTGATGAGGGAATCTTCAGTTAACTAGAGTAGCACTAGTTGAGTGCATTAATGCATCAACTAACTGTTAACTCACTATTAGTTCCTCAAACAGTTTGAACTAATTTAACTGGACTTAACTCAGTTAACTAAGTTAACTAATTACAACTCAAATATAACTCAATCTTATCTCCTTAATTTAAGGGATAACTCTTGCATGACTTCAGAAAGACTTCTAACTTGAATTTCTCCAACTAATTAATTTAAAATAAACTAATTAATTATTTCCAAGTAGCTGTTAGGACTAAATTAGATTTTAATTCACAATTTAATTCAAGTACAAATTATATTGGAATATTCTTGTTGCCATATTTCAACACTCCCTCTCAACAAGAAGGGGATTATCTGCCATCCTGATCCTGTCTCTATGGAACTCGAATTTACACTATAAAAATGCCTTTGCTAAAATGTTAGCATCTTGCTCCTCTGTCGAAATATACTGCAGCAACATGATCCTCTCCACCTGTGAAAATCCATGGGCAAAAAATCTTGCCTTATGCTTCTTCACACTACCATCAGTAGCTTACTTTACCTTGTAAATCCAATGAGAACTCACAACTAACTTGTTCTCCGGTCTCGGAACCATGTTCTAAACACTGTTACGAACTATGGAGTCATACTCCTCCACCATAGCATCAAACCAAATTGGCTGCTGCACTGCTTCCTCAAAGGAAGATGGCTTGGTCTCAACACATTCCCCAGCAAGGGCCATGTATCCAGTGTACCTCTCAGGTGATCTACTCTGTCTGCGCTGAGAAGATGGTGCTCCCACTTTCTCCCTCGCATCGTCCAACAATATGTCAGCTTCTCTTGTGACTTCTGTCCATCTTTAGAAGACTCTGCTTGAGTGGATGTGTCCACTCCTGGGACCTCTATATGCGGCTACTCCACGTCAGTCTGAGGCTCCTCCTCCTTAGGAACCAACCGTTCCTCCATAGCCTGTAGTTGGAGCTCCCTTGTAGAGCTGTAACAAGGGTCTTTCTCACCTCTAGTTATCTCACATTACAAGTCAATCCGGGAGCGTTTTGTTATTGTAAAGGGTATCTCAATTTGAGGCTATTTGTCAGAGTAATGCTTAGTAGTATAGGTCTAAGAAATACAAGAGTAAACGGATTGTAAGCTATGGCTACATTACTTTTTCATAAAGAAATCACACGCGGCAACTTTATCAGTCAAGGGTACGGAAGTAGTAACCCATCCCTCTAGAAACTGATGAAGGAAAAGGAATTAGAGTATGGATCATGGATCTGGGAGCATAATAGCGTCTGCTGTGTCTCACGACAGCCTTGATCCTCCTCCCACACCAAACCAATGAATGCAAGTAAAAAGGAACAGCAAGAAAGCAGAATGGAACGGCAATTCAGAAATGGAACAGCAGTAAAAGGAACGGCAGTAAAGAAACTAAATCTCGCGAGTTCAACACTCTCAATTCTTGGTATCAACCTACATACAAAGAAAGAGAAATCTTTTGTACAAGCAGACAACTTAATCAAATGGAACAGCAAACCACCACAAACAGGAAACGTCAATCATATGTACACATAATCTGAAATGATCACCAGTAGTCCACACACAACGTTAATTCCATCTTCTTATGATCATCACTCCAACCATATGTAGCTAAAACATTCCACTTATAAATTCTGTAACAGAAGTGAACAACTCAGAACAATATTATGTGATCAATTCTGGAAATATGATGTAAACTTGTTACAAAGATTTACGAAAGGAAAACTACTGGTGAACGAGTATGGAACAGCATGTAAGTATATCAGACTATTAAGAACAATAAACAAACCACACAAAGCCAAACTGTAATAATACAATCAGCCAGTGTCTGTTGGAGCCGGGCCCTTAGCTTCCAATGGCACACCGCCGTAACTTACTTCAGATGCAGGAAGAAAGTAACACCAAATATATTATATTAACGCATCAATGATAGTACAGCAAAACTAAGTCTCAAAGAGACTCGATAGTTTGAGTTTAAACCAACTGTGAAGTCTATAAACAGAAAGTAAAGATACAAGATAATCAAAAAGTCCATGAAGTCTTCGATGCTGCCCCTTTTTATACAAGTAATGGCGGAGTTAACTAAACAACAAAATAATTGAAAGTAACGATCCCTCAGGATCAAAGATCCTGAGGGATCTGTTAAACTGTTAACTCCTCTCTTTTCTCTGCCTAGCCTTCCGAACTGACAGTCCTTCATCTCGTCCCGGATTGATCTGCCTTGATTTACTCGCCCTGGTCTGGATTTTATTTGGTTTTGGAGGGACAGCTGTTATCTCCTCATGGAATTCTCGTTTTGCACCGCGCCTTCCCACTTTTGTCTTTTCCTGCATAGAGAAGATAACTATTAGTGATTGGGTCATTCGTGCTTATTCTCATTACATTCTCCTTATTTTATAACAAAGAAAAGGTTACAACTATTGCTTGAAACACCACTAAGTTATTCGTTAAAACATACCTTTCCAATGCTCTACACACCCCCCGGCTTACTCTGTTTCATGGCCTCATGAAAACGTTATAATTAACATGGAGAGCGGTAAGAGAATAGGCGGGAGAGGGCACCTCGTGAGGAGGTCTGCAACCATAGTGAGCAACCAGATTATCAAAGAATTGATTCAATTGATCTGCAGGCATATTATACAAGGCCTGGTACCCAGGTGCAGGGTGCCAAATAATCGGGCTACGGAACCGGTATCCTAACCAAGACGGCCCAGCTTGCAGAATGCGTTGGCCATAAAGGCTCAACCGTTCAACAGCCAACTCAAAATTCTCATATTTGAATGGCTCCCTGAGCTGGATGCTTGGGGTAGAAATCCGATAGCGGAATTTGGCAGCATCCAGGGCAAAATCCTTAATAGCCAAAAAGTATTCCAAGCTATTTCGGATCAAATCCTCATGCATGGGTCCTAGCAGTTCTATGACGCCCGGGGTTCTCATAAGGCTTTTGTGTGATTGCCATAGGTGAACTGGGTTTCTAGGCTCGGCTCTGACCCATAGATCTAGGCTGTTCTCCTGCCTCTGAAAGGCATTGTAAGCCCTAAGCCACTTTAACTGATTGACCCCAAATGAAACAAAGGCTTGTAGCTGTATATCTCCCACGAAAGGGCCAGGGTTTAAATCAGTTTCCTGCTCAAGCACCATATTGTGAAAATAGAATTCACATAGTAACCATTGGACCTTAACCCCATAATGTTTGCAACAATCAATAAAATCATTAACAGTATTAATCTGAATAGGGGCACCTGCCCTGACAGCTTTTATTTTCAATCTTAAGTATCTTTCAAGGAGAAATAAAGCATAATTCTTTGCAGGGGCCCTGCAAGTCAAAACATCACTATACAGCGAACATACAGTGTCCAATTGTTTAATAACAGCATCTAGTCGACGCGTTACCTTAGCAACCTTTTCCTGCTCCTTCTGCCATCCTTCAAAGGCCTGACTCTCTGATTGACTCATGTTCCGCAGTTGCTGCTGCAGTTCTTCATGTTTTTCCCGAGGGATCATTTGTTCCTTTAACTGCTCAGCTTCCTGCTGCAACTCCTCGTATTTTTCCCGAGGGACCATTTGTTCCCTTAGCTGGTCAGCCTCCTGTCGGGCTTGCTTCATCTTGTGGTGCAAGGCCTTGGTTTTTGGATCCTTTTTCCATGATCTCTCAGAGGCAGGGAGTTTTACCTGGACCTTCACGTTTCGCTACCTGGAATTCATATCCCGAATTATCCCTAAAGGTGGTGCCTCAGTTTGGACTGCTTTGTTTTCCCTTTCTTTCTTAACATGAATAAAGGGGTACGATGGCCCCTCTGTAAATGGAATGTCGTCTTGCGGCTCGGTTTTGATTGGAACGGCAGTTGGTTCCAATGGGCTATTTAGAACAGCAGTCTGTTCCTTAGCGTCAATAGGAACAGCATTCTGATGTTCCATATCAGATGGAACGACATTTTGATGTTCCATATCAGATGGAACGGCATTTTGTTCCTCAGTGCTGGTTGGAACAGTCGTAGGTCTATCAGCAGAGTATTGACCTACGAGACGCCTATAAGCCCCTTGCCTTCTCATCTGACAGGACCCTGCTGCATTTGTCCTTATTTTTCTCCTTATGGTCCTTCTTATTCTCAGACTGGCTTTCAAACTTCGAATTTTCTACCGAAGCTGGGCTATAATATTCAGCAGTCTCTGCTGTTTCTTTCTCAATTTCTTAATTTCTCTTGCCTTGGCAGTGGGCGCATGAGTGGCCCTCAGTTCTGCTCCTCTTTCATCGAGGGTTTCTTCTGGCATTCTGGGAATGAACTGTTCCCGACAAGCATTTTCATTCTCCACGTCATCAGCAGGTGGGTTTTCTTCTGGTGTCTTGGGAACAGATTGTTCCCGGTTGGTATTTACATTTTCTTTGTCAACAACAGGGGCGTTTTCTCCTCCTGCCATTTCTTCATGCAATTCTTCATGCGTCTCTTCCCCAGAGGGTCCTTCAGGAGGGTCTGCTGGACTGGAAGGTGAAGCATAATCTCCCAGGCTGGCCAAGATGGTGGCCAGCTCTTCTTCCTCCACGGGGTCCTGTGGCGGGCTGTCCCCCAATTGTTCCATTTCTTCCTCCTGAATTGGTTGCTCAGTCGCTGCCTCCGGATAGTCGGCCTCGGCCTCAGAGTCAGAATGTTCATTTCCTTCCTCGGCTTCTGCTTCGTTCTCAACTTGTTCCACATTTTCCCTCGAGGGTTCCTGTTCTGGCACTGGTGGCTCATCTGTTATTTCGATCGGCTGGTCAATGCTTAGCTGGATTTTCTCCAGCCTGCCTTTTATCCTTGCCAACCGAGCTGACTTCCTAGGCCTCTCGGGCTGTTCGGGTGTGCTGGCCACCTGTTCTTCCACCACCACCTTTCTGCGTTTTTCAGATTGTTCTGGCGTGCCAGAGGAATGCCTGCGTTTCAAGGCAGCACGCTCTTCTGTGGCCAGTTCCTTATGTTTTTCTGCATGTCCAGATGCTCTAGAGGAACGTTTTCATTTTACTGACTCCGTGCGTTTCTTGGGTTGCTCGGGTGTATCTGAGGAGTGCTTGGGTTTTGGTGATTCTCTGGGCTTCTTGGGTGCTTCAGAGGTACTAGCGGGATGCTTAGCCTTTGGGGATGGTGATGCCACTCCCCCTCCAATTGTTGTAATAAGCTCCCCCCAGCTACTCTGCTGCTGAGTGAGACTGTGGCTCACTATCAGGCGGATCAACCCATGGTGGCTAACCACTGCGTCTTCATGGTGTGCCTTTTTCAGGCTCCGAGAGGCATCATGCAGTAATGAATTTAACAATGCAGGGAGATTCACAGAACATTTTCCTTTTAACACAGCCAGGAGCTTAAGGTGACGCGGTCTTACCACATCTTTTTGCCCCTCGCAGGTGATGTAGCTCTGCACCACCTTTGCCAATTCGCTCCAGGGTTCTCCTAGCGTTGCCGGCAGCACTCCTTTTCCCTTCACTGTTAGATTCTGTCCTTCGTCTTGGAAAATTTCTATGATCTTTTGCAACCTCTCTTTCTTTATCGTCCATATTGGTCCTGAGGCTGGTAATCCTGTTACTTCCGCGATTATTTCCTTCGTGACCATTATCTGCTTCCCTCCCACTACAGAGTGTTCTTCCTGCAAATTCTGCAGGAATTCCATGGCCACAATTTCATTTGATTCACGCAGGCGGCTAAAATAAGTTAGCCACCACGCCCTTTCTAGGATCTCCCAAGCAGCTTCGGAGACTACTAGCTCACTAGGCTCGCTTCTGATAGCCTTGCCTCCCATGGTTCTGTTTCGGGATCCTAGATGGAACAGCAATTACCTGTCGCAAAGAACGTAATCGCAGCAAGAAAAAAACACAGAGCATGCATGAAAATAGATTGTAAATAACAACTTTTTGCAAAAATAGCATTGTCATGCCGTTAACCCATACCGTACCTTCGTACCATATCATTTCCGAATGATGTGCTAACACGTAGCCGGCGGAGTAATGAGATCACCTCCCCCCTCGCAATATGATAGGCTGTCCCAGCCGTCAAATGGAGGAGGAGCCGCCATCCCGTCACCAAGTCATAAAGGAACAGCATATAGAGTTTTGCCATGTTTCAGATTAGACAAAGAAATACCGAGATCGAGGCAAAAGGTAGATCGCGTTTTGCATAAGCCTGCGTGATGTGATGCAAGGCAGGAGGATAGGACGTCTGGCACTCATATAAAGTCTGAGGTAGTCATAGTCAATACCTTTGCCATGATTGGTGGTGATAGATATTCATGCGACGTATCCATCAAAGTGTAAGATATAATTATTACGAGGATAGAAAGAAGTATTTGATATGATCCAAATTGGTGTATATATTACGACTCCGATACCATTAACAGAACTCTGCTGCCGACAGGTGTTCATAACCTTGGCAGAGTTGTTTATTTCACCCTGGAACCATGGTCCTTTGTGTATTTTTGAAGAGCAATTCTTGTCAAAATGCAGGCCATCATGCTGGCTTGGTAACCAGATAACCATGATGCCATTCACCAGAGAGGCGCGAAACGTGGGCAGGCCGGCTCGTAATGAGACCCCCTGTTCCAAGGTTTGTTTATGCAGTGAACCCGTTGGACCATATCCCTGGTGTGGTGGCCATGATGGGAATGCCACTTCGCTTCCAATCTTATGATCATAGTAGGCTGGTTCTTTAATGAAACCCCCTATCCTGCATTTGACAAATAATTTCTTTTTATTTTGCTTTTGCTTTTTTTTTTTTTTTTTTGAAACAGACTTTGCTCTTGTGTAATTACACATAAGGGTGGTTCAGCCCTCCTTAAGAGTGGGAATGGCGGAAGAAGTCTTGTCATCCCAATAGGAAGATATAAATCTTTTGTTCTTATTTCCAAGTAATAATAGAGAAAATTGTAGGAACTCAACATGATGAAATTTTCCAACAAGGCAGAGGAGGTGAGACCATGACAACAAAAATGATGAGTGTGTGGATCCTTCCTTTGTTGTTGCATCAATACTAGGGCTGTTAAAGATAGCGATTTATGGCTGATCTCGATATATCCTGACTTTTATATTCATTGCATAAATGTATAGCTGCTACTTATGGCCTTGGAAAGAGGATGGACAACACATCCTTTATATGAAACGGACAAGAGCATACTGCTCCTTTTTGAAAGGGAGGGTGAGGAGGAGTTCATCTGATGCATTGCCTTAAAAAGGGCAACAGAAGCACACAAACGCTGTTTCCTTTGAAAAAGGAACAGCCAAAAGCACAAATGTTGTTCCTTTTAAAAAGGAATAGCAAAAATGCTCACAAGTGCTGTTCCTTTTAAAAAGGAACAACAAAAATACTCAAGTGTTGTTCCTTTTGAAAAGGAACAGCAAAAACACACAGGTGCTGTTCCTTTTGAAAAGGAATAGCAAAAACACTCAAGTGCTGTTCCTTTTGAAAAGGAACAGCAAAAACACTCAAGTGCTGTTCCTTTTGAAAAGGAACAGCAAAAACACACAAGTGCTGTTCCTTTTAAAAAGGAACAACAAAAACCCAAAAGTGTTGTTCCTTTTGAAAAGGAACAGCAAAAACACACAAGTGCTGTTCCTTTTAAAAAGGAATAGCAAAAACCCAAAAGTGTTGTTCCTTTTGAAAAGGAACAACAAAAACACACAAGTGCTGTTCCTTTTGAAAAGGAACAGCAAAAACCCAAAAGTGTTGTTCCTTTTGAAAAGGAACAAAAAAAACACACAAGTGCTGTTCCTTTTGAAAAGGAACAGCAAAACACACAAGTGCTGTTCCTTTTGAAAAGGAACAACAAAAACAAACAAGTGCTATTCCTTTTGAAAAGGAACAGCAAAAACCCAAAAGTGTTGTTCCTTTTGAAAAGGAACAGCAAAAACACACAAGTGTTGTTCCTTTTGAAAAGGAACAGCAAAAACACACAAGTGCTGTTCCTTTTGAAAAGGAACAACAAAAACCCAAAAGTGTTGTTCCTTTTGAAAAGGAACAGCAAAACACACAAGTGTTGTTCCTTTTGAAAAGGAACAGCACGCACAAATGCTAAAAACATATATACAAAATTTACAATCTTATATACAAGATGTGGTAATAAAAGATGAATTTCTTACTGATCTATAGGTGAGGAAGTTTTTGCTTCCTCGCCCATAATCTCAATGTTAGTATCTTGGCGTAGCTGCTGACAAAAAGATTCCCGAGTGAGCGGTTTGCGATACAGACGAACTCGGTGGCCGTTTACCTTAAATGTATATCCAGACCCATCGATTGTGATCAGAGTAAGGGTCCCATTGTCATGGAATTTTTGAATCTCGTATGGTCCCAACCAACGAGTCTGAAGCTTCCCCGGGAAATCCTGAAATCTAGAATCATATAACAGAGCCCAGTCTCCTTCATGAAATATCTTGTTTTTGATGAGCGCATCATGCCATTTGGCCCGCGGCTGTTGAATGAGTGCTGTATTCTGTAATGCAGAGAGCCTTATTTCATCTAATTCATTAATTTGCTGTAATCGATTTTTCTGTGCTTCACTTAAATCCAATCCGACTTCTTGGGCAGTTCGCAGCGTTTGGATCTCGAATTCTATAGGAAAAATGGGCTGCTTTCCAAACACTAAGTGATATGGTGAATAGCCGGTGGTGCTTCTCCATGTGGTTCGATAAGCCCACAGTGCCTCGGGTAGTCGGGCGGACCAATCACGCCGATGTGAGGCAACGATTTTTGTCAAAATAGACTCTATTACCTTATTGCTACTCTCCACTTGCCCATTTGCCTGTGGATGGTATGGGGTAGTAATTTTATGCTGGACACGATAGTTATTGAGTGTTGCAGCTAATTTATGCCCCACAAATTGTGGTCCTCCGTCTGTAATTACTTCTCTTGAAAGACTGTAACGTACAAACAAATGGAACAAGAACTGTATTACCGAATCTTCTGTAGCTCTAGGAAATGCCTCCGCTTCAACCCATTTGGTAACATATTCAGTTGCCACCAAAATGTAGGTTCTTTGGTTTGATGGCGGGCTGATGGGTCCGACGAAGTCCAGAGCCCAGCGTTTGAAAGGTTCGATCACTAATTGAGGCCGCAAAGGCATTTCGTCGGCTGGACCAGGTCGTCCTGCACGCTGACAGCTATCACAGGCCTGGACAAATTTTTTCGCATCCTTGAAAATTGTAGGCCAGTAATATCCCGTTTGTAATACTTTATGTGCTGTTTTTCGTTCAGCAAAATGTCCTCCACATGGCCCGTCATGGCAGGCTTTCAAGATATCAAAGCTTTCGTCCTCTCGAATACATCTTCTGATTTCCATATCTGCACCTGTGTGAAACAAATAGCCCCCAACCCACGAAAATCGAGTGCTTTTCTGAACAATCTGCTTCCGTTCATTGGGGGTTAAATGTTTTGGAAGCTTACCTACTACAAGATAGTTAGCAACATCAGCGTACCAGGGAGTCTGAACAGCGACAAAAAATAAGTGTTCGTCTGGAAATTGGTCCTCGACTGCTGCTGCTTCAACTGATTTTGGTATTCGTGAGAGGAAATCAGCTACAGGGTTTTCTTTCCCCGGTCGATCTCTGATTGTAATATCAAACTCCTGCAACAGGATCAACCACCTAGTTATTCTTCCATTTTTAACAGGCTTATTTGCTAAATACTTAATAGCAAAATGGTCTGTATACAAAATAATGGGATAGCCTGTAATATAGTGTCTAAATTTATTAACAGCGTGTATCACAGCTAAAAATTCTTTTTCGGTGACAGTGTAATTTAATTCAGCCGGAGCCAAATTTTTGCTGATGTAATAGATGGCGTATGGTCTTTTATCCTCTTCTTGGCCCAGAACTGCACCGATTGCTGTGTCTGAGGCGTCAGTTGAAATTTGGAATGGTAAATTCCAATTAGGTCCTCGGAGAACTGGAGCTGTAGATACCAGCTTCTTTAATTCTTTGAAGGCTCGATCACATTTCTCTGTCCATAAGAAGTCAACATTTCCAGTTAATGCATGTAAAGGTGCGGCAATATGTGAATAATGTTGTATGAATCGTCTATAATACCCAGAAAAACCAAGAAAACTGCGTACCTTTGTTTGATTAGTGGGGGTCGGAATAAGCAAAAGTATTTGAATTTTGGCTGGGTCTACCTGAATACCAACTGCTGAAATATAGTGTCCCAGAATGAGTCCTTCGGTCATCATCATGTAACACTTTTCGTGACTCAAGCAAAGTCTGGTAGCGATGCAGCGCTGTAGGACTTTTTCGAGAGTATCTAGAGCTGGATCAAAGTCATCTCCATATGGTATGAAGTCATCCATGTAGACTTCCAATCCATCATTAATTAAATCTGCAAAGATGCTAAGAACAGCCCTTTGGAATGTGGCTGGAGCATTACATAAACCAAAAGGTAAGACTTGATAAGCGAACGTTCCCCAGGGACAAGTAAAGGTAGTCTTATCCTGGTCTTTAGGGGCAATCTGAATCTGATTGTATCCGCTGAAGCCATCCAAGAAAGAAAAGAATTTCTTGCCTGCTAAGGTGTCCAGTACCTGATCTATGAATGGGAGAGGGAAGTGATCTTTTTGTGTGGCTTTCTTTAATTCTCTATAATCCACACAGATCCTCCATTTCCCGTTCTTTTTAGGTACTACCACAAGTGGAGAGACCCATTTGCTGTCAGAGATAGGATAAATAAAATTAACATCTAAAAGTTTCTGAAGCTCAGCTTTTACAACATCTTTTAAATGGGGGTTGAGTCTTCTTTGCGGTTGACGAACAGGTCTTGCATCTTTTTCGATATAAATATGATGTGTGCATAGCTGGGGATCAATCCCTTTCATATCGGGATAGTCCCATGCAAATGCCTCCTGATACTTTCGTAACAGCTGGATGAGTTTTGTCTCTTGATCTGGTGTCAGATTAGCGTTAATATTTAAAGTTTTCCCCGGTTCAATTTGCACTACTTTGCTATTAGCGACAGAAGTCACAGGTATAATTTGGTCATGTTCGTCTTTCAGAGGATCCTCCTCTAATTCGTTATCAAATGCCGCTTTTATCATAAAACATTGTGTATACGATGTGGATTCTGTTTGATTAATGAATTTATTGATGGCATCGTCTTCCGTTTGATCTTTGAAATCTAGCGCTTCCTGGACTGTTAATGGGGGTCTAATATTGTCAGTGATATATGAGGCAGAGCGCAGGTTGGTTCTCATCATCGTGATGCTTGGCTGCGATGGAGGGTACAAGATTAAATTTTTGATATCCGGCCCTCTGGTTATGGTCATGTTTCCCTGCTGGCAACCAATGTAGGCGTCAGCAGTAGCGAGCCACGGTCTACCTAGAATTAGCGGATATCCATCTAGTCGGGTTTTTGGATTAATTATCAGGAAATCGGTCGGGTATTCCCAGGAGTCCACTGAAACCATGACATCATACAAGGTGCCTTCTGGTCTAATTACTGATCGGTCAGCTAGTTCTAACAAAGTGGAAGTAGGTTCTACCGATGTAATTCCGAGCTTCTGGCAAGTCGATGTTGTCAGGATGTTAATTACAGCCCCTAGATCAACTAAGACGTTGGTCAAGGTCTGCCCATAGATTTGAACAGTGAAAATTGGGTTTCCAGGGTCCTCGTATTTAACTGGTGTTTCTTTTCCTAATAGGAGGTCGGATAAGGTGCCGACTACCTGGACTCTTGGGTTAGAGGTTACATTTCTTTTTGATTTTCTGCTACACAGGTCTTTTATGGTTTTTGCATATATGGGGATATCCTGTATAGCTTGGAGGAATTGAATTCTTATATACAAGTTTTGTAGTTCTCCCAGAATATCAAAATCTGGATATTGTGTTGGTCGTGGAATGGCCAATCGTTCTGGGAAAGGTGGAGGAGATGTAATTACTTGATGATGAGCCTAGTCTTTATTTACATCTTCCTGTTGTGACGGCTATTCTATAGGTAACTGATCTTCAATGTGAGTTGTTCTATGTCCCTCAGTTTCTATTATTCGCCCAGATCTTAACTGAAGATCATTGCACTCATGCAGATCAGGTTCAATCTCTGAGGATTCTATAATTTGAAGAGATTGAACTGGTCTATTATTCGGATTGGGGTTGGGTTGGGTTGGGAGCTGCGGTCTCAGATTAGGCTGGGGATTTTGTTGTAAGGCTGGCAGAGTTGGTTGAGGGAGTGGAATTGATCCTGCTGGCTGATATGTCGATTTTGGCCAGTTTGTCTGCCAGGGATAACCTTGCGAAGTAGAAGGGGTCCATTGCAGAGGATATGAATTATTCTGCCAATATGGTGGGGGATAAGGGAAGTTTGGCCAACCAAATTGGTTCATCCAAGGATTCGAAGTAGGAAACATTTGAGGTGACCAATTCGAAAACGGGGGCTAAGACTGGTTTTGCCACATATTCTGTTGCTGAGCATTGAACTGCGGGGGTTGAAAAGAAGAGGAGGGGTCTGAAAACATACCAGATTGCCTTGGCTACCATTGACGACGCTGGTTAATAAAATATGCTGATTCTGGCTCCTCTTCTGCTTCCTTGTATACTGCCTTCAAACCAGGAAGTGAGGGGCAGCTTTCAGTCAGGTGGTCCTTGGTACAGATAGCACATGTTTGGACTGTATCTAGCGGGCATTCCTTGTGGCTATGTTTCTTCCTGCATCGAGGGCAGAAAATCGCTAGATTCTGTTCCGGCTCTGCTTGCTTCTGTTTAGCCTGCACAATATCAAGCTGTGTAGTTAATGTCCCCAGGATATCAGTTTTAAAATTTTCTAGCAAATTTCCAAGTTCCACACGTGTTACTCCCTCTGTTGATGTTCTGTTATCTCTGGTAAAGCCATCATATTCTGCTGGTTTTATCCTTGTGCTGCCTCTTGAGCTCCTGATACACAGATCAATGATGTCAGCAAAATTTTCCTGATAAATGTCTCCTTTCCCAATAATATTCAACGTTTCAATCCATTGTTCTTTCATACCTCTAATTAATGCGGTTTTCAACACGTTATCAGGCAGAGGTAACGATGCATAGGGAGATCTTTGCAAGTTATATTGGAAACGTTCTACATATTCTTCTAGAGTTTCGTTTGGTCTGGTTGACATTTGAAAGATTTCATCTTTTAGTTCTCTTTACCTACAGTAATCCTGATATTTCTTTAAAAAGGCTTCTTTCATTTGATCCCAATTGTTAATAACCCCACCACCTAAGCCCATAAACCATCTTAAAGCAGCCCCTTTTAATGTGTAGGGGAACAATTTTAATTTCTGGGGATCGGTGGTGTAATCGTATCCTCTACATAATACATCAAATTCGAACAAGAATGCGTCCGGATCTTCTGATGTAAGGCCATGAAATGTGGGGATATGCTGGAGAGGGATAGCTTTCATGGGTGCATTTGCTGCAGAATCTACTATAGGATATTGCAATGTGGAGGTTTGGGTATTTGGCTGATTCTGCGCCATGGGATCGAATATATGCCAGTAATCTTCAGGAATTTCCAAGAGAGTGTTCCTTGGTTGAGAAGGGGTAGTCTTAACAGGGATTGTTTTGACAACACTCCCTTTATCAGGGATAATGATGGTCCCAACTGTCTAAGGTGAATGAATTCCTTCAACGAGGATTTTTGCAGCGCTTCCTTTATCCAGGCTGTTTAAAGGCTGGTTTGGTTCAATAGGAGATCTAGGTTCCCCGATTTCCCCTGTTTCTCCTCCTCCTTCGCAAAGGTTACTAAGATTCCCTTCGTGCAATAGTCCAGGAGTCAAATTTTCAATTTCTTGAAAGTCCTGCTCCTCTGTTTGACTGTGCACTTCAGCAAAGGCTTCAGATGGTGATCCCGAGGCCTGAAGGGAACTAGTAGGCTGTTTAGAATTGATTTTCCTATAACCTACTGATGGCTGAGATTCGACTTTCTTATAGATTTCGTCTATGAAGGTCGTTCGTCCAAGGGTCACCGGCCCCTTGGCTTTGGATGGAGGCTTTTGATCTTTTTCTGGCTTTTTCTGCTTAGTCATGCACTCCAATTAAACTGCTAAATCCTATTTAACCAATCAATTCTGCTAGGAAAGCGGACGGTGGAGCAGGGCTTTTACATGCTCCGCACGCAGGTTCTTACCTTCCGTTTTTAAAATCCAACTCTCCCCTAGCAGATTCGTACACTACCCTGTTTTAAAAGACAAATGGATATACCCTTTCCCCGGCAACGGCGCCAAAATGTAGAGCTGTAACAAGGGTCTTTCTCACCTCTAGTTATCTCACATTACAAGTCAATCCGGGAGCGTTTTGTTATTGTAAAGGGTATCTCAATTTGAGGCTATTTGTCAGAGTAATGCTTAGTAGTATAGGTCTAAGAAATACAAGAGTAAACGGATGCTAAGCTATGGCTAAATTACTTTTTCATAAAGAAATCACACGCGGCAACTTTATCAGTCAAGGGTACGGAAGTAGTAACCCATCCCTCTAGAAACTGATGAAGGAAAAGGAATTAGAGTATGGATCATGGATCTGGGAGCATAATAGCGTCTGTTGTGTCTCACGACAGCCTTGATCCTCCTCCCACACCAAACCAATGAATGCAAGTAAAAAGGAACAGCAAGAAAGCAGAATGGAACGACAATTCAGAAATGGAACAGCAGTAAAAGGAACGGCAGTAAAGAAACTAAATCTCGCGAGTTCAACACTCTCAATTCTTGGTATCAACCTACATACAAAGAAAGAGCAATCTTTTGTACAAGCAGACAGCTTAATCAAATGGAACAGCAAACCACCACAAACAGGAAATGTCAATCATATGTACACATAATCTGAAATGATCACCAGTAGTCCACACACAACGTTAATTCCATCTTCTTATGATCATCACTCCAACCATATGTAGCTAAAACATTCCACTTATAAATTCTGTAACAGAAGTGAACAACTCAGAACAATATTATGTGATCAATTCTGGAAATATGATGTAAACTTGTTACAAAGATTTACGAAAGGAAAACTACTGGTGAACGAGTATGGAACAGCATGTAAGTATATCAGACTATTAAGAACAATAAACAAACCACACAAAGCCAAACTCTAATGATACAATCAGCCAGTGTCCGTTGGAGCCGGGCCCTTAGCTTCCAATGGCACACCGCCGTAACTTACTTCAGATGCAGGGAGAAAGTAACACAAAATATATTATATTAACACATCAATGATAGTACAGCAAAACTAAGTCTCAAAGAGACTCGATAGTCTGAGTTTAAACCAACTGTGAAGTCTGTAAACAGAAAGTAAAGGTACAAGATAATCAAAAAGTCCCTGAAGTCTTCGATGCTGCCCCTTTTTATACAAGTAATGGTGGAGTTAACTAAACAACAAAATAATTGAAAGTAACGATCCCTCAGGATCAAAGATCCTGAGGGATCTGTTAAACTGTTAACTCCTCTCTTTACTCTGCCTAGCCTTCCGAACTGACAATCCTTCATCTCGTCTCGGATTGATCTGCCTTGATTTACTCGCCCTGGTCTGGATTTTATTTGGTTTTGGAGGGACAGCCGTTATCTCCTCATGGAATTCTCGTTTTGCACCGCGCATTCCCACTTTTGTCTTTTCCTGCATAGAGAAGATAACTATTAGTGATTGGGTCATTCGTGCTTATTCTCATTACATTCTCCTTATTTTATAACAAAGAAAAGGTTACAACTATTGCTTGAAACACCACTAAGTTATTCGTTAAAACATACCTTTCCAATGCTCTACATCCCTCTCAAGGGAAAAACACATGGCCTTCTACTCATCAAACTTGAGATCTCTATGAACCACTGTCCTCTGACTGGTAGGAAAGTACACCCGATAGTTGTGAGGTGTATTGGTGTACCCCACAAATATCCCCAGCTCTACTGTCGGCTCAAGCTTCTTGCATGCATCCTTTGTCACATGGAAATATACCGATGAGCTAAAGATCCTGAAGTGACCCACATCTGGTCTCTTACTAGAGAAAGCTTCCTCTGTGTCTTCATCCCAAGTATGCGATGTGAGCTTCTATTCTACAAATAGACCATTGTATTGCATGCCTCAGCCCACAAGTGAAGTGGTAGGCCTTGGTCATGCATCATTGCCCATGCTGCCGCTACAATAGTTTTGTTCTTCCTCTTGGTGACCCCATTCTACTGTGGGTTATGAGGTGTTGTCAACTCTCATTTAATTCCTTCTGCTGCACAAAAGTCCTTAAACTCCTGAGATACATATTCTCCACTATTGTCACTTCTCAAGGCTTTGATCTTCTTCCCTGACTCTTTCTCGACCAAAGCTTTGAACTCACAAAACTTTGTGAAAGTTTGGTCCTTCTTTTGCATGAAATAAATCCAACATTTACGAGAATAGTCATCAACGAAAATCACATAATGCATTTGCTTCACTGTGGATGCCGTCGAGAATGGTCCACACGCATTAGTATGAACTCACTCTAAGATAGCCTCTGCTTGACTGTCTCGATCATGAAAGGAAGACTTGTTGTACTTTCCCAAGGTACAACTTTTGCATGTGTCAACTTGCTCATGTTTACCTGTGGGAAGTCCTATAGATATTTGCTGCATTATCTTCAAAGCCCCATGATGCAAATGGCCCACCACCTGTGCCACAACTTGCCAATGTCTTGGCTTTGCACCAATTCTTCTTTCATACTCAATGTTGCACAATCATCTACCTCTAGTTTATAGAGATTCTTCACCCGAATCCCTATCCTCTTGGTCTAACCCATGGCTATGTGTCTTAGGAATGCCTTTCCTTTAATGAAGACAACATCATAGCCTTTGTCCTCCAACATCACAACCGATACCAATTTCTTCTTCAGTCCAGGGCCATACTTCACATCTGTCAAGGTGAGAGGAGCTCCATGCTCCCTCTGAAAAGCAATTGTGTCCACTCCTGAAACACTATACCTTTTTTCATCACCCATCTCTATGCGCATATTGAGGTTTTTCTCCTCTATGGCACTGAATAAATTTTTATCGCCGGTCATGTGGAATGAGGCTCCACTATCAAGATACCAGACACAACCCATCATCGATGACACCATGCATGTAGTGAGGGTAAAGTCCATTTTGAAATAAGAGGCTAATGCATCACCTTCTGATCCTTCCCAGGATCCCTTCTTCGACTTATCCAATGGGAAATTAGTCGCATAATGTCCCATCTTATGACAATTAAAGCATCTTACTTTAGACATGTCACCCTTATTCCCTCCATGAGAAGAATTCAATCTGAAATGCGAAGCCTTCCCCTTCCCTTTCCTTGCCTTACTTTTTATGGCCAGATTTTCTTCATCATCATTCTTGGATGAAGAACCATCTCGTATGCTCCTCCTGATCTCCTCCTGCATAAGATCCAACCATAGTCGTTCCCAATCTGGTAGTTTCTTCCTTCCATTCACAGAGTCTTGGTAGTTATTCCAACTCTTTAGAAGGCCAAGGAGAGCAAGGCTCACCATATCATCATCAGTAATAGTTATTCCCACACTGCCAAGCTCATCTCTACAGGTGGTGAGCTTGTTTAAATATGTGGAAATAATATTTCCCTTCTCCATCTTGATTCTTCGAAGCTTATCCTTGAGCACTAATTTCCTCTGGTTGATATTGTTCTGGTAGAGGTCCTTCAATGTCTTCCATATTGAAAATGGAGTATCCTTCCCATGGACACTCAAGATAATATGGTCACGAAATCCCTCAAGGATGATCCATCTCACCTTCACCACACACTTCTTCCACTCAACCAAATCTTGAGCATTAGTTGAAGCTATCTTTGGGATTTCTTCATCAATGAATTCCTTCAATCCATTGTCTTCTAATACAACCTCCATTCTATCTTTCCATGCTATGTAATTTGAGTTACCTTCCAAGGCATACTCGAGTCTCAAGCCATAGAACACCATTGACCAACCTTGAAGTATGTTATGAATTCGATTTGCACCTACAACCCCGAACTTCAAACTTAAAATTTGCTTCTCAGTATACTGTTCACAGCTCTGATACCATGTAGAATATTTCTACAAATCCACCTCTGATATCATGTAGAAAATCTGATAGTAGGTTAACCTGACAATGCAATGTAAATCAAAGCAGATTACTATAACCTACTTCTACTATCAATTTGTGAAAACTTAAAGATCGAGTTGAAAAATAAAACTAGAAGAAGAAGAATTAATGCATAATACACATGAAAATACTTTTGGGGAAAGCCTCATCTAAAAACCCCACACTATTGTATTATCATACATGGTGGAAATACATAGGAATTATACAAAACCTTAGCTCTCACAGCTAGCCAGCTCTCAATACAATCCTCACAGATGCTCACAAGCAATCTTGGTTTCTCTCTAGCCTTTCTCTCTACCCTCCAAGCTCCTACTTCCTTGCGCTATTCCTTGTGGATGCTTTCCTTGTTACCAAGTGGATGGTCTCCCTCTTACCAAGTGGAACACTCTCTCCAAAACTGTGCAATCCTCAAGGATTAAATCTTCGACTGCATGCATGAGTTTTCTCTGCGATAAAACACATGCAACTAATAGTACATTGTCCTTGACATTAATCTCAACTAGGTCTTTCTCATAATAGACATGCATGAGCTTCTGATGAGGGAATATTCGGTTAACTAGAGTAGCACTAGTTGAGTGCATTAATGCATCAACTGACTGTTAACTCACTATTAGTTCCTCAAACAGTTTGGAACTAATTTAACCGGACTTGACTAAGTAAACTGAGTTAACTAATTACAAATCAAATATAACTCAATCTTATCTCCTTAATTTAAGGGATAACTCTTGCATGACTTCATAAAAACTTCTAACTTGAATTTCTCTAACTAATTAATTTAAAATAAATAAATTAATTATTTCCAAGTAGCTATTAGGACTAAATTCGATTTTAATTCACAATTTAATTCAAGGACAAATTAAATTAGAATATTCTTGTTGCCATATTTCAACAAAACCATCATGATATCTACATCAGAACCTTCTTATTGGCAATCTGCATGTGAAAACTTCTTTATCAGCAAGTAATCAACCATTGTTGCTTCCTTGAGTCATCGTCTCTTGGCATTTATTAACTCGATTACAAATTAGCTATCATGGGTTGTTAACTAAAATTGGTTGACACTTAGTTTGGCAATTGAGCACATGGTTTTGTTTACATGTGGCCAAATTGAATGTCGTAAGCATAACTCCAATATGCACATTTCCCACACCCTTTTAACTTGTGGAAGAATCTAGAGTTAAAGGGAAACCAAGTTAGATGTTAAAATTCATGTCATACATGGATGCTAAATTGATGTAGCTAAGTATTTTTTATTTTAGTGGATTTGTCTTTAGTTGATGCAATAGAGATGGATTGACTAATTATTGATTACACGGTTGGGGCTAAGAGTCTCGAGTTAGATTTTTTCCAAGATTCAAATGGCAATTGGAACAGGCCTATTGGAAATCAGGCAAAGGATGGATATAGAGAAACTGAAGGTGACCTAACATACATCACAGAAACTACATGCTCAGTTATTATCGTGATGTCAAATTGTTGTTTGGGAAGCTACCTATCGTTGGAAGAGAGTCCTAGTTAATTTACTAAAAACAAGAGTGACTAGAAATACTATAATTAGTTAATATAAACAAATTCAAATATGAATAAAAAAATAACATAAAATATTATAGTCAAAATAAAATATAAAGACCCAAATAAATTTTCGTTATTTATTACTTATAAATAATTAACTTAAAATAAATTCTAATATCTATAAAGTTTGTTTGTCTTCGAATACTATAAAGATTTTATTCATGAAATAAAATTATCAAAATAGTTTATTAACCTATTTTCTAACTTTATATATATATATATATATATATATATATATATATATATATATATATATATATATATATATAATATTTTTCTTATTAATATATATTTTGAGTAGGTATCAATCACAAAAATTGTTATATTTCCATATTGTGATTTTTATTTTTATTTTTTTGTTTAAATTCCAACAATATCTAACAGTTTCATATTGAAGAAATACCAAAGGCCGTAATGAGTTGGAGCATGTGCTCTGATACCATATATAATGACCCAAAATTAAATATGTAACTAATTACATCAATTTATGCGATTTATAATCAACACACAACTATTCAACTAATTAGGATAGAATTTTGAAAAACATGAATAGAAATAACTTACCTATAGCGATGATATTCCTTACTTGTGATTTCAGTGTTGAATGCTATTTGAATTCTGCTAACTGCAACAAAGTTTTGGAGACTACTTGCCACCCAACTGTAGGCTCAGCTGAACATAATATTTCTACAATTAGCCACCCTCGAGCCTTCAATCAACATACTATTGCCAAGGTTTCCTTTGCCTCTCAACACTCTTCTCTAGATGAATAGTCATCTCATTCACTCTTCATCCATTAAATAGAACCAGCTATTCCAAAAATGGAAGGGAATTGGGAAGAGATCCGCATGCACACAATCCATGTGTTAACATTCAACTTTTATTCTTTGTTTTAAGTTTTACTTAATTCAATATTTCTCTCAATTTAAATCCTTCTTATTTTATTCCTTTTTACTTTTTGTTTACTTTACTTATTTTTACTATTTTTATAGTTTACTTATATATATATATTTATTAATAACTCCAATTTATTATTTACTATTTTATTTTATTTGTTTACTATTATTATATTCTCTTCATTATTTATTATTTATTTAATATTATTATTATTTATTCACTTGTACATTAATATTAATTAATTAATTAATTAATTTATTATTATTATTATTAAGAGGCATTACAGTCATAGGGTTGACTCAGGGAATTTTCGGCTATAATTATAGGTACACATGCTCATCATGTGGTTGGAACATCTCAACTGAATGCATAACTATTCCTCCATGGGTTGGGATCTAGGGTTTCAGTTTGATAGTTGACTGCAGTTAACCGTGGATTGGGAAATCTAACTATGATAAGTATTGTTTTTGGGATCATATTTTTGACATTTTTTGGTTGATGTTGCTAGATATTTTGTATGGGCTCATTTTACTCTTTGCTGAACATTTTATGTCAATCTAATAGAAGAAGAATTACAAAGGGTTTCCCCCTTATGGTTTTTTTCCTTGGTCATTGACCAAATTTGGTGTCTCTTGTTAATGTGTTGATTGTCTCTGATTGTCATTACATTACTATTCTAACTTTGGTTACTATTGATTGTTGAAAAGTATTAATTATTATTAAAAGATTTCTAATTGAACAATTGAATTGGGCTAAAGTAATTGGAGCAACATAGAGAAGTGTAAAATTAATATGGTATTAGAGCTAAGGTGAAGGACAAGCCCAAAGGAGATGAGCTAGAGAAATCATCTTTGAAAAGTTGAAGGAGCCTATCTAATCAAGTCAATATGTCTTCCCCTTTCTTCAAGGGAAATGAGAAGTTGGGTGACTCGTCTAACTTTGTTACTTGCAATATTAGGTAGGAAATCATAGTTGAAGACAATGATTCTTGGGATTACATATAATGAAAAGTACCTAAGTATCTAGAGAATGCTTCCGCTGCTACCAAGAACAAGTACAAGAAATGTGAATTAAAATAAAATAAAATTAGAGTTGATAGTTTACAAGATTGTTTACTTGTTATGTTGGGAATTTTAAACATTCTAAGGATATGTATGATAAGCTTGTTGGCATGTATGAAGTCAACATTTTTATGAAATCGTATCTTTGAAACATCAACTCAAAGTTATGAATATGAATAAAGGAAAGTTCATGCAATCCTACATTATGAGGATATCTCATCTTAGAGATCAATTGTAGAGAGTCGGGGAAACCGTGAATGATAGGGAATTGGTGATTGTGACCCTTAGAGGTCTCCCTCCTATTTGGGAAACCTTCATTACCACTATAAGCAATAACAATTTTTTCCCATCATTTGATAATCTCGTTGGAAAACTCACTCGAGAAGAATCAAAGATGGTTTCTAGAGCTAGGATGCAAAATCATGAAGAAGGAGAGCTTGTTGCATTCATCACTCATAACAAGAAAAAGAAGGGAAAATGAAGTCCATTAAATTCAAGGAAGCCTCCTCCTCAAAATTCAAAGAGAAGGAATGAAAAATAAGCATCACAAATTGAATGTTGCAATTCTCACAAGAAAGGCCACTATGTTCAAGATTTCCGAGAGAAGAACAATGGTCCATGCTACAATACTAGAAGCAACAATAACAAGTTTAGTAATTGAAGAAGCGGAAATGATTGAAATGGAAGAGACGAAATAATAAGAAGAGATGCTCCAAGTGATCATGGAGGAGACCACAATCCTCAAAAGAAGTCAAGAAACATTAGGTATGAAAGTAATGATGCTAATCAATCTGAATATATTCTTATTTCTACACTTTATATTTAATCTCCTCTAGATACTTGGAACAATTGGTTGGTTGATAGTGGGGCCTCTCATCATTTCTGTGGGTATCAGCAAGTTCTCTCTAATTTTGTGGAGAGGGATTCAAGTTTGAAAATTATTCTTGGAGACAACTCCACTCATCTCGTTAAAGGATGTGGGTCTATTAAATTTCATTTGTACTTTAGGGAATTTGTTTTGATTCATGATGTGATACATGTGCTAGGTTTGATGAAGAATTTGGTATCTATATCTGCTTTGCAAGACAAAGGGATGAGGGTTGCCTTCATCAAGGGAAAAGTACTTACTTGTCCGGTGGGATCCCCTATGAGAGATGCATTCACAATGGGATCTATATTTGAAGGACTTTATAGAGTCAATGGAATACCTCTTCTAGCATTTTTCCATGATACTAATCATCAAGGTGAGTTGTGGAACTAAAGTTTGACCCATATACACTATTAATTCCTTCTGAAATTGAAGAAATTTGTCTTTTTAATTCCCAAATTTTAAGCCCCGGATGATGGATTATGCCTTAGATGTGAGAATAGAAAGAAGACAAGGGGACCATTCCCCACCAGTGAGAACAAGACAAATGAAATCCTCCAACTCATTCATTTTGACATATGCGGTCTCATGCCCATACACTCTCTTGGTGGCCATCTTTATTACATTATCTTTATTTGATGATTCCTCAAGGAAGACATGGATATATTACTTGAAGCATAAGGATGAAGCCTTTGATTTTTTCAAAAATTTCAAGGCATTCGTCAAAAATCAAACATGGAAGAAAATTAAGACCTTCAGGTCTCACAATGGTGGAGAGTACATTTCCAATGAATTCATAGATTTTTGCAAGAAGGAAGGCATCAATAAAGAGAATATTGTGCCCTATAATCTTGAACAAAATGGTGTGGTTGAAAGAAAGAACATGTCTATTTTATAAGCTACATATTCCATGCTCCATGATCAAAAGTTACCAAAGTTTCTTAGGGGAGAAGCTACTAATGTAGTTGTATATGTTCAAAATAGGGTACATCATTAAGAATTGGGTAATAAGACTCCTAAATAAGTATTCATTGGTTTCAAGCCTAATGTTAGTCACCTTCATATATTTGGCTACCCTGTATATTTTCATGTGTCAAAGGACAAAGGAAACAAGTTGGAAGTAACAAGAAGAAAAGGTATGTTTGTTAGATATGCGAAGATTCTAAAGCATTTAAAATATATATTCCTGGTCAAAGGAAGGTTGAAATTAGGAGGGATGTAATTTTTGATGAAGATGCTTCCCTTGGGAAAGCAAGGGACATTCCTCTGCCTCCTCTTCCTGAGAAGAAGAATGATGATATGGATATTATAGAAGGTACTTCCATGCTTGAATATGAGAGAGACATTGTTGATGATCCCATGGATCCCATGGACCCCTTGGATCCTCCTACATGTGATCTTGCTTCGAGGAAGATGCCAATTTGGCTTCGTGATACATTACAGGATGCCGAGGGACACATTCCCATCATGAGATCATTTATAGAAAGAAATAAGTGAGGTAGGTACCATGGATATGTTTTAGATGTGATTTGAAGAATATGTGAAAGAACAAGTCTGAAAGGATGTTGTGGCCAAAGCATATGAATCAATTACAAAGAATGATGTATGGGATGATGTGCCAAGATGAAGGGGAAATGTGTGGTGATATAAAAATGGCTATTCAAGATCAAATGGAGTCGATGGAAGAATTGAAAAATATAAGGTAAGGTTTGTGGACGAAGGATTCTCCTAGAAAGAGGGAGAAGATTATGATGATATATTTTCTCTTGTGTCTTGATACACCACCATTCGTACGATAGTTTCCCTTGCTACAAGTCAAGGATGGACCCTTCGACATATCGACATGTAGACAACATTCCTTCATGGCCACAAGGACTTGAAGTAGAGGATTGAAAGACATATGTTTGCATGTTGAAGAAGGAATTGTATGGTTTGAATCAATCCCCCAAAGCATGGTACACTTGCATAGATAGTTACCCGATGAAGTTTGTATTCAAAAGAAGTAACCCTGACCCTAACCTCTACTTCAAAGTTTTCTAGGGTACTCCATTTATTTTGGTTTTATATTTTGATGATCTATTTATAACTGGCAGTGAGCCCTTGATGATCGCGTGTAAGAGAGAGATAGCCTATGAATTCAAGATGAAGGACCTTGGACTCATGAAATATTTTCTAGGGCTCAAGGTGTGGCAAAGGCCTGGTGAGATCTTCCTTTCACAAGGAAAATATGTCATGAAGATGTTGGAGAGATTTAGGATGATAGAAAGAAAGTCCTTAAAAACACCTATGGAAATGAATTTCAAGAAGCTATGTGGAGAATCTGTAGGACTTGGTTTGGTGAATCTATCGAAGTACAAACAATTGATTGGGGCTCTGATGTTATTAGTGAACACTTATATGGACATATGTTATGCAGTGAACATGTTGAGTCAATTCATGACCCAATCTCTCCATGCACATTGGGTTGCTACTAAACACATTTTGAGATATTTTCATGGGACAATCACCCTTGGTCTGAGATATTCTGCTAGAGATGTTCGACTACATGGATATACAGATCCTGGTTGAATATGAAATGTCATTTAAAGGTAGAGTACTTGTAGATATTTTTTAAACCTAGGATCTTCCATGATATCATGGATGAAAAGGAAGTCTATAGCATTGATTACCATAGAGGAAAAGTATATCGTTTCTAGCATGGATAGCTACGAGGCAATTTGGTTGACAAATCTTTTTGGAAAGTTGTTTGAGTAGGTACTAGACACTATAGTGATATATTGGAACAACAAGAGTGGGATATGTCTAGAAAAAAATCGGGTGTTTCATGACAAGTCTAAGCAAATAGATATCCAATAGCATTACATTCAAGAGATGGTGAAGAGAGGATCCATTAGACTCCATCACATATAGGCATATGAGTAGATTATAGATATTATCACCAAGTCTTTTCCAAAAGGGAAGTTCTTGGGCTTCAGAGAGAAGCTTAGATTAATGGATGTGACCCCTCCTGATAAGGGACATCGCTGATTAAGGACAATGAGCTACCTCTTCCCCCCTGCCTTAGCTCCCAGGGTGAGGAATTTAGATGTAGAGTTCCTGGGGTTGAGCGATCGCTACATAATAGGGTATAACCCATATATAACACCTATAGGGTGGAAGATGTTTCTTCCATTTCTTGGTCTAGTAGATTATTCCTCATTTTTCATCATACCCACAAGTTGGGCTTGTTGGGATTGTAGCTCCACGTCTCACCAATAGGTTAAGAGGGCTTGGGGGTGTGTGGTCTTTACCTTTGGTAAGCTGGGTATCTCAACCAAGTTTGATTATTATGAAAGGTTTTCTACCACATGAATATTGAGGGTTATTGTTGGGAAGATCAAGAATCAATAGGATGGATGAGATATTGTATCTCGCCTATTACTCAACATAGGGTGGAAGATGTAATATTCCCTATGAGGTGACATGAAGTGAGAGTGTCCCATAGGACCTTCCTCAATGTCATGAGAGGGTGGTAGTTGATGCTCCCTGATGATTATTTTTCTTTAGATTTGAGAATGATTCAACAGATAGAGTTGAGCAAAGTCGGGACATGATATGATGACATTATGTAGTTGGAATTTCTATCTAATTGAGAGGGAGTGTTACTTTAATAGCTTAGTGACAAATTGCAATCATGGTACTAGATTTCTCTTTTCGAGAGTACCAATTTTGATCTTTGAAGCACTAGATTTGGACAAGGGAAAGTGTATATTTGAAGTGAAGCCCACAATGTCACACTTGATCAGTTCGACCCTAAAGTGAAATTGGAAACCCTTGGAAGCCTATAAATAGAAGTAAAGTGACCCTCATTTGGACATCATCATCAAGCATCTTCTTCTTCTCTCTTCTTTGAATTGATTTGCATAGGTCTGAAGTGAGTTCATGGAATTTGGTTCGTACATGTCTGAAATTGAAGGGTCTAAAGCTTACAGTTGTGATTAGGATTTTTTGTTTCTAGTGGCAATGTTGACTCAGGGAATTTTTGGTTATAACTGTGGGCACGTAGGCTCATTTTTGCGGTTGGAGCATCTCAACTGCATGCATAACTCTTCCTCCATGCAGTTGCTATCTAGGGTTTCAGTTTGACAGTTGACTACAGTTGATTGTAGATTGGGAAAGCTAACTTTGATCAGTATTGTTGTTGGGATCATATTTATGATATTGCTTGGTTGATATTGCTGGATGTTTTTGTATGGGCTCATTATACTCCCTATTGAACATTTTATGACAATGTAATAGAAAAATAATTACGAAGGGTTTCCACCCTTGTGGGGTTTTTCTCTAGTCATTGACCACATATGGTGCCTCTTATTGATGTGTTGATTGTCTCCTAA
This sequence comes from Pinus tabuliformis, assembly GCA_031772625.1. Lineage (NCBI taxonomy): Eukaryota > Viridiplantae > Streptophyta > Pinopsida > Pinales > Pinaceae > Pinus > Pinus tabuliformis. The sequence continues at coordinate 436,123,896 of CM062806.1, read as the reverse complement.
TGTCATTGCATTATTGTTCTATCTTTAGTCACTATCAATTGTTGAAAAGTATGAATTGTTATTGAAATATTTATAATTGAACAATTGAATTAGGCTAAAGTAATTGAAATAACATAAATTAATGTAAAATTAACATATTGGGAGAAAGGTAGGGGTTTTTAGTGGGTTTATCTTGTATAATTTCATTTTAAGCTCTTTTTCATTCATTTTTTTTTACAAATTTAATTGTGCGGCACAACATTTAAATGTGCAGAGGATGGTGTATGTGGGAGACAACATGGGTGCAAAGGAAACTTTATTTTTCAAACACCAAATTATTTTAATTAGAAATAGAAACTTTAATAATCATTAATTTACATCAACAAGTTTACTAGAAACTATTAATGACTAATACAAAAAACATCATTTTTACATTCATTCAATCAAGATGATGGAATATCTAAAAACAAAATATGGCCAAGGTTTTTTTTTAACTGGGAATTTGAAGTATTCAATATTTATTGAAATGATCTTGCTGATGAGTGCCTTGTTGCTTAAAAAAATGAAATAACAAAAAGACTTAAATCTATAGCCATTTGCAGCTGAAACCCCTTGCTCTTTCTCATGTTTTCTATGTATTAATTGTTTTTCTTTTTATAGTAATCATTAGTGTGTTTATATTGTCAAAATTTGATCGAAACAAAACAAATGTACGAATTTTATTGGGTGATTCTTCGGTTAGTGCTCTCTCACTGAGAGCAAGACAAGAATTGCTAGTTCGTTTATCTTGTATTATTTCATTTTAACCTCTTTACCATTGAAAAATTTTACATGTTTAATTGTGTGGGATAATAGTTGAATGTGTGGAGGCTGGCATGTGTGTGGGAGAATAGGAGCATAGAGGAAACTTTATTTTGCAAATACGAAATTAATTTAACTAGGAACATGAACTTTAATAAACATTAAACAAGAAACATTAATATTTCCTTTTAAATAAGAAACATTAATTTACAACAACAAGTTTATTTTTACATTCATTCAATCAATATAATAGAATATCTAAAAATAAAACACGCTAAAGGGTTTTGTCCTTGAGATCAAAGTTTGCATGGCCTAAAAAAAATTCAAATAGAAAGAGTCTTGGATTATTGACCAAAATGATCATCTTCTCGATTATAACGTTATGTGTTAATTATATGGGCATATGGTATCACCATTAACAACAAACAGATGATCTGACAAGATTTCTAATGCTTTCATAGTGCATCATATGCCTATATTTTTAGCATTGAACATTATAATCGAATTTACTAAGTCCTATGTCTGCCGCTGAGATTTGCCTACTTCATGCTGCCCTGTCTTCTCATTTCCTTGGAAGTAATTAGCATGACATTGACCTCCTGACCTCCTTCATGATACTGAGATGGTTTATGTAAAGGGAAGTCTTCTCTACCTAGCAATGTATGGGATTTTGATCAACACTTTGAATGCCATTCCCATATGCATGAGGATAAAATCTTGATCTAGTGTTACAATCCATATTGTAGGGACTACCCAAGATCATAGGGATTTTTCATAGGTTTTTTTGGGTTAACTTAACTGTTGTAGTTGTGACCCATTGTGTAAACCATCCTCCTAAGCGAAAGGAACCCTTTTTTCTAGGCCACCTAGTGTGATTGGATCATGCTAGACTAATGGAAAATATAGGCTCTTCCTTTTTACACGCTCTTCGTTATTGTCCTTACTTTAACTTCTCTATATATTAATAACAGGGCTTTATCTATTTCTCGCACCATCTATGCAGAATATATATTTGCAATTTTTTATAGTTATTGTTGACAATTTCTAAGTTAATTGTCATAATCACAAGTAATTCATACTTATTTTTTATTGCAAATTATTGTTTCTAATCAAACATATTTCAATGATATTAAAATAGAGGAAAATGTGGATTAAGTGGACAAGATGGTTTTGGAATATAAAAATTTATTTCCATTACTCACCATAAACATTGGCTTTGATATTTTAATTTTTTATTATTAAGTTTCGTATGTAGCCATTTCTAGACGAGAAATAGTAATAGTTGGTAATCCCTTGACTAGTGTTTTATAACTCGTCCAGGTTCGCAACATTTACTCTTTCCAATAGATTATCATTACATTGGCTTCATCATTAGTACTTGTATATCTAGGTTGGTACACTTTTGTGTGGAATTTGTGTGATTTTTTGTTTTGAATTCAGGTCGAAAAGGAGGACATACACGTGCCACCTCTCAAATTGATACCATTTGCAGCTAGCATAATGCTCTTTCGGTCATGCCATTCTAATACCCAATGAGATGAAATGGTCATCCACATGCTCTTTTTTCTATTAGAATGTGATTCGGGGATAATATTGACTTCTTTATTTTAATTCAATTGTAATTTCCATATCGATTATGTTAATTGCTTCATGTTCGAACACGATTTCTGTTACATTTTTTACTATCACCCTAGATCTTGCCTAAATTTTTTACTGAAGCAAACTATTGTACACTGCCAATATTGCATCTAGGGCTTTTGGATAATAAACAAATCTAGGTCATAGCCTATCTATTTGTGACAGATGATCTATCTAGGGATGTGTTGTAAATCCATCATTGTGGCACCTTTCCTATTAACATATCAACTCCACTCTTTGCATTCCTAATACTTTGGTGACAACTGTAACCTAGAGTTACAAAAAAATTATGTCGGATTTTATCAAGAAAATGGCAGAATTTCCATTGTTTTTTGGGATAGATTTGAAGTCTCATTAAACTATAGTTGTGATTATGGAAATTAGCTTAAAATTGTCAATAATATCTATAAATATTAAAATGTGCAAGGACATTTGCAAATAAACATTATGCGAAGACGTGTTCAGTTACCTTCTAGGATGAATCAACTTGACAACTGGTCTCCACTACTATGTAAAATTGAACCAAATTTGACTTATGAATGACTTGATACATTGTTTTGAACCACACACACCATGTCATCAACACATAATTCATTTTTCATATATTCACAACTCCATGAAAATTTTGTTGCACACAACTAAATCTCTAAAAGTTTTAAATCAATTAAGTAGCTCTATGCAGTTGCTCTCCCACTCTTCGAAATTTGTAAAAAAAAATATATTGAAAGAGCTTAAAATGAAATAATGAAAAAATAAATGTAGTAGCAATACGTGTTAGAGCACTAACCGAAAAAACACCTCGCCTACCTCGTAAAGGACCCCAACCTCCATATAGATATTAAAAAATGCTTATGTAGAAAACTTTCACTCTGTTGACAGTGAAAAACCACAATCGTTCAATCGTCATTTGTCTTTCACATTCATGATTTCTCGCAAAATACATCCTCTATTTCCAATTGAGCCCAAACAACATATCCAACCTATATTAACTATCAATAACAAGGAACCTCATAGTACATTTCTTTATATTCAACATTCTATACTTTTCGTATGATATTCAGAGATGTCATTTAGACCCAATTGAAAGTAGAATATGTGATCTTATGCAACACCAACTTTGGAGATAAAAAAAAAACGCCACCCCCCCAACCCATGCAAGGGACCTGTGACCTCATTCTCTACGGAATAAAGTCATCTCTACATCCACATCCTCTAGATCTCCATTCCGTACATATTGTTTCTGATCCAAAATGGATCTAACATAGACATCTAAGTCTACGAATTTTCCTCACAAAGGAAAAATGAAAGTCAAAGGATGCTCTTGGAAATAGTATCAATGCAGATATCTCTTCATTCTAAATCTAACGCAATTTGAATGGGCTAAAATGGACTTCAGATGAAGAAGTTATCGCAAAAAGAAGATTACCCATTATCCTTAGAAAAGGAGGCAAATCCTTATGAAAATGGGCTTAAGGCTTTATATGCATTCCTTAATGAAATCGCATCGGAAAGGTTCAAAGGTGGAGTAGCAGGCCTTAAGGGCTCCCCGATAGAGATCTCTGATATATCTCATCGGAGGAAGGCCTTCATGCGATATCGAAACCCATGGGCGAGCGATTTGCAATTATGATTGGCAGATCAGCGATTGGCACAGTGAAAGGGAAGACCCTTGGGGCCGTTGTGATAGTGATATGCGATGCACCGATATTGGCAATCGACAGATTGGGTGATCGGGTGGTTGGAGGAGCAGAGACACAGTCCATGGGGACGATACGATATGTGAAGTGCGATATCGGTGATTGAAGTGGTTAGAGATCGAAGATTGGGGAATGAAAAGGACTAGGAAACACCAAACCCATGTGACATACGATTGCGATTAGTGATCAAGGCACGGACCCGATGAGATTTATGGATGCGATTTCGTAAAATATGAAACCCGGATTTGCAGGTTTTCTTTGTATTTCCTGTGTATTGAGGTTTTGACCTCCTGCTTGTGCAATTGTGATATTGCGACCAAAGGTGGACCCGATGGGATTATGGACGCGATTGGATAAAATTTGAGTTCCGACATAAAGCATTTTGTTGGGATTTCCATGCGTTTCTATGTATTTTCGTTAGGAACCAAGAATGCGTTATTTGGCATATTTTGTTAGGGAAAAAGGCCGCCTGTGTATTTCCTTTGCAACAGATCCCATTCACCTGTGCCATGCTATAAGTGGGCATTACTGTAATAGGAATGCGTTATATGCAGAGAGCCATAGAGCCAGATGGCTAGTCAAAGAGACGCAGAGCCACCAGGAATGATTCCTCATGATTGAAGGGACAGAGGAATGGCTGGGGAAACTACAGAGTCGGAGGATTCCTCAAAAGCTAGAGAGTATGACTCTCACAAGGGAGCTCACAAAAATGTAGCAGCCGAGAAGTGAGTTCTCTCTCAAGGGAGCACATAGTTGGGGGCAGAGACAAAATCACATAGTACTCTCTCCCCCTTCGCAGAGCTGACAAAGCTGAGAGCCACAAGGCCATAGAGCCAAAGAAGTCACCAGAGGTTGTGTCGATGGCAAAGGGGTGATTCCTCAGGAGCTGAGCGCAACAGAGTTGCAAAGCCAGAGAGCCCTAGAGCTAGAGAGCTCAAAGCAAACTTCTAATAGCCATGATGTTGTAATGAAGTTGCAGAACAAAAAAGAGATCAAATGGTCAAGCTATTGCTGAAGTACGAAGTGTGCTGAAGACAGAAGAAGGAATTCTAGAGACAGTAAAAGAATTCTGAGGGAGTTGGTGCAAGCCAGGAGCTCAAGATAGCCCGGAGCGCTGATTGAAGGAATCTAGTCCAGAGAAGCCTAGATCTATCTGAAGGGTATGGACAGCCAGCAAGATAAGATGGTATTCTAAACCAATAGGTTCAGTTGTAAACCAATGGAGTTAAGTTTGGAACTTGTAAAATAATTTAAGCCATAATCCCAAAGATCCTAATCAAGTTGATTAGAGCTCAAGGAGACATAGCCCAAGATATCTAGGTGAACTCCATATTAAGCTTGTTGTCTTATGGTTTGTTTACTTGCTGCATCTTGTTGCTATGTGTATGATGTTTATTTTCTGCACTGTTTCACTGTTATATGCTACATATCAGTTTTAAGCAAATAAACTTAAAGAAAATAAACAGTTAAAGATAAACACAAGCATACACCTATTTCAAGTTCTTTTAATTCCACAAATTATCAAGCATAAGCATAGATCTTGGAAATATATAAGCTTTGGAGTGGGAGAGGTTCTTGTAAGCTGACAAGAAGCCTTTAGTGCCCCATTTCAGATAAGGTGGTATCAGAGCCTCATGTTGATTAACGCCACCTTCAAAGAAGGTGATATCAGAGTTAAGTTATACCAGAGTAGATGGTATCATGATGCAAGTGGTATTATCAGAGTTAAGTTATACCAGAGCAGATGGTATCATGATGCAAGTGGTATTAGATTATAATGCTTGATTGACAGGGCAATCTATTTGCTTGTTTAACTTGAAATGTGTTCAAATAGTAGAAAGAATTTAGATGTTTGATTGTTTGTGAACTGACTGTTGTGTGAGTTTGCAGAGGTGAAAGTTATCGATAAGCTAATTCCAGGAGAGGACAAGAAGGAAGAAGGGTTGAAGGAATTCTTCTTATCCCAAAGGACCTCAAAGAAATCATTTAAGCACAAGAAGTTTGTTGCAAAAGGTTGCTTGAATAAGCTCTTTGTTAATCTTGTTTGAAGTTCTTTTGTTCATTTTGATAATGACTACTACAAGTGAGTCCTCAAATTCTTCTTTCTTCACAAGAGTCTTTGATGAAGACATGATGCAAGACTTGTTCATCATGATGGATATGGTGAGAAAAATGTATGAGGATGGAAGGAAGAGAATCATACTTAGAGAGCAATTGAATTCCATGAAGGAAGAGAAGAAGTTTCTTTCTGACAAATTGCAGGAAATGGAGAGGCAACTTCATATTGCAAATATGAACCTGGAAAGGATGCATGAGTTGGAGACACAGCTCTTTGTTGCCAAAGAAGCCTTGGTCAAGTATCAGCTTGAAGAAGAGGTAAACAATTCCTGTTTGTCTTCAAATTCTTCTAAGAATGTTTATATTGGTTCTTTTGAAAAACATACCAGAGGCATAGGTTCCAAGTTAATGTCCAAGATGGGCTATGAAGGAAAAGGCTTGGGCAAACATGCACAAGGTATTGTTGAGCCAATAATAGTTGAGGAAAGGCCTAAGTATTTGGGTCTTGGCTATGGACAATCTTATGGAGAAAGTTCCAAAGCTGCCATGAAGGCCGTTGAAACAACTCCAAGAAGGAGTTTCATTGCGGGTCTTCTACCTCAAAAGTGTGAAGATTGTATTCTTGGGGAATGTAATAATGTGAAGCATCATTTTAGAAAGAAGGTGCATATTAGCATACACTTGAACTAGAGAGTTGTGGAAACTTTGAAACCATTGAAGAGGTTGATGGTGTTCCAAAGGGAGCTACTTCTTCATTCAATTCACCTCCTAAGGAAGGCAATAAAGGTGAAAGAGAAAGGTATAAATCTGGTTCTAATCATATTCCTTTTGATTATGTTAAGCATGATAAATTTCTATATAAGCATGGGAAAATAATTACATGTTCCTTTTATGGTTTGGTTATACATAATGTTTCTAGATGTTGGAAGAGAATGGTCACATATAGGAAACTTTTGAAGGAAAGGAAGCAAAAAGCCAAAGGTCCACTGGACAAGGCAAATCATGCTGTCAAGAGGATGCATGTATGTTGCACTTACTGCTATAAGCAAGGACATATTGCTGCAAAATGTTGGACTGTGAATCCAACAATGCTTCCATGAAACTTGAAGATGGCAGGAATGAAAAGAAAGATTCCATGAATGATGTGTTTTAGGATGATTCACATGTTGATGCTAATGTGCAGACAAAGGAAGGACCTTTGAAATGGATTGGTAAGAAATGGTTAGAATTATTATCCAATTAAGGTTGCATGTCTTTTTGAAAATGCATTATATCAAGTTGCATCTATTTGCATTTATTTGTTAATGGAATGAAAGTTGCAAGTTTTTACCAAGAAGGTGAATGGAAAAAGTTGAGTAGGAGACTCACTCTATTGTTGCAACATTATATTCATTTCAGCTTCGAAAGTACAATGTACTTAAGTGGAAGTTGAAGGATGAGATGCAGGCATAAGCTTGATATGCATGAACATAGGGATGTTGATGATTTCCTTGTATTTAAACATGTATGTGTGATTAACTTGAAGGGTTGATTACTTTGTTTTAAACATGCATGTAATGCAATATTGACTTGAGAAAAGTTGATTTGGTCTCCAAGATGGAGATAATGATGAATTGTTTCATCTTTGAAAAGGAACTTTAGGGTCAATTTTTTCTTTTTCTACATGCTTGACTTGAAGGTTTAATTGTTTTAAAGGCATGTTTTGTTGGCTTGTTATCTACTCAATCAGTTGTATGTAGATGTAAAGACATGGAGGTGTTCACAAGATGTGAAATCTGTTTCTTTTGTTGAAGGAGGAGTTTAGGCCATCCAGTTTTTGTTTGTAATATTTTTTTTGTTAACAATTGTTGTTGATAGTATGTCAAATAGGTATAAATGAAAAATTTGTGAAGCAGATGTAACTTCACATTGGTTTGAGCCACCTTGGATCAATGATCAAGGCAGAGAAGTTCAAACTACCTTCTGTAACCTTCTCATCAGGAGTTCTGCATGAAGTCAAGGAGGAAAATAGTTCTTCCCAAGAGGACAAGCACATCCAGGAAGGAAGTGTTCAAAGGCTTTGGTTCAGAGACACTGTGTAAGGCAAGTGTATGGAGGTTGAAAGAAGAGGATGAGGTACTCTTATACTATTCAGATCAGTATGTTAGTCTTTTGGAGTCCAAAAGCCTTTTAGTGGGAAGGCGTGATCCAAAATGGATCTAACATAGACTTCTAAGTATATGAATTTTCCTCATAGAGGAAACATTAAAGTCAAAGGATGCTCCTGGAAATAGTCTCATTGCAGAGATCTCTTCATTTTGAATCTAATCCAATTTGAATGGGCTAAAATAGACTTCGGATGAAGAAGTTATCACAAAAAGAATATTTCCCATTATCCTTAGAAAAGGAGGCAAATCCTTATGAAAACGGGCTTAAGGCTTTATATGTGTTCCTTAAGGAAATCACATCGAAAAGGTTCAAAGGGCAAAGTAGCAGGCCTGAAGGGCTCCGCAATAGCGATCTCTTATATATCGCATCGAAGAAAGTCCTTCATGCGATATCGGAACCTTGGGTGAACGATTTGAGAATGTGATCGATAGATCGGCGATCGACACAGTCAAGGGGAAAACCCCCGGGACCATTGCGATAGTGATATGCAATGCACCGATATCAATGATAGGTGGATCGAGCGATCAAGCGCATAGAGGAGCAAAGACATAGTCCATTGGGCCGATGCGATATGCGATGTGCGATATCAGTGATCGGAGCGATCAGAGGTCGGAGATCGGGGAATGCAAAGGACTGGGAAGCACCAAACACATGCGACGTGTGATTACGATTAGTGATCAAGACAAGAACTCGATGAGATTTATGGACGTGATTTCATAAATTTTGAAATCCGGATTTGCAGATTTTCTTTGTATTTCCCATGTATTGAGGTTTTGACCTCCCGCCTGTGTGATTGCAATATTGTGGCCAAAGGTGGACCTGATGGGATTATGGACGTGATTGGATAAAATTTGAGTTTCGACATAAAGTGTTTTGTCGGGATTTCCATGCATTTCTGTGTATTACCATTAGGAATGAAGAATGTGTTATTTGGCAGATTTTGTTCTGGAAAAAGGATACTTGTGCATTTCCTTTGTAACGGCTTCCATTCACTTGTGCCATGCTATAAGTGGGCATTGCTGTAATATGAATGCATTATACACATAGAGCCACAGAGCCACAGAGCCAGATGGCTAGTCGAAGAGACGAAGAGCTGCCAGGAATGATTCCTCATGATCGAAGGGATAGAGGAATAGCTAGAGAAACCACAGAGTCAGAGGATTCCTCAAAAGACAGAGAGTATGAATCTCACAAGGGAGCTCACAAAAATGTAGCAGCCAAGAAGTGAGTTCTCTCTCGAGGAAACTCACAGCTGGGGGCAGAGACAGAATCACATAGCACTCTCTCCCCCTTTGAAGAGCTGACAGAGCTGAGAGCCACAAGGCCGTAGAGTCAGAGAGCTCGAGAAATCCAAAGAAGCCACCAGAGGTTGGGGTGATGGCAAAGGGGTGATTCCTCAAGATCTGAGCATAGCAGAGTTGCAAAGCTAGAGAGCCGCAGAGCCAGAGAGCTCAAAGCAGACTTCTAAGAGCCATGATGTTGTAATGAAATCATAGAACAGCAAAGAGATCATGATCAAGCTATTGTTGATGTTTGAAGTGTGCTTAAGACAAAGAAGGAATTCTAGAGACAATAAAAGAATTCTGAGGGAGTTGGTGCAAGCGAGGAGCTCAAGATAGCCTGGAGCACTGATTGAAGGAATCTAGTCCAGAGAAGCCTAGATTTGTCTGCAGATTATGGACAACCAGTTGGATAAGATGGTATTCTAAACCCATAGGTTTAGTTGTAAACCAATGGAGTTAATTTTGGAACCTGTAAAAGAATTTAAGCCATAATCCCAAAGAGCCTAATCAAGTTGATTAGAGCTCAAGGATATGTAGCCCAAGATATCCAGGTGAACTCCATATTAAGCTTGCTGTCTTATGGTTTTTTCACTTGTTGCATCTTGTTGTTATGTGCATGATGTTTATTTGCTGCATTGTTTCAATGTTATATGCTACATATCAATTTTAAGCAAATAAACTGAAAGTAAATAAATAGTTAAAGACAAACACAAGCATACACCTATTTCAAGTTATTTTAATTCTGCAAATTATCAAGCATAAGCATAGATCTTGGGAATATATAAGCTTTGGAGTGGGAGAGGTTCTTGTAAGCTGACAAAAAGCCTTCAGTGCCCCATTTTAGATCAGTTTCACTATGTGGAAAGGGAAAACCGTAATGGTTGAAGCACCAATTGCTTTTCACATTCATGATTTCTTGCAAAATACATCCTCAATTTCCAATTGAGCTTGAACAACATTGCCAATTTGTATTAGTTATCGATAAAAAGGAACATCATACTAGATTTATTTATGTTCAATATTTCATATTTTTCATACAATATTTAGAGATTCCATTCAAGCCTAGTTGAAAGCCAAATATTTGATAGTATGTGACGCCAACTTTGGAGATAAACGTTTATGGAAGGAAACAGAAGCTCCAACAATATTCTCAACTTATAAACACATTCTATAAAGAGAAAATTGCTAGCCAGTTATGCTTTGTACTTAGAAATACCTGTCTAATCAATGATGTTCTCAATGTCATTTAACTCTAGAATTTTTGTTTCCTTATATAATCACCATTTGTAACTATTTTTTGTGTAAGGACACATCATATACACTTGTATACCTAAATTCACAGAAATATATGAAATGAAATAAATATGAAATATCTGTATCAGAGATCAATTTGTCCTACACATACCCCATCCTGTGCACAAGGAAACATAATAATATTAGTTACAAATTTGTTTAGCGTCCCACCCCCCCATTCCCTTCCTCCCATGCAAAGGACCTGCGACTGGGTAAATTATAGCATCATTGAGTATAGTAGTAACATAATAGTGTCAGTGTCAGAGCACCCACAAATGGAATGGCTGCTCACAAAATTAGTTTTTTGGTTTTTCGTTTTTAATTTCTATTAATACATTGTGTGAAGTGATAAATATTAAGTGGATTCGACCATTTAAAAATCAATATTGTGTTGAAGGAAGAAGTACCAGAGAACTCTACAGAGAGAGTGGATGCGGAGATGTGAAACTTTCTGATAGAAAGATTCTGTTTGTTATAGCACATACTTGTTCTCCAATGCAAATCACGAATGAAAAGGTATGAGTTTTATAGAGATTTTGTAATGTAATTCTAGCAAGCATTGTGTTTTTAGTTGCATTGGCGAGGTGTTCATCATGCAGTCTTTTCTGATATGCATGTTGCCAACGCATATTGGACTAGTTCTCGGGGAGGCTTATTACGAATGGTTTTTTCCATATTTATCAAAATCGATTATATGTTTTGAGTACTGTTTGTTTTTCTTGTTAGCGTAAGAATCATACACATAAGCTATTTCAAAAAACACTTACATATTTTACAATATTTGTAAGAGGTTCATCATGGTTTATTTGTTTTATGATTCTATATGTCATTCGTACATAAGAGTTTTATGAGAATAGATGTGGATATGCATATGCCATTAATGCACGTAGTTTCTATTATCTTATGGTTTTAATGTGTATAGTTATATTGTGTTGTTCAATTTCCTATACATTGTTTTTGTTGTGGTTATTGTGGAGCAATAGCTCATAGTGAGTTTAGAAAATATTTGAAATGTGATTACCAAAGCATTAATGGATAAGCATGTTTGAAGCATGATTACTAAAACATCATTGGAGAATAATTTGTTTATTATAAAAAGAAATCATATAGATGAAATTCTAAGGCAACATAATCTATTCCATTTAAACAATTTTGCATATGCTATAGGAGATTACCTATTTGATATTATGTGAACTTTATTGCTTTTATATACACACCAATAAAATTATGTGAAGGAACAATAGAACATTTCAGGAATTTTTTACATGAACATAATGTTGAAGGGATATAACATTATGAACGTGAATTGAATGTAGTTACATTGATACAAATGCATCACATAAATATCCTGGGTGTTTACTTGGAAAGAATGATAAAACCAACTTTAAATTCTATTAATGCAGAAGGAAGAGGAATTTTGGGTGACATAGTTTGTATACATTAGTTATCGAATTGGACAAAAACTCTGATAAGAATTTGGTCAAAGACAACAATGAAAATTTATTTTCATTTCAATTCAAATTTATGCAAAGAAATTTGTGACATATTGTTCCATGAAGAAAATCCAATTATAGGACATTTCAAACCACTTGCGTGCAAGAAAAATGTTTAATAAGAATCGATCATGAACATATAATAAATATACAACATAGGAACAAATATAACATAGATGGATGAAAATAGAAGAGAGCATGAGTAGACATATGTTTAAGATATTTGTTGAGTTAAAAAGTATTTACGATGAAAGTTGTTTTATGGCAACTGATGGAGGATGAATATGATGTTCCCTATTTATGGTGCATAATTCCAAAAAAAATAAATCAATGCAATCATGCCTAATGATTCGTTTGCATTAAACTACATAAAAAAATACATGAATGGACATGTAATTATGAACTTCCTTGGAATAGTAGATTGGCAGAGATACATCATAAAATTAACAATTCCAGATGAAAAAGGGAAGGCAGATGATGTTTTTTTGTTTATTATTGCATACGGTATATCTTGAATATAACTATATATATATATGGTCTACTAGCACTCTAGTTGTTATAACTGAATTGTGTGGGTTCAAGAAAGTCACAATGATATTCCTTGTTATGCAATTTGGAACGAGTGTTGGTCATTTGCGTTATGAACCTTTGAAATTGATTGTATACATGAAAAACATTTCACATCCTATTGAAGTAGTTAACATAGAAAAATATAGAATAACATAATAAAAAACATTGTGAGGTTAATGCAAGTGACTTTGAAAACTTAAACATAGATGAAAATGCCATAGAACTTGACACAAATCTTATCAATGAAAAAAATAGATCATGACTATCATTGCATCACTGCAAAAAAACATATAAGAAACAAGGACATTTTTGAAACAACCGTTCTTAGAAAACTATGAAATCCATTAAAGTCTAGCTCTAAAAACATTAACATTGATAAAAAATCCATGGAACTTATTGCAAAGCTTGTCAATGTAAGCAAGAGACCATGTTTTTCATTGCATTAAGTCAAAAAATACGTAAGACATAAAAAGTTTATTGAAACAATTGCAATTACAAGATGATCAAAGCACCGAAAGTCAATACAAAATACCATATTTCCTAATAAACATAAAGAATTTCTACAAATGTCCGATTACACTTAAATGAAACAATGGTTGAAAAACAATATTTTAAGAAAATGCAAGATGTTCTTGTTTATGGTTGTGCAATATGCATCAAACTTGGTTTAAAAGAGATGCCATAGAAAAACAATCCAACAATGTTTCCAATGTTAAGTGTATATGCCCAAAATGCATAAAAGCATTAGACAATGGCAAAATTAACAAATTTGTAGTTCTAGAGTGAATTAGGAGTAACAGAAAATTTTCCATGGTGAAAGAAGTTTATGAATTAGAGGAAAGACTAATATAATTAAGCTTACCATTTTTGCAAATACAGGAACTTGGACAACATTTTAGAAAACCACAATTGGAATTGACTGGTGGACTAATCAATGTACCTACTTACACATATTAAATTCAAATTGCACTTCCTTGTGACATAATTGAATCTAGTACAGTGGTTGTAGCAATTAAAATCATATTTGTTGTTGGGTGAATACGTATTCATAAATGCATGATGGTATTGTTATCACCCCAAGAAACTCACCTAGGCTGTAAATCGGTGATGCTCAGGAACATTAAAGATTCAACAGTTTTGTTGGATAAAATGATGGATAAATGGAAGATGTGCAACACATTTAAGCCAAATATTCACTCCTACTATGATTATTCTCAGACATGGATGAAGACCCCCAACTACAAGGCTTTTAACCACCAACTACTCACAGTTTAAGGTAAAAATGATGATGGAGAAGATTGATTGCACCAGCAGATGCACAGGGCCCTGTGATGGCCAGCTGCAATGAGTTAGAATATCTGCAAGACTATTATTCAATAGACAAGGAGGATGACAGCTCTCTGTTATTTAAACAACAACAATCTGCAAGCAAAATCAATAAATTACTAAATTGTAACACAGAGGTGGGATGACAGCCCCTCTGATGTTAAACCAGCATATCAATAAATACAAGCAGGCATAGCCTGGAACATAGAAGAAGTGAGAAGCAAGTAGGTGACAGCAAAAGAAGCTTGTATTAATGGAAATCAAGACCAGAAGCTGTAGTTCTCATAGTATTAACTGTCTCCAGAAGTTAAAAGGCTACAATAAGCTTTCATTCATCAAACACTCATCAAACTCATTACATCTCTGTTTTGAGTATATATGGTGCCTCATTACACAATATTTCTACTAAACAATGCGTGGAGGAGCCCATAAATGGCCACCAACCACATTTACACTTAGAAATGGGCCTCTGATAAAAATTTGTCTGAGTTTTAAACAGATTTGACCCTCTCTGGCGCTCTGAGGTCCTCCTTGGGCAGGTAGAGTGCAATATGGGTGAAACCCATAACCATTGAATGCTCTGACTGGATCTGCGGTGTCCTGCTTCCTCCTCGGCCATACTGTTGATTAACTGTAGTCGTCGAACATTAAACGGCTCAATCATGACTGTTTTGCTCTTAATCAGTGAAAACGATGCCAATCTGAGTATTCCCACCCATCACTGCTTCAATTTGGACTTTAAAAGGTTCATTCATGGCTCAATCATTTATCGGGTCCGTCATTTGGGGTGCAATGCATATCTTAAGCTGGCCAATTCTTTGTTTCTTTATATTTGAAAATACACGTAAAAATGCTGCAAAATCATGAAAAATGGCTTTGGAGGACCTCAAATATTATACCATTTTGCTTCGGACACCCATCCGGTCCGGGCTTCATTGCTATCGGCACTCTCCGAGGTTTTCTTTGTATTTTCTTATATTTCGTTATATAAAGAAAATGCGCCCAAAACCATCGAAAACAGCTTTAGCGCGGGTTTGAAATTTTAACAGAAATCATTCATAATGCCATCGGGACAGAGGCATTTCATATGTAAAGGCCCTGTCCCTTTGGCTATCCCGATAGTGAAATGCCAATGTGATATCCGCCGGTGTGATATATTTTGACTTATGCCTAAAAAACATTAAAAACACGGAAAAATGACTGCTGGCAGAATTGAAATAACATGAAATAGAATGTTGAATACCCGTCGGGTCCAGCTCATCGGATCGTAGATATATATGTGCGAAAGGCCCTGCCCCCTTTGGCAGCACCAATGCAATATGCCGATGTGATATCGGCGATCGCATATTGAAATATGTAAAGGCCCAGAATTCTTTGTAAGTCCTCCATTGCGACCTGCTGATGCGATATCGGTGATCGCTCATCGGTGATGTCCCCACGTCGCTGCCATTGCCTGCCTTCTCCGATTACGATATGCCGACGCGATCTGGACCGTTGATTGGCCAGATCTAACGGCTGATATGATTTCGGACCTCCAAGCCTGCAATTTGGGTTTTTTATGGTTTTGGAGTGTTTTTAGGCCTCCGATAGTGTATTTCTGCCCCTCCAAGGGCTTTCCTCTTGCAACTTTTTCAATCGGTAGAAAGCTTTTCGCCAAAATTTGAAGATTTGAACAGCAACAATGGTTCATTTGGCATGAATTTAGGTGTGTTTGCAGCCTTTAAGAGTGCTTGAATCCATTTTCTTATCCTTTTGCATAGTAGAGCTAACATTGGCTCCTTCTAGGGATGAGATCCTCCCTGTGAGGTCTCAAGAACCTGCAGATCAATGCCTTTCCAGCAACAAACAAATTAGCCAAAATTCCTAGTGCTCCATTAGGCATGGAGTCTACTACAGCTATACTAAAAACTGATAAAAGCACACTATTTATAGCTTTTAAGGCCAAAGACCTTAAATCACATAATTTTTCAAAAACCGCCCATTAACTGGGCCATCAAAAGTTGTCTCTCCTCCCATACTTTTCAGTATGAAGATATTGTTCCCTTAAATCTGTGAAATGATGAACGGGCTTGTCCAGAGAGCATCAAATTTGCCATGATTGCCTTTCTTTTCTTTAAATGCATCCCATTTCAGAACCAAACCCCCAACTTGCAAATTATTTCTTTTTGCCTTCTTGTCAAACACTTCCTTGATCTTTTTCTGATGTGCTGTAGCTTTTTCCACCAGCTGTTCTCTGATCTGATACAATTATGTTAAATCAATGATTCTATTGGCCATATTATCTTCTTCATCCTGCGCTTTTTGGAGCAACTTTGCCACAGGGAGGGTAAGTTGAATTGGAAAAACAGCATCGGTACCATACACCAGCTTGAAAGGAGAGCAGCCTGTAGATCTCTTGATGGTCACTCTGTCTGCCCAAAGCACATACTTGAGCTTGACATCCCAATTCTTCTTATTATCCTCTTACAGCTTCTTAATTATCCTGATCAAAATTTTATTGGAGGATTCTGCTAAACCATTCCCTTGGGGGTAATAGGAGGTGGAATGAACAAGTTTTATGCCCATTGAATCACACATTTCCACCAACTCTTTTTCCCTGAAGGCTGCTGCATTATCTATTATTAGCTTATGTTGGCAACCAAATCTGCTGAAAATGTTTTTTGATAAGAATTTCATGACCACATTATGATCAGCCTTCCTTGTAGGGATTGCTTCAATCCATTTTGTAAAACAGTCAGTGGCAACTAATATCCACCTATGCTGGCCACTGGAGTGTGGGTTGATTTCACCAATGAAATCCAAGCCCCACTGCTGAAAAGGTCCCTTTCCGATTATTGGTTTTAGGGGTAGGGATTTTAACTGCTGCTTATCTTCAAATCTTTGACATTTGTCACAAGATTTAACTAAAACAAATGCATCAGAAAATAAAGAGGGCCAATAGTACCCAGCTCTGAGAATCTTATGGGCAGTAGTTCTCCAATAATGATGTCCTCCACACATGCTGTCATGGAATTGTTGCATAACCTCTATTGACTGTTCTTCGTCCAGGCATCTTAAAAGCACTCCTGATGGATCCCTCTGGTAGAGCAAGCTATCATTGATGCAATATTTTGTTGCCTTGAGCTTTAAAGTTCTTGCTTGACTTTGAGAGAATTCTGAAGGGACTTTTAGCCTTAGAAGGAAATTGATTATTGCAGCATACCAGCTACATGAAGCTAGATTCTTGGCAATCGTCTACTTATCCTCCGATTCAACTGTTTCATGCTCTTCTATTTGACCCATTTCTACCATAGTGAACAAGAAATCCATGTCCAAAGACCTGCAATTTTCTTCAGCCAATAACTTGGCAAGCCCCTGACCTCTTACCAGCTTGGTAGGCTTCAGCTCTATGTTGAATTCTATCATTTTTGCAATCCATTTTTCTCTTTTTCCATCAACATCAGGCTGCGTTAAGAAATCCTTTATTGCAGCAGAAGGCACGTATGCAACTATCTTGGAATGCAAGATATACACTCTGAAAGCTTTCAAAGATTTGATAAGAGCATAATCCTGCTACTTAATAATATCATACCTTAGTTCAGCATCCCTCAGATTTTTGCTGAAAAAGGCCACTGGATGTTGTTGACCTGCTTCATCTTGCTGCAATAGAACAGCTGCAATAGTATCCTTAGAGGCAAATGAAAATAGGTGAAACTCCTTGCTATAGTCAGGGCTTATTAAAGTAGGAGCTTCCATAATAGCCTTCTTAATGGAATCAAAAGATTTTCTGGCCGCCTCAGTCCATTTTACCTCTGCTCCCTTTTTCAACATGGAGGTTATGTGCTTAACCAGCTCTGCAAAACTTGGAATGAATCTCCTTACAAAGTTGATCTTGCCCAGAAAAGATTGTATGTCTTTCTTTAATCTTGGGGGAGCCAAGGCCTGAATCGCTTTGACTCTTTCTGTGTCAATTTGAACACCTGCAACGGACACTACATGCCCCAACAGTTTGCCTTCTTCCAAAGCGAATTGGGATTTTTTTGGATTGAGTGAAATCCCAAACCTTCTGCACTTCAAAAACACCTTTTTCAAGTGCTATAAGTGATCATGATGGCTGCTAGAATAAACTATTATGTCATCCAGGTAGATTAGCACAAATTTATCCTTTTCTCCCACAAAAGTTATATCCATAACGCGCTGAAAGTTGGCTCCAGCATTCATCAGCCCAAATGGAATTTTGGCATACATGAACGTGCCCTAAGGAGTGGTAAATGTTTTCTTCTCTTGATCATCTGGATGCACGGCGATTTGATTAAAACCTGAAAATCCATCTATAAAAGACATTACTTTGGCACCTGAGACTTGCTATAATAAATGCTCCATTTTTGGCAGAGGATAATTATCCTTTTTAGAGCATTTATTTAGATTCCTGAAATCAACGCACAATCTGATTTCTCCATTCTTCTTCCTCACAACAACTAGATTGGCCACCCATTTAGAATATCTGAGAGGCACTATGATCTTAGCAGCCAGCAACTTTTTAATTTCTTTCTCAACCAGAGGAAGGAGCATAGGATTCATTGGTCTCAGCTTCTGTTTGAAAGGAATGGTGTCTTTCTCAAGCAGAATTTTATGCTTAATTATATTCTTGTCATATGTCTTCAGATCACTGTACTCCCAAGTGAAAAAATAAGAAAATTTCCTCATTAGCTTGCAGTATTCAGCATTCTGATCAGCAGATAGATTAGCGGACAGATTTATAAATTTGGGCTGACCGGGGCTTCCTATATTATGCTTACAAACTGCAGAATGATCTTCTTTTTGGGCAGCTTTGTAAGGCACATCATTGTGGTCAAACAATCTCTCAAGAGGAATCAGACCCTTAGGAATATGATTGCTATGGAGCTGGACTATGCTATTCTTGCCAATTTTATTTCTAAGCTGGGACATGGGATCTTCTAACAAAGCATCATTATTTTGGTCAATTTTCATTCCAGAGAACTCATCAATGACTTGAAGAAACCTATTTAACTCATCATCATCATCAAAAACCTTCCAATGGTGGACATTATCAGGCAAGGAGGGCCTATACTTCATTTGTACCTCATAAATTTGTTTGGGAGGCGATGGAGGGATGAACAAACTAGCTGAAATAGCAAGGGAGTCGGCAAGCTGATTTTGGGCTATAGGAATGTATGAAATGCAGAAAATTCAAAGAACTCTTTGACTCTCCATACATCATCTCTATATGCTCTTAGCCTCGGATGCTTTGCTTGGAATGTTCTATTTATTTGCTGAATTATCAGATCAGCATCTCCAAGTACCTTCAGCCTTTTTATTCCTCTGCCTTTGGCTGCATGAAGGCCCAATAGCAGTGCTTCATACTCTGCTATGTTGTTTGTGACCTGGAAAACCAGCTTCAGAGACAATTCGACTCTTTCTTTCCGTGGAGATATTAACACCACCCTACTCGTGCAGTCTCTTTGGTACAAGCTCCATCAAAGAACATCTCCTAAATATGTCCTCCTATATCATGCCTAGCCTGATCTGTTGGTTTCCAGATCTGCAATGAGGCCTTCTGAGATTCTTCTATTTGGAGAATGCATGCTCCAAAATCAGTGTCCACTGCATATATTGGATGGTTTGTAGGATTCTTCTCATCAATAATGATATATGCCAGTTGTGCTTCTCTATATAGTCTCCTGCTTTCTCCTCCAAACACTGGGACAGTTGCATAAGAAAGGTCATTCTGTAATGTCCCTCCTAGTATCTTAATCCACCCTCTAGACAACAGCATACCAAACTTAGAAGGGACATCAGCCACCATTATATCCATCATCATACTCTTCATGGGAAGCTAGGTTAAGGTAATGGCTAGATCCTTAATTAATCCAAGGCACTTTACCTTCCTTGAATCAAAAGAGAACAAATCATGATAGGGTCTAGTGATATCAAGGCCTAACTCTTCCATAACTATTTTAGGCATCAGATTGTGGCTAGCCCCTGTGTCTAGCAAGCAATTGTGGAGGATTTTATCATGGATAGTCAATGAAACATAGAAAGATAGAGAACTATTATCAGCAGGTTCAATCATGGGGCTAAGCACAATAGCAGGCTTGTCATCTTGCAAATTGACAGAGTCAATGGAGGTTTGTTTAGACTCTAGTTCAAGGGCTTCAAGGATCGGCTTTCTAAACAATTCAATCTTCACCAACTTAGCCAGAGGTACAACTAATCTCAATTTTTGAACTTCTGACTCAAAACTGAAAGAAGAAAATGATTTATCAGCAGTTTTTACCTCTTGAACAGGGGCTTTGAGGGTGTCAGGGTCAGCTGCTGGTCTTCTTTGCCTGGTATTTTGTGGCGCTGTTTGGGCAGAAGCTTCTTGTGCAATTGTTTCTTTGGCATTCTTTGCATTGGATCTTAGATTATATTTTTTATGCTGCTCACCAGACTGCAGAACAGCACCACTGTCCCAGCCTTGACTATTTTGTTCTTGCAGCAATGACTGTTCATATTCGGCCAATGTTAAAAAGCAGCGCTGCCTTTATCTTCCATGCAGTGGATTTCATCCTCCTCTTCTTCAAATTGTTCCCCCTCCAGGACTGCATTTTGAAAAGGATCTCTAACCTTATGATCCTCTTTTGCTTCTTCACGCCTTTGCATAATTTGTAGCTGATCATTTGCTTTTCTGAATGGGTTTGAATTTCTTGGCACAAAGGTATTTTGTTGCCTTGTTTTGCGTGAAGTCTGCTCAACCTTTAGCTTAGAAATCTCAACAGCCAATGACTCTATCATCTTAGTCATTTTGTCCAACTTAGGCTCTGAAGTTGCAGCATGGGAAGAAGAGGAAGCCTCACCTCTCAGCCTTCTTCTATCAACTTGACTCTTCAACTTCTCTGCTGCCATAATGTTGGACTCCACTTCCAGGGCTGCTTCTTGCATATCATTGAAAGTAGCACATCTTCTTTCTCTCAACAATAAGCAGAAATCAGGGTCAAAATCATTAGCATATGTGAGTTTGGCGGTGGTGGGGGTAGGCTTTACCTCAGCTAGTATTTTACTATACATCTTATTAAATCTCTTATTGAAGTCAGCCAAAGACTCACCCTTTTCTCTTTTCAAGTTTCCAAACTCACTATGATAATATAATAAGTCCTTCTTATCTCCCCATTGCTTTAAAAATGCATCATCTAATGCTTCAATGTTTGTTATAGATCCCTGGGGTAACCCTCTAAACCACTTCCTAGCCTCTCCATCAAGGCTCTGAACAAAAACTCTCATCCATAAATCATTCTCACTTATGTCTAAGTTATCAACATAACTGTAAAAGGCTTCCAGATGTTCTTCTGCTGTCACTCCCTCTATTCCAGTAAATTTAGGCATATATTTTTTATATTCTCCCATAGGCATAGGATTTTGAGGCGCAAGCAATACTAAAGGTCCATATCTAGCAGCAACAATCCTCTCAATCCTAGTGGGTGCTTGTTGTCCTGCCATATTTGGAATATACGGAGGAATGCTAATAGATGGAGCAGTATGAAACAATGCGATGGAAGGTAGAGATATTTGGATATTCTGGACAGTATGGGAAACTTTCTTTGGACTGAGATTCAAAGGGGAACTAATTGCACAAGGGGCTGAATTAATCTATGAATGAATTTCTCTATTAACATCGTTGGGCTCTAAGACTTCAGGCTGTGATTCTTCAGCTATAAACTCATTTTCAGAGATGAATCAGAGTTTTTAGGCTTACCTGATCCTGATGCCCCTTTCTTTGATGATATCTTCGATTTAACAACCTTTTCGGTGTCAAGCAACGGTTCAGTTGGAGATTTCTGAGGATTCCTTCTTGTATGCCTAACAAACTGCGCCAGAACTTCAACGTGGAGTCGCCAAAGGATAGTCTTTCACCAATGGAGTCGCCAGATAGATGATTACAACCAACGTATGTGTTCAAACTTTGTCTGTCATCAAAGCTTGAAACTATGTCGTTTTCCCAGGGAAGCTTGAGCTCCAATTCTCCTTCCCCAACAACGGCGCCAATTAATGTTATCACCCCAAGAAACTCACCTAGGCTGTAAATCGGTGATGCTCAGGAACATTAAAGATTCAACAGTTTTGTTGGATAAAATAATGGATAAATGGAAGATGTGCAGCACATTTAAGCCAAATAACCACGCCTACTATGATTATTCTCAGACATGGGTGAAGACCCCCAACTACAAGGCTTTTAACCACCAACTACTCACAGTTTAAGGTAAAAATGATGATGGAGAAGACTGATTGCACCAACAGATGAACAAGGCCCTGTGATGGCCAGTTGCAATGAGTTAGAAGGTTTGCAAGACTATTATTCAATAGACAAGGAGGATGACAGCTCTCTGTTATTTAAACAACAACAATCTGCAAGCAAAATCAATAAATTACTAAATTGTAACATAGAGGTGGGATAACAGCCCCTCTAATGTTAAACCTTCACAGCATATCAATAAATACAAGCAGGCAGAGCCTAGAACATAGAAGAAGTGAGAAGCGAGCAGGTGACAACAAAAGAAGCTTATATTAATGGAAATTAAGACCAGAAGCTGCAGTTTTCATAGTATTAACAGTCTCCAGAAGTTAAAAGGCTACAATAAGCTCTCATTCATCAAACACTCATCAAACTCATTACATCTGTGTTCTGAGTATATATGGTGCCTCATTACACAATATTTCTGCTAAACAATGCGTGGAGGAGCCCATAAATGGCCGCCAACCACATTTACACTTAGAAATGGGCCTCTGATACAAATCTGTCTGAGTTTTAAATAGATTTGACCCTCTCTGGCGCTCTGAGGTCCTCCTTGGGTAGGTAGAGTGCAATATGGGTGAAACCCATAACCATTGAATGCTCTAACTAGATCTGCAGTGTCCTGCTTCCTCCTCGGCCATACTGTTGATTAACTGCAGTCGCCGAACATTAAATGGCTCAATCATGACTGTTTTGCTCTTAATCAGTGAAAACGCTGCCAATCTGAGTATTCCCACCCATCACTGCTTCAATTTGGACTTTAAAAGGTTCATTCATGGCTCAATCATTTATCGGGCCCGTCATTTGGGGTGCAATGCATATCTTAAGCTGGCCAATCCTTTGTTTCTTTATATTTGAAAATACACGTAAAAATGTTGCAAAATCATGAAAAATGGCTTTGGCGGACCTCAAATATTATACCATTTTGCTTCGGAAACCCATTGGGTCCGGGCTTCATCGCTATCGGCACTCTCCGAGGTTTTCTTTGTATTTTCTTATATTTCGTTATATAAAGAAAATGCGCCCAAAACCATCGAAAACGGCTTTAGCGTGGATTTGAAATTTTAGCAGAAATCATTCATAATGCCATCGAGTCGGAGGCATTTCATATGTAAAGGCCCCGTCCCTTTGGCTATCTAGATAGCGAAATGCCGATGCGATATATTTTGACTTATGCTTGAAAAACATTAAAAACACGAAAAAATGACCGTTGGCGGAATTGAAATAACATGAAATAGAATGTTGCATACCCGTCGGGTCCGGCTCGTCGGATCGCAAATATATATGTGCGAAAGGCCCTGCCCCCTTTGGAAGCGCCGATGCGATATCAGCGATCGCATATCGCAATATATAAAGGCCCAGAATTCTTTGTAAGTCCTCCATTGCGACTCGCCGATGCGATATCAGTGATCGCTCATCAGCGATGTCCCCACGTCGCTGCCATTGCCTGCCTTCTCCGATTGTGATATGCCGACACAATCTAGACCGTTGATCGGCCAGATCTAATGGCTGATATGATTTCAAACCTCCAAGCCTGAAATTTGGGTTTTTTATGGTTTTGGAGTGTTTTTAGGCCTCCGATAGTGTATTTCCGCCCCTCCAAGGGCTTTCCTCTTGCAACTTTTTCAATCGATAGAAAGGTTTTAGCCAAAATTTGAAGATTTGAATAGCAACAATGGTTCATTTGGCATGAATTTAGGTGTGTTTGCAGCATTTGAGAGTGGTTGAATCCATTTTCTTATCCTTTTGCATAGCAGAGCTAACAGGTATTGAGATGATTATGTAAAACTTCACTTTATATACTATATAATGTCAGAATAAATGAAAACTGGAAACAAGCCTTTAATCAAAACAAGGATTCGTATGCATATGAGACAGATAGATATATAGAAAGTAATGATGATAATGATTACTATGATCAAGATCCAGTAATAAAAACACTATTAAATGGATTTAGCATTTCGTATAGTATTTATGATCTTCGTAATAATCAAATAAGCATTGATTCAGGTGAATTCTATATGCTTTTAGGCATATTCAAAGAGAGGTATTCAAAGGAGATGATATTTCCCACACTGTTTTATGGGAAAAAATGACAAGATGATGTTATGGGAAACTTTACATATCACGATATTTCTCGATGGGATGTTTTTCATCAATATCATGATTTTCCTATCATATAACGAAGTTTTTTTACAAAGTAGTGTAAATATCCTCAGTTAGGTATTCAGTTGTATTTGGATTCGTATAATAAAATTATAGTTTAAAGGAAAAAAACTAACAACTAGAGATGTTATAAGAAAGATAAATTTGAATTGCATTTTGGCATCGAACATTTCATATATGGATCTTAGGAAAATATGGACATCATCAGACTATTTTTTGTATTCGTACAAGAACTTATATGCGATGATTAGATAGTTAGGTCTACTGGATTTCTTTGTTTCGTTTAATAGTTTCGAACATATCTTGGAGCCTTTAGTAAGGGATTTGTAACAAGTACATCGAGAGAAAAACCTGTTGACTAAAAACAAAGTAGAAAAAGATGATATTTATACCTTAATAAGAAATGAGCATGCTACATGTATACTATATTACAGAAGTAGAATGAATGCTCTACGTCAGTTAGTTTTACATGATTCCAAATACTTCAATAATGTCGTTGACTATTTATTTGGAACATAATTCCAAAATCGATGAAGCCAACATGAAAATGGATTTATATGGATAAAAACTTCTCCTATCTATGGAACAAGTACGGATATTGACATTGGAAGTTTTGTTGACAATTACTTGTGTTGTGATCCAACTAAAATACCTACATAAATGAAAGCCATTCAACATCATTGTCATACAAACACTTGTAGGAAATTCAAAGCAAATGCATTGCCGGTTCTATTTTCAAATTCCACCAATTCCAAAGATGCAATTACTTGATCCTATGGAATTCAGCAATGCAAAAGAAAACGCAAGTGCAAGAATTATATTTGATGCACTCAAGAATATGGAACGTGACAAGACATATACATTTGATAGTTTTCTTCAAAAAATAGGTATAAGAAAATCTAATTATATCCATGAAATTCAATCTACTTTGAAACAAAGAACAATTGTTTTGAAAAGAGAACCAATAAACATATGTACTAATAGCTTCACTCAGGATATTCCATTAATTTTGGGTGAAAATACTGATGCCCAATTTGTACTTGACTCATATGCTACAACTACTTATTGTAGTTCATGTATGAAAAAGCTATAATATAAAACAATGACATCGATGTTTAAATGTGTATGAAGTTAATTTCTAAAAAATGATGGTAATATCATAGAAATAATTACAAGACTTGGAAAATATTTATTAAACTTACAACAAATGTCTACACAACATGCTGTATATAGTGTTGCCAATGCCACTAAATACTAGTTCAAGAAAATGTATATTTATTAATACTTCAACAATAGATGATCGAACATTTTTACTAAAGAAACCAAAAGATCTTGAGCGTGAAACAAATGATGAGCAAAACATAGTGTGTTTATCAATTATATACAATTATGTGCAATGACCAAAAAACATTGAATAGGTATTCTTAGAGGAATTTGCATCGTGCTATACACTACAAGGAAAGAACAGATGAGGTGTTGAGAGACCATATGTTATAAGATATATAAAGTATAATAAACATATTGATCATGATAACCATTACAAAGAACGATTAATTTTGTGTGTTCCATATCATATTGACAAGAATAATTTTAAGGAACAATATTCGACTTGGGAGAATGCATATTTATTTATTTGAAAAATTCATAAAACGCAACGAATAAAAATTTATGAATGAAACAATGACATTGTGGATTGATATTGATAGCATAACAATTGAGCTTGAAAAAAACGAGAGTGAATTGTTTGAAGGAGATGAACCGACATATCAATAAATAGACAATGAAAAATGTTATCAAGAATATGATATCAAATCAGATTTTCAATATTTGCAAAAGGCTAAAAATGAAAAATAAATTGTTGAGAGAGCTTACCAACTTTTAAAATAGCCACAAGTACTATAATAAAGAAAATTCTATGAAATCATGAAAATTATCAACCTAGAACAGGCTAGAATAGTGAAAGAAATAGTGACTCAGGAAAAATAAAAAAATAAAAAATAAAATAAATAAACAATAAAAAAAAAATCCATATCAACCATTGTTTATACTTGTAATAGGTGGGGAGGATGTTGGAAAAAAATTTACTTTTATAAAAATATTCCAATCTATAATTCTCTTGTACAATAACAAAGGAATTGTAACAACATATACAGGAAAGGTTGCATTCAATGCAAGTGGTATAACGTTGTGTTTTGCATTCCATTTACCCTTTAACAAATTGGAGTATCTTTCACTTAAAGGTGAAAAATTAGAAACATTGCGAATGACTTTGTGGTATGCTGATTAATGAGGTGTCTTTGATAGGTTCAACTTTATTATACCAAGTTGACCAACGTTTATGGAAAATGAAGCATACTTTGTTGGTTTATATTGGGAATATTGATGTAATATTTTTAGGTGACTTGTTCCAAGCGCAACCGATTAAAGACTATCTAATTTTTGAGCAACCAATTTTAGCGGCGGGAAAACCAGTATACAATTTCTGGAAAGAAAAAGTGAAATTATATGAATTGTGTATCATAATTCGTCAAAAGGAAAAAAAAAAAAATCATTGAAATCCTTAACAAAATACCAGTGAATCAACAATCTGATGAAGACGTAAAATATATAAACGATAAGTGCTATAGACCTTCTCTATTAGATCCATTGTTTCCATACCTATTTTATAGGAATAGGGATGTATATAGGCATAACAAAAAAATGTTGGCACTTGTAAATGAAGATTTAATAGGTCTTGTTGCAATTGGCGAATCTCATAGTAAGGAAATATGCTACATAACGTATGAGAAAACAATGAGATTACCATAAAAAAATCCTTATCAAGTGTAATGTCCTCGTTAATCTATATGTAGGGAACTATAATATAGAGGATGGTTATTTTAATGGCAAGGATGGAATAAGAAAAAAATATATGAAAAATAGAAAAAGCGTTGACGTGTTATGGATAGATTTTGTAAATATAGAAATTGGTAAATTGCGAAGAAGCAAGTATCATGAACTACATGATGAAGGAATTTAAGCTAAATGGAATTTGATATTAGGTGTTCCAAATCCATTGACATGTCATAGAAAGAGAGTTAAAAATATAGTGTGGCAACTATTTCCGATACAGCTAGCTTGTGCTAGAACAATCCATCAATCACAAGGTTTAATGTTGAATGGAATTGCATTGATCCAAGTGGCATACCGACACATGGACTAGTTTACACAAAATTGTCACATGTTAGAACCATGGAGTATCTTCTTCAAAAACTAACACAAAAGAACTTTTGTGTCAATTAGAAAGTATTAGAAGAAACTAAACACTTAAGAACTCAAGCATCATGGAAATCAAGATACATAGAGAAGTCAATAACAAGTGCAAGTAATTTAACGATTAAGTTTGAATACATGAAGTCTACATGCTCAATGTGAATTACATTGTGCATGATGAAGACCTAATAAATGCGATGATTCTCTATATCTAGGAAATGAATCTAAAATTTCCACTATCAAATACTGAATTTTGCAAATTCCACTTCAATATACAAAATTGTCTTCGTGGAGTACTTGCATACAAGAAAATATAGAGACTATCTAGGAAAAATATTTGCAATAACATGATCAAACTTGTTTTGGCATAAGTATATTTTCAATTTCGAATATTCATAATAAATGTAAATATTGGGCCACTTGTATCTATTTTAGCAATCATTGAAGCCATATCAATGGAAAGGACACAATTAATGCCTAGTGATTACATTTTTATGCTTGTTGAAGATTTCAATATTGACACAAATTCAAATGGAAAATTAAGTAAACAGTTATTAGAGTACATGAAATGCGGAAAATTACAATAAGTAACGAGGAATTTTATTTCACAGAATAAGACGATTATTGATCATATTTGGACAAATTTTCCTCTTCAACAATGTAATGTTCATATTTCACATTCACACTAAAGTGATTATGATGCAGTTCATGCTTGACTTCACTTCGCGTGATTCTAACCTTGCATAAGATATAATTTTTTTCTTTTTTCTTTTGAAGCAGTAGAGTTGAGCGGAAATTATAAATTCAATACAGTAAGTTTTTGTAAATTTTATATATTTCATCAAGTTGTAATGGTGCATATGTTTGTTCATTCTCATGCAAATTGCAAGGTGGATAAGTGATTAATTTAATTGTTGCAATGCGATAATAGTCGTAGATTATAAGAAATTGTATATACTTTCAAGGTATGAGTATACTTAAACCTTTAAGTTTTTGTTTTTGTCATTTACTTCTTTCAACATTTGATAGTTCATGTTTTTTAATTGTAATATCATAGATTAATCTAATCATTGATTGCACAATTAGAGGAGATATGAAATATGCACAAGTGATTCACAATTAGAGGAGATATGAAATATGCACAAGTGATTTGTGAAATATGTGAATATTCGGAAGTGCTATTGTTTTTTTCATGTTCCCTTCCTCATATATACTCGTTGATTCACACATTTTCTTCGCATATTTCCATCTCGTGTGACACTTTTTTTGTACGTTCATTATTTTTTAAATGCAATTAATTTTTGAACTAAACTTTATTTAGGGAAAAAATTATGTGACTGTGAAAAAAGAAATGATATGGTTAGCAAATAAGATAATAGAGCAATTTGTAATGATTAGCCAAACTGCATGCATCTCTAAGCTTTTTCAAATTTGTATGTCAAGTTACTCGTAAATCAAAGTTGAAAAAGACAAAGAAGTGGGGACCAACCATGCGATTAAATCACTTCGTAGGAGAGATATTTGAGCATGTATTTTACAATAATAATTATTATTGACAACCTGTAAGTTCATTTTCATTATAAAAAAAGAATTCATAGCAACATAACAAAAAGGCACATAATAAATCCATGAGATGATTTTGGAATTTCGAGGTATATTTACACTAGTTTCTATAAACATTATCTTTGATATATTAAATTGTTATTTATTGAAAAATGTCTTGTATAATAGGTTTCACATTTTCTATAGTAAGAGATGATTTCACACTTGCAATAATAACAACTGGTGATTATATACAAAACTGAAAAATTGTGTAGTTAAGAGACAATGAGAGTGTTATTGATTTAGAAAGTGTTTTTAGCTACAAAATGAACATGGTTAATAAATCAATTAGAGAATATATTTGCACTAATATGATTAACTTACTTGCTCGTATCGATGAGAAATTTGACTGGTTTATGTTGAAAAATGTAACTAGGTTCGGTCTTCATAATGACATATGTAATCATGATTTTATGTATTTGATGTAAAGAGAAAAAATACGTTTATTATTTTTGTTCTTTATTCTTGGATTCCGTGCTCAAGGAAAATTTATTTATAGTTCAAGCACCCATTTAGTGCTTCTAGGTCTTGTCATTGAGTCTACAAGTCAATTGAGTCAGTGTCGTGTATGGAAGACCCTTTTGGGCATGTTAGATCTTGTAAAAAAAACATTATGTAAAGTAAAAAGTGTTAAATGGACCCTCCAATACCTTGTCATCATGCAAATAATAAGTTTTCCTATAAGAAGCATCAAGTCATCCTCATAGATAGTTATTCGACCTCCAAGGAAGACTATCTATAAGGATGCATCGACCTCATTTGAATGCCATCAATTGAGCTCATAAGAAATTCAATTTATCAAGAGAAAAAGACCTAGGAGTAGAAAATAGGATAATCCAAGGAGGAGAAAAATCAAAGTCAAGAAGATTGTTTTTGGGATAATATCTCTCACACATGTGGACTGAAGCTAGGGCTTACAAAGTGAAAAATTGTACACCTAAAAAGAAGAACAAATGTAGCATCAAAAGGTCATTCTTGCAAGCTCAATTCATGGGAAGAAGAGTCCAAGAAAAGTGATGGAGAGAATCCTCTTAATTATTCTCCAAACCTCTCACACATGTGAAGTAGTAGTCATTGCAGGAGGTCTAAAATTGCAAGTCGAAAATTATAATCAGTTACAGGTTTGAAATCCTGCCCAAGGGAGAAGTTGATGTTGTCATAAGGCAAGTTTGACTTGGGTTGATTCCATGAGAATTAAGTTCTTCAAGAAGGAGTTTTGACTTGGTGTTAGAGGGGTCTTGGTCAAAGGTCATAGGTCTTGTAACATTTGAGGTTATATAAGAAGATAATATTTCTTGTGGGTTTTCCTCTAAAGAGGAGAGATTCAGCCCTAGATGATTACCTATATCTTGTGTCTTCTTGTCTCATTTCTCTTTCTTGTTTTGTAGTTGTTTTATGATAATAACACTAATTATAATCAAGTGAAATAATAAGCTAATCAATTTAAGTAAAAATGCATCATAAGAAGTTATAAAAAGAAGAGAAATCATTTAATATAGCTGCCCCTAAATTTATCAATATGATATTAGAGCTAAGATGACAAGGCAAGGAAAGGAAAATTGAAGAAAATACCATCAAAACAAGTATTAAGAAAGTCAAGACATCAAAGAGGACATCAAACCATTAAGAATAATCTAAGGAGCATCAAGGAATACTATCAACCTCATCACAAGGATCATATCATCTAAAAACAATAAACAAAAAGGGGACCTCAAAGACTCTACTTTCAAGAAGGAACCTACCTCAATTAAAAGAAATAAGGATTACACATTAGAAGAATATTGAAGTCTCCATATTCTATATTTCTACATCCGAAGGAATCAAGAAGATGCATTTCCATCATAACCAAATAAATCGAGGTGATGTCCCTCTCCTTGAGGAAAGGATCACATCTCAAATATTTTTGAAGAAATATATCTCTAAAAGAATAATTATTATCATCTTCAAACATCA
Source organism: Pinus tabuliformis (assembly GCA_031772625.1). Lineage (NCBI taxonomy): Eukaryota > Viridiplantae > Streptophyta > Pinopsida > Pinales > Pinaceae > Pinus > Pinus tabuliformis. Next base: position 436,092,365 of record CM062806.1, on the reverse strand, counting down.
TAAATCATCATAAAAAAAGGAATCAAGTTGAAGATATCATTATCAAAGAAACATCTTCACTTGACAAGTAAGTAACCTTATATATATTTCTGAATCTACTATCAAATGACTTCATTTTCAAAGAAATCAACAAATTGGTTGGGTCATCGAACTTCCTTGCATGGAAAAACATGACAGACTTGATCCTCATAGAGAATGAAGTTGTTGAATATGTCAAGGGTAAACTCTCTAAACCATCTCAAGAGAAATAACAAGAATTATAAAATCATATGAAAGGGGAAATAAGGGCTCAATGAATCCTTACAGAATCAATCAAGGATCCCCTCATCCCTTATGTAGAAAATTTGGAGACATCAAAAGAAATCTATGAAAAGTTGGTAGAATTGTTTTCCGTAAGCACTACATGGGAAGTGAAATCTTTTAGAACTGAGTTATAAAAAATTAAAGTATCAAAAATAATATATAAACTCCAAGAGTTGGGGGAAATAATGTTTGATAAAGAAATGTCCACTGTTGTTCTCAATGCACTACCTGATAAATGGGGAAACTTTGTATCAAGTATCTATGGAAACAAGAGAGCCACCCTATTCAATGAACTTTGGTCACTATGTAAGATTGAAGAAAATAGGTTGAACGAAAAGAATGATGTTGGGTCAAATGAATAGGTTGAAGCATTTACTTTCATGGTGAAGAGAAAAGGAAAGTTTAGAAAGTTTTGTCCTCAGAAAAAGAAGAAGTTCGATATGTAAAAAATCTAACGCTATGAATGCCAGGAATATGGAAATTCCAAGAGAGATTGTCCTAAACTCAAGAAGGGAAACAAGAAAAGGAATGAAATAAATGAAGCCCATATCACTGAAGAAGTGGAAGAACTTGAAAAGAAGAAATCAAATAAGGAGGAATTGAAAGATCTCTATATGAATGAGATCAGCTCCTTCACTTAGTTCTTTTTCGTTTTAGATAGATATCATGGCATGAAGAATTATAAATATGATGCATCATATTAGAAGCATACGATTGAAGCAAAAAATAGCTCATGACATCATTATATAAGCTTTAAAGGAAAGTTGAAGTAGAAGTCTACATAGTTGTAGTAGTCATCATGATAAAAAAGGAAGTAGCTCATGATATCCTCATTGAAATCATGGAAATACAACCAAAAATAGTAGTATACATGTCTCGAAGAAAGTCATTTAGCATAATAGAAGATAAAAAGTACATCATACATCATCAGTATGAAGGATCATTTGGAGAATGAGGATCTTCAAGATCCTTCACTAGAATCTCTATAAGAAGATTCACCTGTACTTTGAAGAATCAAGTGTCTTGCTAATAGTCTTCATTCCACCTTGTGTGGGATCCTTTTTTAGAAGGATGATGGTATGATGGCATAGGAGGGCAAAATGCCAAGATCTTTGAAGTACTTTCAAGCAAGGAAAGGAAGTTGTTGAAGGAAGTCTACATGACCAAAAGGAGAAAATAGGTATGTATGTATTTGATAGATTAATTCATGTCATTATATAGTTATAGATACCATGGTTTGAATGCTATATCTCATGAGAATGATCGAAAAATGAGGATCTCTTCCTTTAAAAATATGCATGAAGGCATATACCTTGATTTAGTTCACATATTGATAAGACAAAATCAACATAATATGTCCTCATATGAAATATGAGGTGGTTGACAAGATCATGGAACTATGTATAGAAGTTCTTGGGAAACAATATGTGAAGAAAGGAATAAACGTCTTTTTAGAAATGCCACAATAGTCACGTAAGATAAGTGATCAACATCTGATAACTAAAAGAATTAGCTATGATATCTCCATATAGAAGATATGAAGGTTTTGATAAAGTATGTAAAGGAAGGAGACCCTTCACATTGAAGTTATTGGATATGTGTTTATGAATGTGTAGGATGTTGATGTTGCAAGAAGAAGATGTCATGATGAAAAAGGAATCATAAAAGGTAAAGTTGATTTGATGTTCATTTTTTTTTAACATTTGATTGGGTTGAAATAGGGCTACCAAAAGAAAGTTGTATATGTCACCTACAAATATTACTCATGGGAACGAATGGAATATCCTGAAAGAAACATGACTTGGAAGAGGTATCTATGTGAATAAAAGTTATATGTGGACTGGAATATCACTTTCCTATGAAAAGAAGGATGACATGACTATTGGTTCAACACTATGGTTTTTTGAAAGGAAAGTGATGGATAGTCGATTCCTCACAAATAAAATATAGAAGTTGAAGGCTCCATAATGAAGAAGATGAAGTTCGTGACATCAAAAATATGACCCCTACAAGCAGCTGATAGTACCATGATATCTACTAAAGTGCAGATATCGGTTTTTGGTAACAAGTACCTAGTTAAGAGGGAGCTTGGACAAGTCCCTGGGTAAGAGGGAGCTTGGCTATATTCCTCTTATAGGAATGAGTATATCTTCCCTAGTTGAGAGGGAGATATAGACACATCATTATTATCTTCACGTTAATTAGAAAGAATCAAGGATTGTGTAATAATATGAGATTGGTTTTGATAATAATTGAGGATGTGGTAGGGCATCCAATATGCAAGAGTAGTTGAAGATGAAATTCCTTGAGGATGTGTTATTCCAAGGTAGGAATTTTCTTAAAAGGACATACCCTTTTAACACCTTGGTGGAGTATGTGCCTTGAGAGACAATGATGATGGTTTCTATCAGTCATTGGTCTCACCAACATTGTTCTCTTATCTTGTGGAGAGATAGAGTTGTTAGAAAAGGCCATGCTATGTGACAATTTTGGTTGGTATGATGAGATTCTATAATATAAGCTAATAAGAAAAATTATGATATGGCTTACTAATCCGACTCTTCTTACGATAATTATTCAATTTGAGAATGTCCAAGTACCTTGTATGGATTATGAATACCTCCCTAGTCGAGAGGGAGTGTTGAAATATGTAATTAGGTTTGGTATTCATAATGACATATGTAATCATGATTTTATTTATTTGATGTAAATATAAAAAAATAAAATTATTATTTTTATTCTTGAGGCATGGGTTTCATGTTCAAGGTAGATTTATTTATAGGTCAAGCACCCATTGAGTGCTTCTAGGACTTGTCTTGAGTCTACAAGTCAACTAAGTCATTTTCATGTATGGAAGACCATTTTGGGCATGTTACATATTGTAAAGAAAAATTTATGTAAATTCATAAGTGTCAAATAGACCCTCCAAGACCTTGTTATCATTCAAAAAACAAGTCGGCCTACAAGAAGCATCAAGTCGGCCTTATGGACAACTATTCGACCTCCAAGGAAGACTATATATAAGGATGCATTGACCTCATTTGAATAGCATAAATTGAGTTCACAAGAAATTTTATCTATCAAGAAGAAAAATACCTAAAAGGAACAAAGAATAGGAGAATCCAAGGAGGATAAATAACAAAGTAAATAAGATTGTTCTTGGGCTAATATCTCTCACGTGTGTGGAATGTAGCTAGGGTTTCCAAAGTGAAAAATTGAAGACATAAAAATAAGCTGAAATACAACATTAAAAGATCAATATTGCAAGTCAAATTCATGAGAGGAAGAGTCCAAGAAATGTGAAGGAGAGAATCCTCTTTATTGTTCCCTAAAACTCTCACACTTGTGTAGTCGTAGTCATTCAAGGAGACCAAAAATTGCAGGTTGAAAGACAGTTAGTTGTAGGTCCAAAATCTTGGTCAAGGGAGAAGTTATTATTGTCATAAGGCAAGTTTGACTTGGGTTGACTCCATGAGAAGTAATTTCTTCAAGGAGTTTTGACTTGGTGTTGGAGGGGTCTTGGTCAATGCTCATAGGTCTTGGAATTTGTCATCTGGAGTTTTTAAGAAGAGAAGAGTTCTTGTGGGTTTTCCTCTAAAGAGGAGAGGTTTTGGCCCTGGCTAATAGCCTATATCTTTTGTCCTCTTGTCTCATTATTATTGATTGTTTGGTAGCTATTTGATGATAAGAACACTAATTATAATCAAGTGAAAGAAGAAGATAATCAAGTCAAGTAAAAATATGTCATAAGTAGTTATCAAAAGAAGAGAAATCATGTAATATAGTTGCCCCTATATTTCTCAACGATTAATTTCGTATGCGCATTATGTGAATCTGTTGACAGAAGAGAAAAAGAACAACAAGATTTGGACTAGTGTATTGGCGAATGCTACCATGTCTGTTAGAATTTTTTGATTTCAGGGAAATTATTTATTTGTTCGTAAAATTTTTGGTTCAAGAACAATTGTGCTACCTTCTAAAATGATTCCTTTAAATTTAAAGACAATCAAATGGATACTCATGTTACCAGTACCTAATATGCACTTGAAATTGTCTGAAGCAAATAGTTTTGTGACATCAGAAGCAGGTGAGGCTAACATTATTCGAGATATTGTTTCGCCAAGTTACTAAGTTCCTTACAATATTTTTGTCCTAGATGTTTCTTTGTTTAAAAAACCATTTAGGGACTCTTTTTGGCTCTTTCTCTACATCATGGGTTGAGAAATTGCAACAAATGTTCCAAAATTTGTTCTCTATATGATTTATCACACATACAAAAAGGATTGTATTTTTTACTAGCCTGAGATCATTTCTAATGAATTAGCTTCTCATTCAGACAATTTATTCAAGACCAATAGGTTCTTCATGGTGTCTTATCTCATAGTGACTTTGGTTTCCAGCCATGTTTTTCGCTGTTTGTTGTATAATCCTAAGTTAAATGTGAATTAAGAGCCAATGCAATTCTGGTATCTTATACTATGGAATCATAATGCTTCTTTAAACTTTTTTCTAGTTCAATATTTCTTTATAAAACAAGTCGATTGCATGATAGTTGGACAAGTGCCACATCAAATATTTGCACAAGAAAAGGTTTTCATATGGGGAAAAGGTATCCATGAAGAAAGATAAAGTAATATGTTAATTCGAATTTATGGATTTCAAGATAAGTTGTTGTTTTTTCCAAAATATGTTATAGATAGGTACTTTCTTGCTGAAGTTTGTAGGAAATATCATGACTAGATGATTATATTTGAAACCAAAAAGACAAGACAATTCATTTCTTTTCCATTTACGGTTGGAGAGATCATAGTGAAGAATGTGTCTCATGTGTTGGCAATGTTGGCATTGATGTCAAGTTATGTTGTTTAATTAATTTTGATAAATGTTATTAATGTTACTATGCTCATTGATGATAATTTATTTTAAATATAAAAGGATGAAAGTGATGTGAAGTGCAAAGGCTATGCTAATCATTGTGAAAGCTAAACATTGAGACAAAAGTTGGAATACATATAATTGTTTGAACAGAAATTGTATATAATCCAAATCTGATTTATCTCTTGTATTTATTTCTAAATGAGGTGTTAATTCGACTCTATTTATTTTTACAAACAAGTTTCTAAATTGAAAATGAAAGGAAAATCTTGTGAGCAGTTTTGGAAGTCCAAGAGACTATGCTTCATGTCATATTCCTCCAAAGAATACAAACAACGAAGAAGGCTTGTTTATAGAATAGATAATGTGGAATAGAACAATGTTCCTTTCTTCCAATGTATGGAAGTGTTCTACATCATAAAATGATGAGTAGTAGAAGAAGATAATAAGTGTAAAGAGAAGGAGAAGTTCAACATAAAACTTGATAACATAATTGGATATGAGGTAACAAACACTTGTGAATTGAGAAATTTCTTTTCTTCCATGTTGTAGCTTGAAAAAGAACATGTTGTAGCATGTTGAGGTAGGAGTCTTCTGTGGGTTGTAGCCTGCAAAAAACTAGTGGGCGCTGAAGCTTCTGTTGAGGTAGGAGCCTCTTGTAGGTAGGAGCCTACAAAAAATATGATGTAAAAAGGACTAGCAACTTACCTTCACATATCTTTCAGCATAAAAGTTCATGGTTTTCTCCCTTTGGGGTTTACACTTATATCTTGTGTCTTCATGTCTTTTATTCTTTCATGTTGTATGAATGAAATGTAGACTTGATAAACATATCAGCAAACTATTCTCCTTCAAATATGAAAAATAAATACAATAACTATTGAGCACAGACAAATCATTAATTGCATAAGAATAAGATAAGTTGAGTAGAAATAAAGAAATAGATTACTGATTCACCCCCCTCATAGTAATTTCCCTTCTTAAATATCAAATGGTATCAGAGCCAATTCCTTCTGTAGCAGTCTAACAACTGAAAGGAGGTCCTAAGTAAGTAAAATGGCTAGCCAAGAAGGATGTTCAAAAAATAAGGCACCTCTATTTACTAGTACAATCTAAGCCTTCTGGAAAGCAAGAACAAAGACATATTTAATGTCTCTAGGAGTAGAAGTCTAGTATGTTGTATTGATGGGATATGAAGAACCAAAGGAAACAACTAGTGATAAAGATGCCAAACTGAATTTTGTAGCTAATGCAAAAGCTATGAATGCACTTCTCAGCGGTCTATGTGAGTCTGAATTTATCAAAGTAATGCATTGTGAGATAACTAGAGTTATTTGGGATAAATTAGAAAATATTCATGAAGGATATAAAAAGGTGAATATGGCCAAATTACAAGTTTATAGAACTCAGCTTGAAACATTAAAAATTGTAGAAATTCTAACTGTAGATTAACCTGATAATGCAATATAACTAGAGAAAAATACTTAATCTACTTCTACAATCAAACTTGTGGAAGCTTAATAGATTTGAGAAAGATCAAGCTGAACATGTATAACTAGAAGCAGAATCAATGCACATGAAACACAGAAGAATACTCTGGGGAAATCCTCAGCTAAAAACCCCACTATCTGTATTATCATACAAGGTGGAAATACATCAATATTACACAAATATTTAGCTCTCACAGCTAGCCAGCCCTTAGTACAATCCTCCTGGATGCTCACAGGAAAACAAGGCTTCTCACAAACCTTCTCCTCTGCCTTCCAAGCCTCATATTTTCTTGTGCTATTTCTCCTGGGTGATCCTACTGTTACCAAGTGTAACACTAATCACTCACACTAATCTCACATCCTGTAAAACTGCGCAATCCTCAAGGAACCTCTCCTTGACTGCATGGATGAGTTTCCTTTATAGGAAAACACATGCAACTAATAGTACAATGTCTATGTCTTTAATCTCAATTGGGTCTTTCTCTGAATAGACATGCATGAGTTACTGATGAGAGAATATTCAGTTATCTCGAGTACACAAGTTTGATGCATGCATACATTAACTGACTGAACTCACAATTAGTTCCTCAAACTGTTTGGAACTAATTTAACTAGACATAACTTAGTTAACTGAGCTAACTAATTACAACTCAAATATAACTCATCCTTATCTCCTTAATTAAGGGATAATCTCCTTAATTTAAGGGATAACTGTTACATGACTTCACAAAGACTTCTATCTTGAATTTCTCCAACTAATTTAACTCAAGATGAATTAATTAATTATTTTTCAAGCATCTGGTGAGACTAAATTCGAATTTTAATTCAAGGAAAAATTAAAATTGGAATATTATGGATTCTATTTTTATCATTTCTTGTTGTTGTTTTCAACGAAAATGAATGAAGATGAAGATATAGCTAAATTATTTCTAAGATTTGATGAAGTTGTGAATATCATGCTGGGTCTAGCTGAAACAATCAATGAAAGTGTAATAGTTCATAAAATTTTGTGGTCATTACTTTCTAAATTCAATCCTAAGGTTTCAGCTATATAGGAAACAACAAACATTGATGCCTTGAACGGAGATCAACTATGTAACTCTTTAACAGTGTATGAGATGAAAATTCCAAAAGGAAAGGCAACGAGTAGAGAGGCAACTTTTAAGGCAAATGAGCCCATAGCAAAAAGGAGCGGTCATGCTCAGGTTCTGATGAAGAAGAAGAAAAATTCGTCAGAAGGTTAATGAAAGGCACAGGTAAGTATAAAGGAAAACTTCCATTTAAGTGTTTTAATTATGGAAGAGTGGGACACTATGCATTAAAATTCCATTTTAAGAAAGAGAAAAATCATTTTAAAGGGAAAGATAAGAACAAGTCTAACAAAATATAGAAAGAGAGACAATTCAAAAAGAAACGTTTCTATGCACAAGAAGATAGTAGTGGATCTGAAAGCTCTAACTAATCCTCTGTTGAAGATGGAACAAGTGAATTTATACTAATGGCCTTGGACGAACTTGAAAAGGATTGTCAGGAATATGAAGAAGAAAAGGAAGGTGAGGTAGACCTTGAGGGGGAGTTAATCAATGCCCCAGATGAAATAGAAAGGCTTAAACTTAAGAATAGAAAGAAGAAAGAGATCCTATTAAAATATGTAAAGGAATAATCAAATTCAAAAGACATTATCAAGTTGAAAGTTGAACTTGAAGAAGCAAAGAAGGTGGAAGACATTTTACTACAACAGATAAAAGAGAAAAAACAAGAGTGTGAGAAATTAGAGGAAGAGGTGGTATGCCTAAAGAAAAAATTAGAGAAATATCAGACTGAACTAAATATTAATATTTAGCAGATAAGAGGATCTAAAAAACTAGATGTGATCTTGAATTCTCAAAGGTTTCCACGCATAAAGACATGGTTAGGTTATGAAGGAGGATCCAGTAAATCTAAGATGGAGGATAAAAGGAAAATTACCTTTGTAAAATCTATTAGGAGAGAGGAAGAAAACTCACATTAATCTAAGAATAAAAAGTTTGGCAACATTTCATCATCAAGTGAAAAACTACAAAAGGACATTGTCAATGTAGTACATGAAGAAAAAGAAATGGGAAATCAATACACAACCTATCAGAAACCTCACTTCTTCAGAGGACAGGGTTATCAAATTTCAAGTTGGTTAGATTTGCAAACAACATCCTCTACTAGGTACATATATTTGTTTTATGGCTATTGTTATTACTGTAAAAAATTTGGACAAAAAGCCAAAAATTGTAAACCTTGTGTCAGAATAATTGATTTTTCGAATTTTAAGATGAGAAAGAATGGATTCACAAATGTTAAAACAAATATGAATCTAGAAAAAAATGCATTTTCTCCATTCCTTGATATCATTGAATGTTTCTACTGTCACAACTTTGGGCACAAGACATATGAATGTAAGTTTAAAGACAATAGATTAAAATCTCAGAATACGTATAAAACAACTAGATGCATGCAATGGAGAAAAAAGGTAGACGAAAAGAAACTTGACAAGTGTGACTTAGTTTTGTATGATCAAGATCAAACTAATAAATGGTATGTGGATAGTGGTTGCTCTAGACATATGAGAGGAGATAAAAGAAAGTTTGTTTCCCTCAGTGAAAATAAAACTGGAAATGCCACATTCAGTAGAAATGAAGCAGGTAGAAATAAAGGAAAGGAAACAGTCTGACTAAACAACATAAGAGGAAAGGCTCAAGATGTATTGTTTGTGATGGTCTAAACATAACTTGTTGAATGTAAGTCAGATGTGTGACAAAGGTTGTGATGTTCTTTTTAGAGCTTAAGACTATGAAATCGGGTTAATATCTACAGGGAAGGTTTTGGCTAAAGGAGTTCTAATTGAGAATAATGTATATATATTGAAGGAAGAGAATGAGGAATGCTACGTCAAAAAACAAAATGAATCCTGGCTATCACATAGGATATTGGGGCATCTCAACTTTGATCACATCATCAAACTTGGCAAGAAGAAAGAAGTAAGATATCTACCAACAATAAAAAGGCCTCAAAACTCTATCTGCAAGTCCTGCCAGATGGGAAAACAAACACAAACATCATTAAAGTAAAAGATAAACTATCAAGAAGTAAGCCCTTGCAGCTATTTCATATGGATCTATGTGGGCCTTCTAGAATAGAAGCACCAAGAGGAGAACAATATTTCAAGTTGGTAATAGATGACTACTCAAGATTAACATGGGTGGCATTTCTCAGATATAAGTCAGAAGCATTTGAGAAAATCAAACATTTAAGACATTGAGATAAAATCAAACATGGTGCAAAATAAAGTGCATAAGGTCAGACAAAGGAGGTTAATTTACATCAGATGAATTTGCGGACCTATGTAAGGAATGTGGGATAAAGCAACAATATACTATTGTAGGGACACCACAATAGAATGGAGTCACAGAGAGACAAAACAGGTCTGTTCAACAAATAGCTAGAGCCATGATGCAAGAAAGAAACATTACCCAAACCTATTGGGAAGAAGTGGTGCATACAGCAGTACACATTCTCAATAAAGAACATCTTAGACAAAATTGTGATAAGACACCTTATGAACTGTGGCATGGGAAACCATCAACAATCAAACATTTTAAAGTGTTCAGAAGTAAATGTTATATCAAAAATAATGATGAGAAGCTGGGAAAGTTTTATGCTGATCTGATGAGCGAATATTCTTGGGTTATTCATAAAAAAGTAAAGGATATAGGTGTTATAATAAAATACTGCATAAGATTGTGGAATGCATAGATGTAAAGGTTGATGAATAGCTACCCAATAAGAACAAGAACACAAGTTTTATCAATCCTCCAAACCATCATCATCATATCAATAAGGAGAATGAAATAAAAGATAAATAATTAGTAGATATTGAGACTCATCCAAAAGGACCATAGAGATACACTCAAAAGAATCATCCTGAATATCAAATTATTGGAGATAAAAGTGAAGGAGTACAAACAAGGAGAAAACTAGCAGAAAAGTCCGAGCAAGGTCATATCGCCATGTTGTCATAGATAGAGCCAAGAGCTATGAGGAGGAAAGTAGAAACAAAATTTGGAAGATGCTATGAATGAGGAATTAGACCAAATTGAGAAAAACGAGACTTGGGAACTAACACCAAGACCTATAGGAAAGAATATCATTGGCACAAAATGGCTTTTCAAAAATAAAATGAATGAACAGGGTCAAGTTGTTAGAGAAATAAATCCAAACTTGTTTGTAAGGGATACTTGCAAATAGAAGGACTTGATTACGAAGAAACCTTTGCACCTGTCACGAGATTGGAGGCAATCAAGATGTTTTTGGCCTTTGCATGCTACAATGATTTCAAGATGTATCAAATGGATATGAAATCTTCTTTCCTAAATGGTGATCTTGAGGAAGAAGTCTCTATGGAACAACCTGAAGGTTTCTCATTGACATATAATACTAATTATGTCTACAGGTTAAAGAAAGAACTATATCGTCTTAAAAAAGTACCAAGGGCGTGGTACTCTGGACTAGACAAGTACTTTTAAAAAATAGGGGTTCAATAGAGGAGGAGTTGATAGTAATCTATACATTAAGGCGAATGGAGATGAATTTCTGGTTATAGTTGTCTACATGGATGATATTATGTTTGGCATCAATAAGCATCATCTAATTGAATGGTTTGCTAAAGAGAATAAGACTGAGTTAGAAATGTCTATGATCAGATAACTTCCCTTCTAAGTAGGGCTCTAGATCCTACAAAACCCTGGAGTCATATTCATTTCTCAAGAGAAATATCTAAGAGATATGTTGAAAAGATTTCAAATGGAATATTTTTGGGCAGTGGATCCCCCCACAACAATTTTTTGGGGCTTAAAGCTCGAGTCTTGGTCAATGTAATGGAAAGACTCCGAGAATGTACAGGCATGGAGCATGAAAGTCTAGGATGAGTCATAGGGTTGTCTGCCCTAAGAACTGTAAAATAATGTAAAGTTGTGTCAGCCTACCCATGGTCTGTGGACCATGGGATTGTATAAATAGAGTGAGGCTCTAAGTATAAAGATGGTTTTTGGTGGCAAGCAAGTCATAGATAGATGAAAAGGCATGGTTAGAGGCTATAAGTGGATCTGAAGTGTATTGGGTCGTAGTAGTAGGAGGAGGCTCTGCAGCTGAGTGCGCAGAGGCCTAGTAGAGTCTGCAGTTGAGTGCGCGGACCCTTGTAGCTGAGCATGCAGGGTGGATTCGGGTCTGTAACTGAACTGAACTTGAGTATTAATAAAGATAAGGTTGATTTAGAATATTATGGATCTGTATTTCTATGTTCTAGTTATCTTTATGCATTTATATTGTTTTCGATTACGCGCACTAATATGAAAGTTGAATAAGTAATAAGAATATTGAGCCCACACAAACTAAGTCAAAGCATTAATATACCATAGTAAGGATCGAGATTCGGGATAATACTGTAGTCATGCCCCTTGCGAAGGTGTGCATAGGTTGCGAAGGATAGAAAGCTTCGCAGGGTAGTGTAGTGCACAAGTTAGGATCACGAACCTCCAGGACCCTCATCAAGACATCCCTAGGATGCAAAAACCTGGTTCCAGCACCCTCCCATACTACTTTGGGTGAGACCTCAGTCTACGCTCCACGGACTGTTTCCGAAAGGGCCAGTAGTACTAGGATTTTCTTGGCCAACTCACTGTTGAACCTAGGTTAGGCCCCATGTAGCCAACAAATGGTTTCATTGCCAGGACTGAGATATGCCTAAGGAATGTCTAATGTCATGCCACTGGAACCCAACAAAGAAGGAAATTGAAGGGTGTTTGGACAAGAAGATTCACAAATTCGCGACATAGGAAAACAAAACTCTGAAAGCATTTGAGAAAAAGTGGCTGGATAGCTACGTGTATACAGAAATCCTCGAAATTTTCTTTGCATCCTTTCCGTCTAAGCTATATGAGTGGATTGTGAACTTAGTTGACAGCTAGGGTAGGTGTAGGCTGGACAAACCAATAGTGTGGACTCTGGAATTAGAGCACAGACTAGAGGCATCAGAAGATAAGATCACGCGAGCTGTGGACCATTGGCTTGACCGGATAATAGGGGTATTTATCACTGAGTTTACGGTAGACAGGACCGTGAGCTACAACGAAGCAGAACGATGCTTTCTCAAGGGATCGCGAGGTAAGTATATTAAGTCTTTAAATACTTGGATTAAGATGCTATTGTGTGAAAAGTGGGTCATGCAAATACATTAATGTTTTGGATGACATGGAGCAGAAATATCTACAAAAATAGCGAAGAATTAGAAAATAGTCCCTTAATTTCACCTTCACGAGAAAGTGAGGAAGATCTCGCTAAGGTCTCTCCGAGAAGCATGGTCAGTTTGATAAGGTAGTGCATTCTGTGGTTACCACCTCCACCCATGCCACCCCTCGCTTCACCTCCCTCACCTCCATCTCCACCCACTCCACCTAAACCACCCCCACAGTTTAGTATGGCGAACGTGATCATCTTACAAGTATTCAGAGGAGTAGGTAATGAAGATTCAGACCAATTCTGGTTCGTGGTAAGAGCAGTATGGGAAGTGCAAGGTGTCACAGATGACAACATTAAGAAGGCTACATTTGTGAGCATGCTGCAAGATTGTGCGTTGACATGGTATATCAAGCACTCTAATGACCACCCAAACATAGGGATAACACAAATCCAGATCGCTTTGAAACACAATCAATCATTGGGTTTAAATAAATCGTGATGCTCCCGAGTGAGACTCCCTGGGATCTGGATCAGCAGCTGAAGAGTATGATCCATGAAGCCAATATGACGCTGATAGATGGACAACATCGTGCATGGTTTTTCGCATCTCTAACACTGCACTTGAGAACGGTGTTGTCACAAAAAAACTTTCCACCCAGGCTGAAGCGTTGGAAATGGCGATGAGGTTGCATGAGACCTCGATACAAGGCCCTAGGTTGGGAGTTCAACAAATCCACGCGTAACTATAGAACCTATGCCTGGAAATGAAAAGTTTGAAATAGGATAGGCCATCGCAGCCAGAGGCGTGCGAGGAAGTATGGTGCATAAAATGTAAAGGCTAGGGCCATGACAAGGATCATTGTCCAGTGTTCGCGAACTACTTGGTAGGAGGTGGGCCAATGTCATTGAGACCAGAGGCATAGGCAGGTCCGAGTGCGACACCCTCATTATGGTAAGCAATCTGTTAGATAGGAGTAAAACACATGATGGATAATTTTCATTTGTTACAGAAGTATACACAGACTACCCAGCAGTTGTTTTGTAATTTCTACAGGTTGGTAGACCATGACAAGTGCACTTGTCGCAACTATGAGCTGATGATGGATTGGACCCTAGCCTATAGGATGCAGATAGAAACGTGAGCCCTCGACCCGGCTGCAGGGATGGCGTGCTAGATTTCAGGGGCGACGTTGAGGATGAGGGGGAATGGGACCAAGAAGGGGCCGAGGATAGTTAATTTGTTACAATTGCAGGGGACCAGGGCACTATGCCCATGATTGTACTAACTTGACAAGGATATCCTATTTGTACTATGCTCAGTTTGATCATGAAATGATAGATTGTCCTACGTTGATCACACAGATGCGCAAAAAGGGGGTATTCCAGCTTCCTCCGACTCAGAATATACAAATGATGAGGTCTGAACCACGCGAACAAGACCTGAATGTGAACATGATGCTTAGAAGAGGTGCGACCACGGGGGAGGATAAGGAGAAGTAGCCAGAGGAAGATACATGGGTTCGCAAGGCTCCTGCAAAGGAAATTGAGTTTGACTTAGAACGTGCAAAGGAGACGTTCATGGAAGCTAAGAAGAGCTTCACAGAGGCCTCCACTTCAGGTAGTAAGGATCAACCAGAGCCAGGAATGGATCCTTCCATGCTCATTAACTTTTCTAGAGACATGCATGAAACTGCTATGTGGTAACAAGGCAGTTCAGGGGCTACAGGAGTTGATCACTAGGTGCGTGGGGTTAGGAGAACCGTGCGTAGTCCAAAAACTAGGAAAGCATGCACTGCACATTGGGAGGGAAATGAGATTTATGACACAAATTGGTGAGTACGAAATGGATCAGGTAATCCTATATCTTGTGCCAAACACGAATGTATTACTGAAGCAAACATGGGAACGTATGGGCAGGCCCACGTTACAATGGTCCCCTATCCAATTATGCATGGAAAATCAACAGAAGATTTTTCCCATGGGAAGGTTACAAGGAGTAATAGTTGATATTGAAGGCATGAGCACACAGACGGATTTTGAAGTGATAGAGATTGTCGATGACAGCAATCCCTATCCTGCGTTGTTAGGAATAGATTAGGCCACTGATATGAATGGAGTCAGCAATTTGAAGAAGCGTAAGATTATCTTCAAGAAAAAATCGATACACATAGTAGTCCCACTAAACCCAACTGGAGGAGTGCACTGAACCAGTGCTCGATGATGAAAGCGACGATGAGCTGGATTGTATTTACAAGATAACTGCATGCGTCTAGGATCGGGTGAATCTGACCACAAATGGGAGAATCTCATGGGAGCGTGAAAGCTCCTGCATGTTGGATTCAAACGAGGAAGTAGAACGATGGCAGAGTTGGTTGCGTGAAGAAACAATGCTGAATTGAAACATGATGATTAAATCACTGCGGTGTGTAACAACAAAGACACGGGATTTGCCGACATATAATGGATCGACAACAATGGATGAATTCTTACGAAAATTTGAAAGCACAGTAGCATAACAGCAGTGGTTCAATGCGTTGAAAGGGGCACTACGTGCAACACCTGCACGAAGGTGGGATACACATCAAGGCAATTTTGAGGACTAGCATGGATGTAGAAGTCGAATGCGCCTACGGTTTGGAAGCCCCCATCTTTGAATGAGAGTCAGGTAGCTATGACAAAGTAGCTTGCACGCTCACCTATGTCGATGGGTGCAGACGTGTGTTGTGCAGTCCCCACAAGCACACCCCAAACTAAGGATTGAAAATCAGAATAGGACACAGTAGCAGGAAAGGCAACGCGCACCACAAGCATTCCACAAAGAAGCATTCAAGAAGGTACATGGAATACTGAACAATGTTCACAAGGAAATATGAACTGATTGGGACCTACGCGTACTAGTGGTATGATGGGCCTATAAGGCCATATGTAAAAACTTGAGTGCGACACTGGTTTGAAACTAAGGAGTAGAGTTGAGATTTTGGAAAGGAATCTGCATGCAATAGCTCTCCCAGTCAAGGCAGTACACGAGGACCTGGGCAAATAAATTATGCAATTACAGGAAGCCATTCACCGAGGGAACCTCAAACTTCGCGAACTCGAATAAAATCAGGTATGGATGAGGAAGAAAAGCATGGTAATGGACACAGAAATCAACAAATTAGAAATCAAAATCGCGCAAGAATGTGGTGCTGAGAAACTAAGAATGATAAGACAAGATATGGGTAGCCATGCTACTACATTAGAAGATGGCCGCCAAGAATTTGTGGCTCTGCTACCATGGCTGTGACTGCACTTCACCAGATAAAGTAACCAGGGGAGTGCACCACATAAGAATGAATACGAGGCACTGACTGTCACGAGGGTAATTACGGAGTGCCTGTGAACCAGGCTTGAATGTGAATTGAAGCCTCGCACCGATGGTGCGACCACTTGAATATCCGTAGGGAGCACAATCTCAGCATTCCAAGTAGTTGAAAGAGGGTGTGGGACTATAAAAGAGTCTATATGGGAGCTGCATGACAAGGAGGTTACACGCAGGATTAGTATGTCACAGGGGTTGTGCTCACTCATAGGAGGCTACGCTACCACGTCAGTAGGCTGGGAAGTACTGTTGTGGTCATTGTTACTAACAAGATGTCCCATTTAAGACAACAAGGAGTGGGTGGCGGGTAATTAAGACACGAAGTCAGGACTAGATTTGGGGCAATCTGCCACTAATATCGCATTAATGAGCCAAATGCAGGGGGAATGGTCGAATTTGAATTCAAAGAGGCCTATAAATCACAGGTGGTTATCCACTAAACAACCCTTTGTGTTTTGAGCATTCCATTGTTGTGCTATTAATTAGGTATGGACCTTATGAATTTAGAGGCTTTGAGAGCAAGTTTAGTGTTTGAGACATTGTCTAAGGAAACACAGGACTTCGTGAATAGAATGATTTCGACAACTGAGGGAGCCACACAAAGCCCTACGCCACTGGTGGGGGATGCACCAAAAATTCCAAAATCACCCGGGACGCCGAGGCCAAAAAAGGATCCATAGGCAGCAGGACCGGTTCATATGTCTCTGTCGAATCCGTGTTTTGGTAAAATGTCTATGGAAGACAAGGGCAAGGCCATTAATCTTGACAGAGACTATGAGGAGGACGATCTCCAGGCGTTCGTAGAAGAGATCGAGGCAAATGAAGAAATGGAGGAAGACATTCAACCAGTACGCGTTGCAGCAAAACTGCCCAAGTATGTCCCTCCATGGAAAGGGAGAGTAAAAGTACCCAAAGATTTGGATGTCGTTAAGAGCACACTCCAAACCCCACTCCTCCCAGAGGGAATTTTGTTTGAAGGGTCGGTTCTGGGCCACATACCCACAATGAAATTTGAAGATTGGGACCTCGCGGATAGTGAAAATTTCCCACATTTGGAGACTAGCCAACTCATGAAACAAAGCAAGGAGGGGTCAGTTATAGCACTAGAGCCGCAAGAATGGCTGTGCACTATGGAAGAGGCTGAGCTACTCCACCTTCTATGGATTTCACACTTTCACCGAGCACCGATCATGATCTTTGTCATCAGGAAACTTCTTTGTGTGGTGCAAGATGAGTACTTGTGGCTGGAGGAGCCCATTCCCATCACGGTGGAGCTTATTCACAAAATTTTTTGGCTTCCCTATATGGGAAGGGACCCTATAGAAATAGCTGGCGAAAGCAGAGATTTGGCACTCACAAAGGCCATGAATAAGAAATACAAGTTGGAGAAGAATCAGAGGGGATAAGTAATTAGTAGCATTCAAGACAAAGGGGTGCGCGTAGCCACCCAGCTGGTGTTAGGAAAAGTGATGAGAAAATGTCGCGGTAACAAGGTACCAGTGACGGCCGTCGCACTGGCCGAACAATGCACAGAGGGGGTACAGTTCAACTAGGCGCAATTCCTATGCAAGGAGTTTCTGATGAACTACAAGGAGGCCCAGGAGCAGGGTAAGACTTTCCACTATGCGTGGTTTCTCTTATCCATCTTGTTGGTTGCAGGGGAATTTCCTGAGGACATTCAGTTTCCTCCTCTTGAATAGGACTTACCAGAGGCAGCTCTAGGTGACAAAGGACGCCACACGAATCCGTGAGACTAAGATCTTCTAGATACTCATGGAGGTAAGCATCCGGATGTGGATCAAAAAAAGGTCACGCTTATCCCCCATGGTTTACGATAGTCTGTGGAGCTTTGCAAACTTTAAGGCAGATATGCACAATGTGTATATCAAGGTGCGAAAGTATCTGGAGCAGAAATGGACCAAACTCCCCTTCATTGCGATCGATGACGTTGTGTTCGCTGTGCTTGACTCATGGCCACCCAAGTGGCACACCCTGGATCTGGCAACGCATGATGAGATAGCAATACAAAAACATAAGGATGCCACCAAGCTACTGGCACAGTAGAAGCACAATGAGCAGTTTGCTGAGGAGGTAAGGGCTTCCCATGAGGTAGCAAAAGCCACCGTGGAGCAAACCAAGGTCATGGAAAAAGCAGCAGCAACACTGACAACTGTGGCCACCATGACACAGGATGAAAGAGGCCCAGACCTGACCATAAGACAGGGGACCGACGACATGGTGGAAGGCGTGGACCCAAGCACGACATCAACACAACTGAAACAGTTGCGCGGTATGGAACAAAAAAGGCCACAGAAGAAGACCAAGGCTTCCAAACTGGATGGGGAACCTATTACTCTGACAGAGGGTGACCTATATGACATCGGCGACATAGTTTCTGAGGTCATTAGGGAAGCGCTACAGGAAGGAATGTCAGAGCAGTAGAATGTGTTGGGGGCACTCAGGGCACAACTGCAGGGATTTTAGGTGCGGCCCCCACAAGAGGGAATGGTAGCCGTCTACGGTGCCATGGGTACATCAACAACAGAGTAGTTGTTGTAGGCCAAAATGGCTAACATTGTCGTGCTGTCGGAAGGAGCACTAACAGCGGATAGCATGGAGGATAGAGTCGTGGTAGGCCGGATCAAGGGACTTGGCTTAAACTTGGTTTCCCTTCCGCGGGATAATTTAGATCAGTTGCAGGATGGAGTGACAGCAGAACTTCGTGCTAGGGAAGGATGTGCAGTGAAAATGCTCGGTTGGACAACAAATCAATATCGAGCAGCATAGCCTACAATGCAATGAAGCATTAGCGCAGAATCAGTAGCTGGAATAGATAATAGAGGAAACATGTCGCTGTGCCCTAAGCTAGAAATTGTGACAGACCTACCAATAGGAGTGCAGATTCAGGAATTGGCCAGTGGATTCTGCGAGGCAAAGGAGGAAGCAACAAGGATCCAACTAGACCTCAAACTTCAGATTGCTGAACTGTGATTGAAGGCACAGTCATCCACGTCCCCGGAAGTTTAGGAACATCATGCTGGCAATATCAAAAAGGGGCTGGAAGAAATTGGATAAGCAGTGCAAACCTATACCAATTTGTTAGAAGAATCCTTCGGGATCCTCACTACCTTATAGGAGGACCCCACCATAAAGTGCTTGGAAACAGAGGCACGGGAGCTACAAATGCAATATGATAGTGTGCGTGGGACGATGTAGATAGTAGTCCTGACCCACCGGCTCGCGAAGTTACAACAGGCGAAGGACTTGAAGGAGCAAGTCGATGTAGCAAGCCAAAAAGAGGCAGTACTTAAAGCATGGATCCAGCCTTGGATTGATGAGGCCTTCCTCATCACCATTTCCATCGAAGGAAAGCTCGCACAGATGAAATTATTGCATGCTCTAAGATAGGGATTTTCCCTTGACAGCGAGCATTCAGCTGAGTGGGTAGAGAAAATCCAGCAAATGGCAAAACAGTACGATGTGGACCTTCACGCAGCTCAGGCACAATTGTAAGGTTCTTCGTGCCAAGATCACTGTACAGTGACTCGGGACGAGTCACGATGATTGTGTTGGGGGCTTGTTGGGCAGTGGATCCCCCCACAGCATGTTTTTGGGGCTTAAAGCCTGAATTTTGGTCAATGTAATGTAAAGACTCCACAAAGTATGGGCATGAAGCGCGAAAGTCTAGGATGAGTGACACGGTTGTCCGCCCTAAGAATTGTAAAATAATGTAAAGTTGTGTCGGCCTACCCATTCTCCGCGGACCATTGGATTGTATAAATAGAGAGAGGATCCAAGTGAAAAGATAGTTTTTGGTGGAAAGAAAGTCATAGATAGATGCGAAGGCATGGTTAGAGGCTAGAAGTGGATCTGAAGTGTATTGGGTCGTAGTAGTAGGAAGACGCTCTGCAGCTAAGTGCACAAAGGCCTAGTAGAGTGTGCAGCTGAGTGCGCGGACCCCTGCAGCTGAATGCGCAGGGTGGAGTCGATTCTCTAACTGAAATAAACTTGAGTATTAATAAAGATAAGGTTGATTTAGAATACTGTGCATATGTTTATGGATTTGTATTTCTATGTTCTAGTTATCTTTATGCATTTATATTGTTTCCGATTACATGCACTGTTATGGAAGTTGAATAAGAATATTGGGCCCGCACAAACTAAGTCAAAGCACAAACTAAGGATCGGGATTCCCAGATAATACTATAGTCATGCCCCTTGTGAAGGTGCGCATGGGTCGCGAAGGCTAGAAAGATGTGGGGGCTAGCACAATGCACAAGTCAGGATCGTGAACCTCCAGAACCCTCATCAAGACATCCCTAGAGTGAGGAAACCTGGTTCTAACACCCCCCTATACTACTTCAGGTGAGACCTCAGTCCAGGTTCTATGGACTGTTGCCGAAAGGGCCAATAGTACCAGGATTTTCTTAGCTAACTCATTGTTGAACCTGGGTCAGGCTCCACGTAGCCAACAAAGACTCTAAACTTGTCTCAACCCCATGATTACTAGATGTAAACCATGTGCATATGATTAATCACCTAATGTGGACCAAAAGTAATATAGATCTATTATAGGGAGTTCTTTATACCTAACAGCTTCTTGATCGAATATAATGCTGGCAGTTAGATTAGTAGCAAGGTATCAGTCAGCACCCAAACAGAGTCATTTATTAGCAGCAAAAAGAATATTCAGGTACTTGAAGGGGACTACAAGCTATGGTCTATGGTATCCTAAAGGTAAGGTTTTTACTTTTAAAACATACACAAACGCATATTGGGCAAGCTCTGTGGATGACAGAAAAAGTACGAGTGGCGGTTCATTCTATCTAGGAAAATCATTGGTGGCGTGGCTAAGCAGAAAAAAAAAAGCAATATCTCTATCTACCACAGAAGCTGAGTACATAAAAGCTACAGCGTGTTGCACTCAAGTATTGTGGATGAAACAAACATTGCAAGATGTGAACATAAATTTTAATGAACCTATAACTATCAAGTGTGACAATACAAGTACAATAAGAATTTCAAAAAATCATGTGCTCCATTAAAAGACTAAACATATCCCTATAAAGTACCACTTTCTCAAAGAACAAGTGGCTCTGAAAATAGCAAAGATGGAGTACATACCCACAAAGGAACAAATAACATACATATTTACAAAACCCCTTGCTAAAGAACCATTTGAATATTTGAGAAACAAACTGGGAATAGTACGTACAAAATCTCTTCACTAATTTGACTTCAAAAGGAGAACCTAAAAGACTACGAAGTATATGAAATTTGAGCATGAGCTAAGGGGGATATTATTAGAGCAAGAAGAAGCAATGAAGAGGAACACAAATCTTATGATCATGATAAGAATTTGAAGAAATTAAAGAGGTCGAAAGAATAAATGCATCATCAAAGTGGGAAATCAAGTCATGCTTCCTAGGAGTTATCAACATCAATAAGGTTCACCATTCAAAAGCCCATTCTTCAATGAAATTTTTTTTTCACATATGCACAAACTTGTAAATAAATTTATGCAAGTAGACACAATACTAGTACTTTTAAGAAAATTGCATATCTATTTGGTATCTATTCACATTATGTTGAAAGTTAAGCATAACTTATTGTGAAATTGCATCATCAATTTTTCTCATTATTCTTCATTCTCTAATTACACCAATAAACATTGTGATGATTCGAGTTAAACATTTGATGTATAAATCCTAAGAGCCATCCAAATATAAACATGGAAGCAAGAGAAAAGATACTTCCATCAAGTGGAGAAACAAACTTTATATATGTTTATGTTTGGTTTATAGATGCATTCATCATGAACTTGTAGAAAATCTAATGGTAGGTTAACCTAATAATGCAATATAAATCAAAGAAGAATATTATAACCTACTTATACTCCCAATTTACGGAAGCTTAAAGATCGAGTTGAACAATAAAACCAAAAGAAAAGGAATCAATGCACAATACACATGAAAATACATTTGGGGAAAGCCTCAGCTAAAAACCCCGCACTATTGTATTATCATACATGGTGGAAATACATAAGAATTATACAAAGCATTAGCTCTCAAGCTAGCCAGCTCTTAGTACAATCCTCACAGATGCTCACAAGCAATCTTGGCTTCTCTCCAGCCTTCCTCTCTGCCCTCCAAGCTCCTATTTCCTTGCGTTGTTCCTTGTGGATGATTTCCCTATTACCAAGTGGATGATCTCCCTCTTACCAAGTGGAACACTCTCTCCAAAACTACACAATCCTCAAGGATTAAATTCTTGACTGCATGCATGATTTTTCTCCATGAGAAAACACATGCAACTGATAGTGCACTGTCCTTGACATTAATCTCAACTGTGTCTTTCTCAGAATTAAGAAATGCATGAGTTTTTGATGAGGGAATCTTTAGTTAACTGGAGTAGCACTAGTTGAGTGCATTAATGCATCAACTAACTATTAACTCACTATTAGTTCCTCAAACAGTTTGGAACTAATTTAATTGGACTTAACTCAGTTAACTAAGTTAACTAATTACAACTCAAATATAACTCAATCTTATCTCCTTAATTTAAGGGATAACACTTGCATGACTTCAGAAAGACTTCTAACTTGAATTTCTCCAACTAATTAATTTAAAATAAATAAATTAATTATTTCCAAGTAGTTGTTAGGACTAAATTAGGTTTTAATTCACAATTTAATTCAAGTACAAATTAAATTGGAATATTCTTGTTTCCATATTTCAACACTCCCTCTCAACAAGAAAGGGATTATCTGCCACCCTGATCCTGTCTCTATGGAACTCGAATTTACACTTTAACAATGCCTTTGTTAAAATGTTAGCATCTTGCTCCTTTGTCGAAATATACTGCAGCAACATGATCCTCTCCACCTGAGAAAATCTATGGGCAACAAATATTTCCTTATGCTTCTCCACACTACCATTAGCAGCTTGCTTTACCTTGTAAATCCAACGGGAACTCACAACTAACTTGTTCTCCGGTCTCGGAAACACGTTCCAAACACTGTTACAAACTATGAAGTCATACTCCTCCACCATAGCATCAACCCAAATCGGCTGCTGCACTACTTCCTCAAAGGAAGATGGCTTGGTCTCAACACATTCCCCAGCAAGGGCCATGTATCCAGTGTACCTCTCAGGTGACCTACTCTGTCTGCGCTAAGAAGATGGTGCTTCCAGTTTCTCTCTCACATCCTCCAACAATCTGTCAGCTTCTCTTGTGCACTTCCGTCCATCTCTAGAAGACTCTACTTGAGTGGATGTCTCCACTCCTAGAACCTCTATATATGGCTACTTCGCATCAATCTGAGGCTCCTCCTCCTTAGGAACCAACCGTTCCTCCATAGCATGTAGTTGGAGCTCCCTCTCAAGCGAAAAACGCATGGCCTTCTGCTCATCAAACTTGAGATCTCTACGAACCACTGTCCTCTGACTGGTAGGAAAGTACACCTGATAGTTTTGAGGTGTATTAGTGTACCCCACAAATATCCCCAGCTCTGTTGTCGGCTCAAGCTTCTTCCATGAATCCTTTGTCACATGGAAATATACCGATGAGCCAAAGATCCTGAAGTGACCCACATCTAGTCTTTTACCGAAGAAAGCTTCCTCTAGTGTCTTCATCCCAAGTATGCGATGCGGGCTTCTATTCTGCAAATATACCATTGTGTTGCATGCCTCAGTGCACAAGTGAAGTGGTAGGCCTTGGTCATGCATCATTTCCCATGCTGCCCCTACAATAGTTTTGTTCTTCTTCTTGGCGATCCCATTCTGCTGTGGGTTATGAGGTGTCGTCAACTCTCATTTAATTCCTTCTGCTGCACAAAAGTCCTTAAACTCTTGAGATACATATTTTCCACCATTGTCACTTCTCAAGGCCTTGATCTTATTCCCTGACTCTTTCTCAACCAAACCTTTGAACTCACAAAACTTTATGAAATTTTGGTCCTTTTTTTTCATGAAATAAATCTAGCATTTATGAGAATAGTCATCAATGAAAATCACATAATACCTTTGCTTCCCTGTGGATGCTGTCAAGAATGGTCCACATGCATTAATATGAACTCGCTCTAAGATAACCTCTGCTCGACTGTCTCGATCATGAAAGGAAGACTTGGTGTACCTTCCCAAGGTACAACCTTTGCATGTGTCAACTTGCTCATGTTTACCTGTGGGAAGTCCTGTACATATCTGCTGCGTTATCTTCAAAGCCCCATGATGGAAATGGCCCACTGCCTGTGCCACAACTCGCCAATGTCTTGGCTTTGCACCAATTCTTCTTTCGTACTCAATGTTGCACAATCATATACCTCTAGTTTATAGAGATTCTTCACCCGAATCCCTATCCTCTTGGTCTGACCCGTGGCTATGTTTCTTAGGAACGCCTTTCCTTTACTGAAGACAACATCATAGCCTTTGTCCTCCAACATTGTGACCAATACCAATTTCTTCTTCAGTCTAAGGACATACTTCACAGTTGTCAAGGTGAGAGGAGCCCCATGCTCCCTCTAAAAAGCAACTGTGCCCACTCCTGAAACACTATACCTTTTGTCATCACCCATCTCTATGCGCATATTGAGGTCTTTCTCCTCCAAGGCACTAAATAAATTTTTATCACCGGTCATGTGGAATGAGGCTCCATTGTCAAGATACCAGACACAATCCATCATCGATGACACCATGCATGCAGTGAGGGTAAAGTCCATTTCAAAATAAGAGGCTAATGCCTCACCTTTCGATCCTTCCGAGGTTCCCTTCTTAGACTTCTCCAATGGGAAATTAGTTGAATAATGTCCCATCTTGTGAAAATTAAAGCATATTACTTTAGACATGTCACCCTTATTCCCGCCATGAGAAGAATTCGATTTGAAATGCGAAGCCTTCCCCTTCCCTTTCCTTGCCTTACTTGCTATGGCCAGATTTTCTTCATCATCATTCTTGGATGAAGAACCATCTCATCTGCTCCTCCTAATCTCCTCCTGCATAAGATCCAACCACAGTCGTTCCCAATCCGGTAGTTTCTCCGTTCCATTCACAGAGTCCTGGTAGCTATTCCAACTCTTTGGAAGGCCAAGGAGAGCAAGGCTCACCATATCATCATCGGTGATAGTTATTCCCACACTGCCAAGCTCATCTCTACAGGTGGTGAGCTTGTTGAGATATGTGGAAATAGTATTGCCCTTCTCCATCTTGATTATTCGAAGCTTATCCTTGAACACCAATTTCCTCTGGTTGCTACTATTCTGGTAGAGGTCCTTCAATGTCTTCCATATTGAAAATGGAATATCCTTCCCATGGAGACTCGAGACAATATGGTCTCGAACTCCCTCAAGGATGATCCATCTCGCCTTCGCCACACACTTCTTCCACTCAGCCAAATCTTGTGGATTAGTTGAAGTTAGCTTTGGGATTTCTTCATCAATGAATTCCTTCAAGCCATTGTCTTCTAATACAGCCTCCATTCTATCTTTCCATGCTATGTAATTCGAGTTACCTTCCAAGGCATACTCGAGTCTCAAGCCATAAAACGCCATTGGCCAACTTTGAAGTATGTTATGAATTCGATTTTCACCTGCAACCCCGAACTTCAAACTTCAAATTCGCTTCTCAGTATATTGTTCACAAGTCTGATACCATGTAGAATATTTCTACAAATCCACCTCTAATACCATGTAGAAAATATGATGGTAGGTTAACCCGATAATGCAATATAAATCAAATCAGAATACTATAACCTACTTCTACTATCAATTTGCGAAAGCTTAAAGATAGAGTTGAACAATAAAACTAGAAGAAGAAGAATCAATGCATAATACACATGAAAATACTTTTGGGGAAAGCCTCATCTAAAAACCCCACACTATTGTATTATCATAGATGGTGGAAATACATAGGAATTATACAAAACCTTAGCTCTCACAGCTAGCCAGCTCTCAATACAATCCTCATAGATGCTCACAGACAATCTTGGTTTCTCTCCAGCCTTCCTCTCTACCCTCCAAGCTCCTATTTTCTTGCGCTATTCCTTGTGGATGATTTCCTTGTTGCCAAGTGGATGATCTCCCTCTTACCAAGTGGAACACTCTCTCCAAAACTGCACAATCCTTAAGGATTAAATCCTTGACTGCATGCATGAGTTTTCTCCGTGAGAAAACACATGCAACTGATAGTACATTGTCCTTGACATTAATCTCAACTAGGTCTTTCTCATAATAGACATGCATGAGTTTCCAATGAGGGAATATTTAGTTAACTGGAGTAGCACTAGTTGAGTTCATTAATGCATCAACTAACTGTTAACTCACTATTAGTTCCTCAAACAATTTGGAACTAATTTAACTGGACTTAACTCAATTAACTGAGTTAACTAATTACAAATCAAATATAACTCAATATTATCTCCTTAATTTAAGGGATAAGTCTTGCATGACTTCAGAAAAACTTCTAACTTGAATTTCTTTAACTAATTAATTTAAAATAAAACTATTAATTATTTCCAAGTAGCTATTAGGACTAAATTCGATTTTAATTCACAATTTAATTCAAGGAAAAATTAAATTAGAATATTCTTGTTGCCATATTTCAACAAAACCATCATGAGATCTACATCAGAACCATATTATTGGCAATCTGCATGTGAAAACTTTTTTATTAGCAAGTAATCAAATATTGTTGCTTTCCATTCCAATGGGTGGTGTTGATGTTGTACTAGGAGTCCAATGGCTACAATTTTTGGGTACAATAGCTTTTAATTTTCAAGAACTTTTCTTGAAAGTTTTTTGGTAAGGAAAGGAAGTTGAATTAAGGGGCATCGCAGGGAAACTGAGAAATATAATAAGATCTAACGATATAAAAAAGCTTCTAAAGAAAGAACAATGGGGCATAATTGCACAATTATGTTCACTAGAGGTTCCAACATCGAAATCATCTATTTCCCTATATCTCCAAAAAGTCTTGGACAATCATTCCAAGGTATTTGAGACTCCCAAAGGCCTCCCACATTTTCGTGATCATGACCATGCTATTCATTTAATTCTAGGAAGTGTTCCTCCAAACACCAGGCCTTATAGATATCCCTATGCCCAGAAGAGTGAAATTGAACATATGGTCACAAAAATGCTAAAGGCTAATATAATTCAACATAGTCAAAGTTCCTTCTCTACTCCAATAGTATTGGTGCACAATAAGGATGGATCATGGTGCATGTGTTTAGATTATAGGAAGCTCAACAAGCTTACTATTAAAGATAAATTTCTCATTCCAATCATTGATGAATTATTGGATGAATTACATGGATCAATTTACTTCACCAAGTTCGATCTTCGTTCATGATATCATCAAATCAAAATGAAGATTGAAGACATTCTGAAAACAACATTTAGAACTCATGATGGTCATTATGAATTCTTGGTCATGCGTTTTGGCCTTACCAATGCACCTTCTACATTTCAAGGTTTGATAAATTCCATTTTCAAACCCTTCCTTCAAAAATTTGTGTTAGTATTTTTTGATGATATACTAATCTACAACAAGTCTTGGAAGGATCATGTTCAACATGTTGACAGGGTGCTCAAACTATTGGAGGAGAAACAATTATATGTAAAAACCTCCAAATGTTTCTTTGGAGTAAAGGAGGTGGAATATCTAGGTCATATTTGTATCTCATGAAGGTGTTAAGGTAGACCCTAGCAAAATTAAAGCCATTAAGGAATGGAAAATTCCACATCCATAAAGAATTTGCGAGGATTTCTTGGGCTGACAGGGTATTATCACAAGTTTGTTAATAATTATGGGAGAATAAAAGCACCTCTAACAACATTACTGAAGAAATATGCATTTTCTTAGACTCTAGAAGCAACGAGGGCCTTTGAACATCTTAAAGAGGAAATGTGCCAAGCACCGGTATTAGCTATACCAGAGTTCACAAAAACCTTTATTGTGGAATGTGATGCCCCAGGAAATGGAATTGGTGTTGTTATAATGCAAGAAGGAAGACCCGTTCCTTTTGAAAGTCCTCCAATCAAAGGAAAGTATTTACACAAAGCTATTTATGAGAAGGAAATGTTGGAAATACTAAATGCACTTAAAAAGGGGTGACCTTACCTAATGGGAAGACACTTCAAGGTAAAAACAGATCATCGTAGCCTTAAATACTTTTTAGAACAAATATTATCTTCAGAAGAGAAACAAAAATGGGTCACAAATATGTTGGGTTATGAATTTGAAATCATCTACAAAAAGGGAAGAAAAACATTGTTGCAAATGCACTCTCAAGAAAGGATGAGGATGTGGAAGCATTGTTTTGTGCCATTTCTATTATCCAACCAGATTGGATAAATGAAGCAAGGGATGAATGGAAGAATGATGAAGAAGTGTTGGCACTCATTCAGAAGTTGTAGGAAGATCCCAGTATATCTGACACATTTAGCTAGAAAAATGATTCGTTATGGTACCAAGATTTCTTATACCTCTGTAAGAATTCCCAACTCAAACAAAATATTCTTCTCGAATTACACACCTCTCCGTTATGATGGCACTTAGGATTTTTAAAAACTTACCACAGGTTTAAAAAGGATTTTTTTTGGAATGGCCTTAAATCTATTATTCAAAAGTTTGTGGCGAAATGTTTGGTTTTTCAACAAAATAAAGTTGAAACAATTAAGACCCCAAGTCTATTACAACCTTTATCTATTCCAAGTCAATGTTGGGAGGAGGTTTCAATGGATTTTATCACAGGTCTACCCAAGTCTGAATGAAAGACTGTCATCATGGTGGTAGTTGATAGAGTTACCAAGTATGCACACTTTTGTGCGTTATCTCATCCATTTAAATCCAATACAATCGATATCGCATTTATGGAAACAATACAAAAGCTACATGGAAACCCAAAGATTATTGTAAGCAACAAAGATCCCATTTTAACTAGAAATTTTTGGTCAAAATTATTTTCTTGTTTGGGTACTCAGTTAGCTCATGGCTCATCTTATCATCCTCAATCTAATGGGAAAACTGAGATAGTGAAAAAATGTTTGTAAGGATATCTTCGTTGCTTTGTAACTAATAAACATACACAATGGATCAAGTGGTTGCCTCTGGTTGAATGGTGGTATAACACTTCCTTCCATACTACAACAAAAATGACCCCATTTATGGCACTTTATGGATATCATCTACTGTCCATCACATCTTATTTAAGAGAAAATTCTAAGGTTCAAGCAGTGGAAGATCACATCGAGCATCAACAACAAGTTCTTCAACTCTTAAAGGATAACCCCAATTTGGTGCAGAATAGAATGAAACAACAGGATGATCAACATCACAATGAAATACATTTTGATGTAGGCGACTGGTTATTTCTACGCCTACAACCATACATTAAACAAATGTCCCTCAAGCAAGCTAAGAAGGATAATAAATTATCACCAAAGTATTATGGTCCGTACCAGTTGTTGCAAAAGATTGGTACTATGGCATACAAATTGGAGTTTCCTACATCTTCCCGAGTGCACCCAGTTTTCCATGTTTCATGCTTAAATAAGCTTACAAGTTACAAGCTCCCAGTTCAAACAATATTGCTAGAACTTGACGAGGAAGGAAAAATCATATTGGAACCTGAAGCAATCACAAAAATAAGAACTCGACAGCTATGAAATTGATCAATTTAAGAGTATCTCATCAAGTGGAAGAACTTACTCACTGAAGATTCCACATGCGAGGATGAGAATTTTATATAGAAGCATCCATAACTACTCAAGTGTTGAGGACAACACCTTTTTGAAGGAAGGGGGCATGTTAGGTCCCTATAATACTGGTGTATTCCCCCATTATTATTGTCATTATAGCCCTTATTGTTATTGTAGTGCCCATGTTGTCCCCATATTATTATTATTGTGCCCCATAGAAGCCCACTATTGTTATTGTTGTGCGCTTACATTATTATTGTTATGTCAGCTCTAATTATATTTTGACCCCTTATACTCATATATATATAGAAAAGAGGTTTTTTCATTTGAATCATCCAAGAATTGTTCATTTGTGTAATGTAAAGGAGGTTTCTTCCTCAAAGAGGCTGATTTTGAAGTTGTTTATCTATATTTTCTATGTTTTTGTGAGTTGGTTGCATAACACATACAACATGGAATTGTAAAAAGCATATATGTGATCTATTAAAAGGGAAGCTAAAATAATTAGTGAACATAGAAACAAATGAATATTCATTGAATTTTAATGATGATGAGCTCAATGAAGAAATTGAAGCTCTCAAACTCTGTTACAACAACTATAGTTCAATGAAAAGTTTCAACATGGATGGTTTTCCAATCTGTTTGGAAGTTGTGGATCTAGGGAAGGAATCCTCATTAGTTGTTGAAGACATGTTAGTGGTCTTCTAGTGAGGTTATGCTACAACTTGTGAATGTTGTTCAATAATTGAATTCAGGAGAACTGAGATTTAGGAGTGTGGGAGTGGAACTCGGGAATCCAACTTGTCGACTACAAAGTTACGAGGTTTATAAGACAACTTGATGGAGGTCATGTTGATATTAAAATTGTTTAACCATTTGATGAATGAATGTGTGTTTTGGTGTCTATGGGTGGTTTCAAAAAAAAAAATTGTAATGTAAGCATTAAGGGGGGAGTTAGAGTTAATGCTTACATTCTATATTAAAATTTGGTTTGTGAATTGTTGGAGATGGATGATATAGTATCTCAACATCTCTTCCTAAATTAGGAATAAGTTAGATTTGAGAAACTCTATATTATAGAGAAATAATTTAATGTAATGTGTATGTGCATGCGTGTTGATGAATACATAGCTTTGTGTGAAATATAATGTGTGATTTTAGTCATTCATTGCTTCAAAGACAAGGTAATATAGTTTTTAGTGTTTAATAGTATTTAGCCTAGTCACTTTATACACTCATGCTTAAATTTCTTCTCAATATATATGTTTATGTATTTTTTCTATTTTATATATGTTCATGTATTATATTTAATTTGAGAATGCGTACTTAAAGGTAACTTGATGAATTCAAATGGTGTGAATATGAATATTGTAACTAATGTTATCATATGTGATTGTAATTCAAACCTGTAATTTAAGGAAAAAAATGGTAATTAGTTGAAACCATTATATCATACTTTTAGACCAGTGATACATGGTAGTTTACTTCCGCAATTTGGAAATAAATATAATAAATAGTTAAACTTAATATAACTAAGTACACTTTATCAAAACATAATTATTTACTCATAATTAAAATAAAAGGAAATTTAAATATTATGAAAAGAAATTTCATGTAAATATTATCATTGTAAATTAGATATGAGCATCATTCTAATAATTGAATTTATTCATACTATCTCATATATGTCTCATATATATATATATATATATATATATATAGAGAGAGAGAGAGAGAGAGAGAGAGATAAATTATTTATATTATGCAATTAAAAAAAACTAATATGTACACACATTTACATTAATGTTTAAAAAAATTACAAAAACATTAAATAAAAAAAAAAACAACAACAACAAAAAAACAAAAAACCTTTTATTTATTATGTTTTTTTACTTTATTATTTTTTTTTATATAATTAAATTTTTTTATCAATCATATTTTTTTTACTTTGTTATTTTTATTTTTATTTTTTTATCATATTGATGACCCATTCCCCAATATTAATATTAACATATATTATTATAATATTTAATTAATATAGATGAATAACACGGTGTAAGGGAAGAGAACCGGAGGATTTCTCTGCAGCAAACGCCGGACCTAGGGTTTCGAATGGACGCCTCAAGCTTTCGCTTCCTGGTCAAGAAGAGCCTGATCCGAGCCGCCACAGAATCAGATGGAAGCCTGACGCCCGTTTACACATGGCCGATCAAAGATTTCAGGCAGCAAACGATAGATCTGATGAGGCGGCTACAGAACGATGGCAGAAGTAAATTGACGCGGCACAGTCTTAATTGTAGCAGGCTGGACGGTGGCGTGGCCTACGTGAGGGCCAACGATGCAGAGATCTGGGTTCACGCCACCACTCACCCCGATTTCAGCGACCTTAACAAGCGCATCACGATCTGCAAGGTAAGCACCATATTGAAGGTTTATCTAGACAGGTATCAGGGTTTCCATGGTCATAAATCCCTGATGGATGTTGACGGTGGAAGTGGATACGCGGAGGCAGAGATAGCTAGATCACTGCAGACAGGAGGTATCAAGCCCTCTAACTCCAGAATCACCACAGATCCGCCAGATCTGAAGAGCAACCATATAGATCGGGGTTTGAACAAGGTCGGTTCGTCAGATCTGAATCAAATATTTATCAGATCTGTAGAAGGTAGACACCATTGTGTAGAGATCAGGGAAGGGATGGATGTCTTAGGGTTAAAAAAGGAGATCCATAACAAATTGGGAACTCCGGAAATATACCAAAACCTCTTATTCTCCGGACTCTGCATGCAGGACCACCACACACTCCAGCACTATGGAGTTGTTAATGATTCAACCATTATACTCAATCTGAGACTACGAGGCGGCTGTAAGGGAACCAGCTCAAAAACTACAGGAACCTTCCGCGATGCAGTCAAAGGAAAGGAACCACTGAATCACAGAACAGCACCCACATCCGAGCTACCAGGTCCCTACATCGTGGAACAGAAGCAAGAATCACCTTTATTTACTGTAACACTTCCGGAGGTAACAGATCTATACTCAGATTTAATACAAAATGCCGTTATATGCAGATTTAATGGTTACTGGCCCAAAGTTGATGCATTGCATCAGTGGGTATTTACATCATGGTCAACCAAATGTGAAATATACCTATGCCCTAAGGGTTTCTTCATAGTCAGATTTAACATAGAACTGGAACGAGACAATATCATTAACCAGGGGCCTTGGTTTTGGGGAAATGTTGGCCTCTTCATCACCCCCTGGTTCCCGGACTTTGATGCCAACACCATGGTTGTTTTGACGACACTAGTTTGGGTAAGGCTGCATAACCTCCCATTGCATTTTTGGCACCGAAAACCATTAACAGCCATTGGGAACTCTTTAGGAAAACATCTTAAAACAGATGAAGACAGAGCTATGCGGGGAATATTCACATATGCCAGAATATGTGTAGAGGTGGACCTAAGTCAAGGACTGCGAGATCACATCACATTGAATTTCAATAATTCACTGTGGACGCAAAATCTTGACTACGAGAACACGACTTTCAGATGTTGTAGATGCTTGCAGACAGGGCACCTGCAATACGCATGTCCATTGACTAGTAGGGAGCCAAAAGGGAACAAGAAACAACAAAAAAAACCAAAAGGTTGGCAGCATACGGAACCACTGGAGGAGGAGGCACTGAACACAGAACCCACAGATGTACAAATGAGACAGGGGAAAGAGCCTAATGAAGGCATTGAGAAGCCCAATTTGGAGACACATAGCTTGGTACAGCAGCAAGATTTACAATTGGAAATAAGCGGAGCCAAAAGAGCACTTAGCCCAGAAGGATCGGACTCAGATAAAGAACAACCAGCATACACAGAGGAAAACCAACTTGTTGTAATTGATCCTACTATCAGCACTGGAGTCTGGCGCAAAGTAGAAAAGAAAAAAGGCAGGAAAACATAGGCCTGCTAACATTTACTATTATATCTGTTTGTCTTCCTGTCATCTCAGGAACTGTCTTTTTGCCATTTTGTGCTTTTATTTCTGTCTGCTGCCTGATATTACAGGTTCAGCCATTTGCATATGCTATAAGCATCTACAAAATGTAATTTTATCAACATGAATAAAATTACGATTTTTTCCTAGGGGAAAAAAAATAATATTTAATTAATATAATATTATATATTAGTACTATATTATATTATATTATATTATATTATATAGTTAATACTAATTAGCTAACTATATAATATAATATATATAATCATTACTATAATATTTTTATATATGTAAGAGATATTAAAACGATTATAATATATTTAAATGTAAATTTTCATAACTATTTATATTGTAGATCGATGCTTTAACTTACAATATAGTTAATATATATTTTTATTAATTAAATTAATATATATTTATAATTAATATTATGAAATATATATTAGCAAATCTCATCAAGTTAGTCTTGTATTCATTTGACATAGGATTTTGTATAGCTATGCTCTTGTTGCAACATGCACTAGTGATTAAGGGATTTGAACACTAAACACCTCCTTACACTATTTTTTTACAAAACAATTACTAATTAAACTACCACTAAAACTTATGTTACATATAATATTATTAAATCATACTTTATTTACATTACTTTATATATAACATTAATAAATCTAGTTATACTTTATTTACAATATTTTATATCTAATATTACTAAATCTTATCTCTTTATATATTGGCATACTCTAAAAAAAAGACTTTTGAGTCAAAATTAGGCCAAACAATAAGACTATGTTCAAATGAATTATGCCAAAAAAAATTGCTTGCATGTATTTTTTTTCTTATGGAAACCTGTTACACCAATTTATTTTGAGATAGTCAACTACTATCCACAAATACATTGGCTCATATAAATTCCATAGAGTGTGACCTAACATATTAAACTTAAAATTTAATTCTTTAGAAACTATAAAATTTTACACTTTTAATGAAATAAAAACAAATTAACTCCGAAGAAATTATGATATAACCTAAAGAAAAGCAGGTCTAATACGAACTTTCCTTGTCCTTGAACTTTTATGTAATCAACATCCAGAGCCTCCAACTCCAATACAGACGACATTTCTTGAGACTACGACTTCTCTATTGGTAATAATTCACTACATTTGTTAACGTTTTGGTTTTTATTAGTCTTGGTAGCAACAAGGGTAGAAGTTGGCGGGGCCCCCTTCTTTCTCTGCGTGAATCGAGCCTCTCGACGATGTACGTTTCAAGCGCCGAGGTGGGAGTACTGGAATGATATTCGTCGAGTTGCTAGATCCGACTATGGCAGTCGGAAAGCTGGCTACTAGATGTGGTTGAGGAGATTTCAGAGGAGCCGGTGGAAAAGTTGGGGTTGGAAGTAAGTGGATAAGCTAAACCGGTGTGGGCCTGACGGCGCTTGAAGGACTTGCAAACAATTTCAAGGGGGAAGTTGAGAATGGCATTGAAACCTCTCATGGCGAAGGAAGCCTGATCGTAAGCCATGGCCACCTCCTCTCCCGTTTCAAACGTTCCCAACCATACATGGACTCCATGCCTCGTCAAATCCCTTATCTCCACCACATATTTTCCCCATAGATGCTTCCTCACTCCTCTATAATGCATTTCACTCGCTTTCGAGATTGAGAGTTGTAAATCTGAAGCCATAGGCACACTCGAATTTCAATTGTAGCTTGCGCATGAGCTTGAGTGTCGACTCCAATGTTTCAATTATAGTTGACACATTTCTCATTAGGGATATGGGAAACATCTTTTGGCTCGAGAAAATGGAAATAAAGTGGGACTATTCATTTATGTTGGGCGGGACTACCCAATTTGAATTCAAAATTTTGGGCGGCACTTACTAATTTGAAATGTTGGATGGGAACTGGGGCATTGAATGAATGTACGTGGACGTATTGAATGAAGGGTTGAAGTCCAAGCAGTGCAGTCAGATAAATAAAGTTGCAATGATAGAGCTGCAGGAGTCGAGCTGTGAACACTACCGGAGAAACCATGCCAGAGTCGATCTGTGACCGTTGTCAGAGAAACCATGATGATGCATGGACATGTATGTTAATATTTTCATGCACTAAGCCAATCATTGGCTTAGTGACTTGTTTTTAAGAGTTTCCTATAGATACAATGGTCGATGTACCTTGTAATAAAAGAGTGAATCAATTTAATGTACCTTGTAATAAAAGAGTCAATTTAATGTTCATTATTAAATGTTTTATCCAAATATAGTAATGGAATGTTAATTTTATGTTCTAAGTTTGTATTATTTGATTCATTTTTATTGGAAATCAATGATGAGATGATTGTCCATGATAATGCATTCTAAGTAGAGCTATGGAATCGAGTTGAGGAACCAAATTTTTATGGACATGATGTGGAGCTTGAAGAAAGCATGGTGTTCTCTAAGCACAATCTACAATGTCGTAAATAAAAGAAGTTATCAAGAATGCACATCCCACCCCACTAAGTGTCAAAGAAACAAAATGGCTGAAGTGGTACAAAGCTATTGCAGCCAAAAAAATTTGCCACATACAAGCAACTACACACCATAGCTCTATTTGATAGATTTTATCACATTATTCTCGTACACCGAAAGAGGATAACATTCCTAAAATTTCTTTACAAAGAAAACATAAATGAGGTTACACTTATTGATAACTTTTCATTATTTCACGTATTGATTGGTTCATGAGGTTTCTTGGAATGAGCTACCCTAAACATTTCAATGATTTGTCACACAAATTTGACATTTAATATAGAATTTTGATATTACAATGTCTAGTGTGTTACATGAGTACCATTCTATAATGTTATGATTCACTATTAGGGGTTGTCATGTTATAGTTGGTCATTTAATACAATTATTATATTTATTTCATTTTCTATTCATTAATGCTTTAAGAGCTTAAAAAAAGTTGTGTTATAACACAATTATTATATTTTTTTATTTTCTATTCATTAATGCTTTAAGAGCTTAAAAAAAGTTGTGTTATAACACAATTATTATATTTTTTTATTTTCTATTCATTAATGCTTTAAGAGCTTAAAAAAATAGTGTTATAGTGGGTCATTTTACACAATTATTATATTTTTTTCATTTTCTATTCATTAATGCTTTAAGAGCTTTAAAAAAGTAGTGTGGCATTTATTTTGTTGTTATGTGAGTTTAGTAGATTGCTTTGTGTTTTGATTAAATCATTTTTATTATTATTTAAGAATGGCCTACTAACTTATTTTTAGTTACGAAGAATGATGTTCTTATTATATTTCTTAAATAAATCATGATATTTTAATATTGGCATTATTAAGTGTAGATATTATCGAAAATATTTATGTTTAATGAAATAAATTAGTGATTATTTTTATCAAATTATAATATATATATTTTTGTTAGAGTTCAATCAACTTTTTTACTAAGTCATATTATGATAGGTCAATTTCTTTTTTAATTAAGTAATTCCTCACATCATAAGTAGGGAAAAGTGATCATTTTATTACCAGATTGATTTGACTATTTTGTTACAAACACCGCTCTTGAATTCTTATTATTAAACCATTCTATTTCTAAGTATAATTCTAAGGTTGGTGTATGCTTTAGGTAGGTTGAGTATTACTCATACACAATAATATTGTTTATGGTTTTACATGTAATCCTTGCACAAAAGTACATTTGGTATGAAACTATAGAGTATTTAGTAAATATTGGCTTAGTATTCTTTGAACACAAATAAATGAATGATTATTTTTATCAAGTTACAATATGTTTTTTTGTTATAGTTCAACCAACATTTTTATTAATTCATATCATGATAGGTCGATTCCTTTCTTAATTAAGTAATTCCTCACACGATAAGTAGGGAAAAATGATCATTTTATTACTTGACTATTTTGTTACAAACACCTCCTTTGAGTTCTTATTATTAAAACATTCTATTTCTAAGTATAATTCTAAGGCTCATGTATGCTTTAGGTAGTTTGAGTATTACCCATACACAATGATATTATTTATGGAACATAATGATATTTTTTATGTTGCTACATATAATCTTTGCATGAAAGTACATTTTGCATGAAACTTTGTATGAAACTATAAGGAACTTAGTAAATATTGGCTTAGTATTCTTTTTTTAATTAATCATTTTGTTACTATTTAAGAATGAAATAGCACCCAATGCTAGTGTTATCGACTACATAGATCCTAAGTTTATTCATTGTAGCCTATTCTAAAATAAGACTAATTCAAAACATGTTTCTTTACTAATTCACATCATGATATGTCGACAAGTTTCTTTAGATGAGCATATTTATTTTCATATTTGTTATAATTAAATTGTTTAGTTATTAAATAATTCACAACATGTTTTTTTACTAAATTATAGCATGATAGGTTAATGGGTTCCTTTACATGAAACTAATTATGTTCATGCTTCTTCTAATTAAATAGTGAGGTTCTTTTGTTATCCTTATCTATCATATTAAAGAAGGTAATTAATAATATTTGGGTTTTGGAAATTGTCTTGTCATGTGAGCTTTTATCTAATTGTAAACAATGGAAGAATCTAATTATAATTTGATAAAAATATTTAGAAACTTCTTATATTCCATTTACAAGTATAAAATGAGATGTTGGCAATGTTTAAGGATAAATATAGAATGTTGTACACCTGAAATAGCAAGGGATATAATTTTTTATGTACATTATATATTTGTAAGCACTGAGGTGTACCATCTTGCACATAAGTTAGGCTATAATGAACCATATAAACTAATGTGTGAATCAACTTCAACATTAGTGGTTAGTATGTCTAGATGAGCCAATTTAGTCTCCAAGGCATCTCTTGTGATATATTCCAAGAATTATTATTTGAGTAGCTTGCTTAAAATGGATACCATATCTCATATACTTTGCAATTGCAAAAAATACAAAATGCGCAATAAATTGAAGGCATGCACTTATGGGTTTTTATGTAGAACTTTTGAAATGTATTTCAGTAAAGCTCCTTAAGCATTTATCGGAATACTTAGTTCTAGCATTATCCCTTTTTATACTACTTAACATTTATGATTGGCAAGTCAAAAAACCCCTCAAATGCTTCATCATTACTGCACTACTATTGATTCTAATTTCAACAAAAAAATTATTTCATTTTGTAAAAATATGTGAACCAATAGCCTTGTTTAACTCCTTAATCACTCATTTCCTATCATGTTCATTTATGAGACTACAAGATCATGCTTTTCCTCTTCATCCACTTCACCAATTGTCACAACATTTCTCTCACCTTCAAAAGTATTGAAGTTGCGTAATAATGTTAGTGACGATACAAAGTGTTATAATAATTATGACAATTTTATAGAATCTAGTAATAATGTTGGCCCCATCACAAGAGAAATAAGTGGCACACTAGGGCTGTCAAATGGGACATTCCCTTAATGTACATATATCTCTTCATAACATGTTGGCACATATTTCCCTCATTTGCACACAAGAGGTTGCAAAAGACCATCTTTGATCAGAGATTAAACATAGTCTACAGCATATATGGCTATTTATATTGTGACTTGATTCTCATAACCTTAGGGTTGGTAAGGTCATAAAGGGCACTAATGTCTAGGATGTTAAGCGCACTCTCTCATGAAATTTTATGTGTGTGTTTTGCTACAACATTTTGAGAAAAATTGTTGGATTTCATGAACATTTCAAACCAATAGAAAGAGAATACTTATAATATAAGTAGGCTAACAATTCAATCTATTTTGTAGGAAGGGGCATTTTAAATTAACATAAAATTGATTGCAAAATTAATATATAATTATTTTTAATTGATTTTTAAATAAATCCATGGTCAAAAAAATATGGAATTACCATTGAACAATTACCTCTATAAAAATCTATCATTTTTTATGATCATGTTATGACTTTGTGGAAGAATATGTTTCCTTCATTGATTCTCGGAAACCCATATACCTACAATGTTTCACATAACATATGAACATATATAATAATAACATATAAACATATATAATAATATTGACTAAATCACTAGTAATCATAAACAATCATTGCAATGGATTTACTCACTTTATTGTAAACCATCATTGCAATGGATTTACTCACTGTATTGTAAACAATCATTGCAATGGATTTACTCACTCTATTGTAGCTCCCACTGATATTTGAAATAGTTAATGAAATCAATTTACTAAAAGAAACTTTCAAATAACTCACTAATTCATTTGTGGAATCCTTGATTGGAAATTAAAAACACATTATGTTACGTAGAAAATTGGACATCTTCTATATATCTTTTGGTATCCCAAATGTTCTTGGTCAACCTTTTCGTACAACATCGATGAGTATGCTAGATGTAGATAATTATTGGGCAATTGAACACATCATTGTGTATGGACACTATTTAGGTTAAATAAAACAAACAATAAATAAACAATAAAATGAAGAGAGCAAAAAAAACTAACATATATGCACACCTTATGGATTTTCCCAAGGGCATTTTCAGCCAGAAAAGAAAAGATGAAGGCTTCCATGTCACAATCGTTTCAAACATTGATTTCTCTTTTTGTTTATCCAACCGACATGAATACTACTTTGACGTGTGTCAAAAGCAAGAAAGGTGTAAAAAGGATATTCCCAAAGATAATATTTCTTGAATATAATGTTATAGAAAATAATGCTAGTGTGGTAAACAATTCCATGAGAAACAATTATTTCATTTCATAATTATATATTTTAAAAGAATAATATTAGTTTGGTAAATAATTCCACTATGTAATATCTT
The DNA here is from genome assembly GCA_031772625.1 of Pinus tabuliformis. Lineage (NCBI taxonomy): Eukaryota > Viridiplantae > Streptophyta > Pinopsida > Pinales > Pinaceae > Pinus > Pinus tabuliformis. Next base: position 436,051,550 of record CM062806.1, on the reverse strand, counting down.
ATTGTAGAAGAATAACATTGGCTTAGAACATAAGGTGAATAGAAACCAAAATACCTTGTATTTATTTGTAGAAAAAATCAAATCCATCTCTAATAAGTTACTCTATTTGCAATCTCATCATTATCTCTAGTGTGAATGGACCTTGATTTAGTTGGAACACTTCCACCTCTTTCTTTTTCACTTAATATTAGACACTAAAGGAGTCATCCTTGTGAATTTGATATTGCACAATGTAAGTGATTATGTGTTTTTTTTAATAAGAATGCATCCCTCTTTGTTGGGAGAAAATTGTTCTAGATTTTTTATGGAAGAAGCATTTTAATATGCTTATCATGTATCTTAGTTAGAGGAACAACAACAAGCAAGAGAGATCCAACCCAATGTTTTAGATGTTTCAATATATGCATACAATTATGGGATCATTGGCATGTGGAGGTGGGTGGGATCAATGTGATTTTGGTAAGGAAAACCATTTTTGTCTACATATCAAGAATATATGTAAATGTTGCCCACGAGGCTCTGAATTAATGGAAAATTGGTATATTGTTAAGGAATTCCTTGTGAAGGGTTACCATTTTAAATCCAATGTAGGCTAGTTGACCAAAAAAAAAATACTAGATGTAAATTATGAGGATCATGTGTATTCGATATTAAGCAATTTTAATAATGTAATGCAATTGGAATCCTCTTTTCCTTATCTCTTGATTAGTATGCTTCACCAAATCTTTAAAAGCACATCTACAATCCTTTGGTCATAAGGGAACCATATCTTCAAATCATAAAAGAATGGTTTAAATGATATTTCTTAAATAACACAATATATAATATAGGTTTCCATGGAACAATGAGAATGAAAAAAAATGAATTTCAATATATCTCTTTTTATAATTTCAACATTTTACATATTACATGCATTACATAAAAAATAATTATATTTTTCTAATTAAGAAGTGGATATGTTTCTTGCTAATTACATAAAAAAAAATATAAATTTCTAGATCTTCACTTAAAAGGAAAACACCATTTGCATGGGATTATAGGTTTTGAACCAAAAGATAATATTATTTGGATTTCAAAAATTATTCAAACAAAGTCAAACTTGAATTGTAATGCCTAAATTTTTACAAACAACCAAGCAATCAAATTAAACATAGAATTACCATTTAAATGCAGATACATACTTGGATATCCCATTTGAAGTCGATCTCGGGCCGACGTTGCTCTGAATCTACTCCTACTACCAAACCGACCAAATCCTCCTTGCCTATTTCAGATCAACCTATCCAATTACTAAATCCATAAGACTTCGAAATTGAAGAATTTTGGCCCCGTGCCCAAAACCCCAAGAACAATGCTCAAATCTTGATTTCACAGTTAATTCAACCCACATATTCCCTCTTCCACTATGACTCTACATCTATTACACTCACCATTTCCATGGAAAATTTTCCCTTTTCAACTTTCCTCCCAAAGGTTCTATATTTCCCCTCCTTTTGAAATCTTCCCCAACTGTCCTTGTATATACTCATGCTTGGCAGTAGTTGTTATCTCCATGATTTTTCATTGGATACTTCCACCACATTCCATGGTGAAACTTCAACGTTGTGCATTGACATGTGCAGTTGGGTTTAATTATATGATGTGGGTTTACATCAAGGTATTTTTTAAGGATTTAAATATTTTCCTATATATAGTATTGTAGGCGACTATTTTGGTTTGAAAATTCATACATATAGAATGTAGGCAAATATTCAATAAAAAACATGTAGTTTACTATTAAAATTAGTAATTTTTTCACGAATATCATCCATTTAATCATATATATGTAAATAATAGGCGAATTTTTAACCGAATTGGTGAACATTTTTTACCAGAAAATGTCTGAAAAGTAGCCTAGTTGCAAAATTTCTAACCAAATTGACATCCAAGAACTATGGGTCAAAGAATATGGAGATGAAAAAGTTTTAGAGAATTGTTGGACCTCAACATACATAACATTTAGCATTCTCATTGATATGTGATGGTACAATAATTCACTCACTATTTGGATACAAGATGGTATTCAAGATTTGCGAACCCTATTGAAATCAGTAAACATTCGTCCACTCAATTAAGTAGCTTGGTCTACAATACTAATTCTATGTGTAATTCCATTTAATAATATGAACATCAAACACTTACTTTAACATGCGAAAAGAACCCTACATTAGATTGACACAAATTCTATGCTAAATTCCATTTATCACCATTACTATTAAAAAATCTCCATGCCATGTTAATGTAACTCAACTACAAAACTTGCATCTCTCCCTAATACAAATTAAATTTCAGATATTTCTCTCCTTGAAATATCAATAACACATTTAGAATTAGTGCATACCAATAAGTAAATTTCATATATCTTTCTGCTTCAGATATCAATAACACATTTAGAATTAGTGCATGCCAATAAGAAACACCAAACTAATAATTACCAAATGTTACATTAAGAATTCTCAATTATGAAATGCCACAACATCCTCAGCTTCATTAACACCCATCAATGTTGAAACTGTATGAGAATGAGGCTTTGTCATAGATAATTAAAAATTAAGAATATGTTAACGAATTTAATAAAATTGTTTCGGCTAACATAAAGTCTTCCATCCTTATAACTATAGATAATAAAAGCTATATTGTAATCCATTTAAACTTCCTGATTTTATATTGGTTAACAAATTATAAATTTATTTACAAATTTTAATATTATTTTTAAAAATATTAACTTTTAATTATATTATAAAAATATATTATCGATCGATTATTTTATTAAATGAATACATTCATAAAATTATTTTTATATAGTTTGCGTAATTTTATTAAATTAAATAAAGAATGTGAACTGCCAGCCTGGCCATACACTTCCTCATAAACACGCATAGCTCAGATGTGGCCCTTCCATTTGCGTTCGTTGTTATAGCTCAGAAGTCTAAAATTACCTTTCAATTATAACATCTATAGACATCGCTCTTATCAATGAGATGGAAATTCCCATAATACTAGGGATCTAAATAACCGGCCCCAGCGGTGCAATATAAATGCTACCCATAATACTAGGGATCTAAATAACCGGCCCTAGCGGTGCAATATAAATGCTACAGGTTTATATATATATAGTGAGAAAAATTATTATAATTAAATTATAAATTTGTAATGATGATATTTATTTGTGAGTGTAGGTTGATTCATTATTATGATTGAAAGAAAATTATACTATTTTAAATTATTTTATTAGTGACTTTTAAAAAATAAATTTGGGTTTTTGTTAAATACTTCTAAATCTTAAACCCTTAACTTTTTTCTTTATATCTTCAAAAATAAACTCTTAATTTATATACTTAATTAATTCTATTGAAAATATCTTTATCTTAATTCTATTCAAAATATCTTTATCTTAGTTTCAAATTTTAAAAAATAAATAATATAAAAGTAAATTTCACATTAAACTTACATATATATTATACTTGTATTTTTAGAAAGATAAAAAAAGGGTATATATATTTATGGGACCAAAAAAAATCTATAATAAGAATCTCTCTCCACATTGTGAATTCAAATTCACATATAATTAGTTTAATATATAATAAATTAATTTGGAACAACGAGTTTGAAGTGTCATATAAGGTATTTTAATTATTAGTTATATTTGATGTTAAATTTATTTTGTAAGTAATTTTATTATTATTTAATTTGGAAAATATTTATAAAATAAAATTATTTAATTATTTTTAATTTTTTTTATTAACAAACTTATTGTAAAATCAAATTGATTTAACAAATTACAAATTATTGTAAAATAGTATATAATAATATAAAAAATATTTTAATTGTAAGATTCATGGAAAATTTTAGGGGCTAATGTTCGCCCAGTGGGCTAATTTTCCATGATTTTTCCACAAAAAATATTCGCCAATTTCCAATTTTATAAAAGACGATTCGCCCAAATTTTAGAATATAAAATTATTTTACCTTAAAAATCACCAACATTGTATAGAGGCTATATATAAAATCATTATAAATTTGAATAATTTTACAAATATATCAATAAACATTTTATAGTTAGCATATTAGGGATTAGTGAGATTCGCCAATGTTTTTAAACTTCAAGAAATTTTTCCATCCTTAAAATTTTCCTTGGTAAGATTGTTACATTTAATTGTGCTAAATGTATTATGTAATTGAGTTTATCTTTTTATTTAATTTGAAAAAGATTTATGATATTTTTTTTCCATTTAATTTTCTAATAAAATATGGTTTTTTATTTAATTAACAAAATTATTACGTCTAAATTATAAATATTTATAAATTTATCATATTTTTTAAGCCAACTTCTTCACCTTGTTATAAAATATTTGTGTTTTTTCTACAAACCATTACTATTTAAAATCTTAGACTCTAAACCTATTTCCTTATCTTTTAAAAAATCAACTCTTAACTTATACACATAATTAATTTTATTCCACATATATATATATATATATATATATATATATATATATATAACATTAAAAATCAACTCTTAACTTATACACATAATTAATTTTATTCCAAATATCTTTATCTTATTTCCAAATTTAACATATATATATATATATATCACATTAAACTTACGTATATATTACACTTCTATTTTTAGAAAGATAAAAAAAAAGTGTATATATATTTATGAGGCCAAATAGAAATCTAAAAATGGATATTATATGAATCTCTCTCCACGTTGTGAATTCAAATTCACATATAATTAGTTTAATATATTATAAACTAATTTGGAACAACGAGTTTGAAGCGTCATATAAGGTATTTTAATTATTAGTTGTATTTAATTATTAGTTATATTCGATGTTAAATTTATTTTGTACTTATTTTTTTTATTTAATTTGTAAAATATTTATAATTTTTTTTTATATTTTCTTATTTATTAGATTTAAGTCTAAATTATAGGTATTCGAAAATTATATATATATATATTCAAATTGATTTAACAAATTACTAATAATAATATAAGAAGTATTTTAATAATATAAAAAATATTTTAATTATCTTAAATTTGAAGTATCATATAAAGTATTTTAATTATAATATTGTTAAATTTGATTGTGCATAAATTTATTTTGTAATTGAGTTTATCTTTTTATTTAATTTGAAAAGGGTTTATGGTATTTTTTTTCATTTAATTATCTAATAAAATATGATCTTTTTACTTAATTAACAAAATTATTATGTCTAAATTATAGGTATTTATAAATTTATTTTATTCTCTCTTCTTAGCCAACTTCTTCACCTTGTCATAAAATCTTTGTGTTTTTTCTACAAACCATTGTTATCTAAGCACATGAAATATTGGTGTACTCTTCCCAATTGTAAATTGAATCCATTTCACAATACTTAGAGATAGAATGCCCCCTTTCATGAGCATGTTGGTAGATCAATGTTTCTCTCCCTTTTAATATTTGGTTTCTTACTTGCAATTTATCTCTCTATGTATCTCAATATCAAACTATTAGCACCTTATCAAAATAATTAAAAATTACACGTCCACAAACAAATATTGGAGAGTTATTTGTAGGATAGTCATACAAAGGCATGTCAGAACCTACACAAAGTGTTTAGCATCATGAAAAAAAATGGAAAATTACACGTCTATGGACATGTTGAGAGAACAATTTGTAGGACATGAATGTTGAGGCATGTTAGAGATCATGTTATATGCTTTAAATCTTAATATAAAATTACAAAAAAGATGCAAAGGATAGTATAGAAATTATCCACTCTTTATTAATATCAAAACTTTTAGGGTAGGGTAACACCTTACAATTAATCATTCTATGGAAGGAAGCTACCCCTTTGCACTTGTCTCTTTGATCGGGAAACCTCGTAATGATCTATGATTCAATTACAATAATCTTCCATGTATCTCAGAAGGAGTTCTGCATCGTTTTTATAATTACAAAGAGAACTCTAATAATAATAACCTCTTATCTACCTAGTGGACCATCTTTAATGAGGCCCCATTACATTTATTCAATACTAGCTAACATAGTTTGTCTTATTTAATAATATGGTAGACTTAGTCCACCTTACATTGAATGGTATCCATTATTAGTACTCCATTATGGGCCCTTTAGCCCCCTCATTGTACCTGTAACACCCTCCTCCCACTTCTACCCAAGTAACCATGTCAACTGGGGTAAACATGAGACGAGAGGCTACTATGATCAGATTCAACCTCCTATGTGACCTTAAGGAAGTGGAATCGATGGAACATCACACATAGTCACCCAACATCAGCAGCATAACCCTCAGGAGACATGTCAGCCACTCAGACAGTCTGTCCCTGGATCCCACTGATGTTCTGGATCTCTTAGGCCATAGTCGCTCTCATGCTATGGGCAAGGGAGCGACTAGAGACCCAAATTCGCTCTCACAGGCTTGCCTGCCAGTGACCAGACACTAAAGTTACCAGTTCTGTGCCAGCAACCCCAGGATTTAAGCCACTTTTTCAGGCCCAGTGCCCAAGTCACTTCCCGGAATGGAGTGATAGCTTGAAATCATTAAAAGTACAAGGAAACAATGATGCAAAAGCAATAATCTGAACAAGACCATAACTAGACCCCTACTAGCCATGATAGGTATTTCGTCAAACATATCATCAACATGTAACCTACAGGTGTAAACAACATAATTAATCATAGGGATCTCATACTTATATGAGAATCACTATGAACCATTTTTCCCTCATGTCATTTGTTGCATTATCATCTATTACGTTGTAGACACATTATCCATTCATGTACAAGTAAAAACGTACTGAGAGCCATACATAGTTGTTGTCATAACATACATTATATAACTAGCATAATAGGAACAGAAATACCATAAACATATTAGCCATCAAAATCCACATATACATCAATACATTTACACATGAAAATCAAGGGAATGAATTTTTCATTAATGAATGCAATGAACCAACTGATGGGACTACCACGTTCCACTCGACCATAGATTGGTTGAGCCAAGTCTCTCTTCAGCTAATCACCCCGTGCAATATTCCAAGAATGAATGTGGGACTCATAGAACACATCAAAAACACCAACAAGCATGGATGCCACAGGAGTTATCCACCTACACCGTGAGGAATTTGAGTGCATCCTAGTCTCTCAGGATTTACAACAATCCATTGTTTGATCCAAGGATCACTAGACCCTACACCGAGACATACTCTCCAAGCTTTACCATGCATCCCATCTCAGGACCACTAGGCCCAACGGAGAGAAAATCCACCTCTTGGCTTTACCATATATCTCGTCATTCACCGACAAGGATTCTTAGGCCCACCGAGGCACACAATCTGGCTTTACCGCAACCCATAGTCTGGTTTAGGGATTACTAGGCCAGTGGCTTCATGATCCACAATCCGACTCAGGGACCACTTAGACCATGTGTTTTTCAATTCGGAGATCCACCCCACTCAGCTTCGAATCCAATCAGGCCATCCCACATAAACCGAATGTGAGAACCCATCTCATCAAAGCTATCAGGAAATGGCAAGGCTAGGCTGAAAATATTGTCACACCTGGAAAAACCCATGCCATGGTATAAAAGAATCACATGCAATTCCATGCATGCCAAATCTAGCAAGGAAAATACACATGCAATTCGATACCTGCAATGAAGCCTGTTGTAGCTGCTTGATCCTACCTTTCCTTGCTTGATATTTGCTTCCTCTTTCCTTTCTTGCTCCAAGAAACTCTAAGTGTCCAAGAGTATGAGAGAGAGAGAATAATCAGAGAGCTCCAACATTGAACTGACAAAAGGTCACCAACTAATCCTCAGAAGCCTTTTTATGGATGATGCCTCTATTTCTTCATTTTCCTCCTCACATGCAACTTGTGACCTTTCACCTCCTTTTTATCCTAATTTCCATTATTTTCATAAATAAATGTGCCAAAAATGTCATTTTTCCTTTCCAACACCTTAGCCATTTCCTTTGTCAATTTCCTTAGCCATAAACAACCAAATAAACACCCCGTAGGATGTCTTGCCCAACATTCAGCTTGGAATAAGTGTCCCATCGACCATGGTTATTGTTTTTAAATTTTATTAAATGGAATTTTCACCAGGGTTGTTACAAAACCCTCCCCCTTGGGGGACACCGTCCTCAGTGTTCAATCACACATATACCTCAACAACCTACTGAAAGAAGACATAATGCTCATAGAGCTTTATAACACAGCTCATTGCAATATTTACAATGAAATACCTTCTCAATAGAAAAACATTATGACAACATGACAACATACTGCATAGTGGAGCTTTATAATACAACTCATTACGGTATTTACAATGATCATCCTTCTGATTACAATCCCATATGACATCATAACATCATGATAACATAACCATATGATATCATAGTAACATGACAACAAAATCATAATAACATGACACCCATACCACATGGTGGAGCTTTATAACATAGCTCATGGCGGTATTTACATCTATATACATATGTACATATAACAACATCACCAAAAATATATACCAAAAACATATACCAAAATATATACTAAACACCATATCTAAGCCTATATCAAAACATCATATCAAAGCATATATCAAAACATCATATCAAATCATATACCAAAACACCATATCAAAGCATATATCAAACCACCATAAAGCATATACCAAACCACCATAAAGCATATACCATACTACCATAAAGCATATACCAAACCACCATATTGAAGTTGCTTTGCCTCAACCAACAAACAAGGAAGGATACATAGCCCGCATATGATCTGCCATCTCTTGTGTAGCTTCAATGGGCCCAAAGTGCTTCCATTGCACTTTAACTTGCTCGATTGCTTGGTTCCGGAGCGTGGGCAGCTTTTTTCTACAATATACACTGAGGCTCCAACTAGAATTCTCCATCTAGTTCCACCTGCAATACAGACTAGTCAATCACATGATCAACATCCTTAACATACTTCTTAAGCAAAGAGACATGGAAAATATCATGGACTTTCACTGTCGAAGGTAGTGCAAATCAATAGGCTACTGGCCCAATCCTCTCAACAATGCTGAAGGGTCCACAAAACCATGGTGCCATCTTGGCACATGATCCAATCTACAAGGAGCTCTTCTTCGGTTTAATGTGCAAGTACACTTGTTCCCCAACCTGGAACTCCTTGAACATCTTGTTCCTATCTGCATAACTCTTCTACCTATCTTGTGTTGCTTTTAGATTCTTCTTGATCACCGACATTTCTTGTTCCATGTCTACCAACATATCTAGTCCAATCAATACCCTGCTAACCGGATCACTTCAATTGATGGGAGTGTTACAACTTTTTCCATACAATGCTTCAAATGGACTCATCCTCAGTGACTCCTGATAACTGTTGTTATATGCGAACTCTACCAAAGGGATATACTCTTCCCATTTCCACTGATGATGCATCACATACATCCTAAACATGTCCTCCAATATCATGTTGACACTCTCTGTCTATCCATCTGTCTGCGGATGATAAGTTGTGCTGAAGGCCAACACTATGCCCAAACCTGCAAATAACTCCTTCCAAAACTTGGAAGTGAAAAATGCATCCCTGTTTGACAAAATCTTCTTTGGAACACCATGTAATCTGACTACATCTTTGATGAACAATTGTGCTACATCGCTAGTTGAGAATGTAGACTTAAGTGGAATGAAGTGTGCAACCTTTGTTAACCTATCCACAATGACCATGATGGAATTATGTTGCTCTACTATCTTAGGCAACCCTATGATGAAATCCATAGAAATGACCTCCCATTTCCACTCTGGAATCGTGATCGAATGTAGCAGTCCACCTAGATGTTTACATTCTACTTTCACTCGCTGAAAATCGAAACACCTCGCCACAGACTCTGCTACATCCCTCTTTAGATTCAGCCAATAGTAGAATCTATTCACCGTTGTCAGTGTCTTCTGATAACCTCAGTGACCTTAATATGGTTGTGCGTGAAACTCCCTTAGTATCACCTTGTTGAGCTCACTGTTATCCGATACATATATCCTATCTTGGAACTTGACCAATCCATATGTCGTAAGATAATAATCCATACCCTGTGCACCTGCACCTGCACCTATACCTGTACCACTACTTGTACATGTACTATCACCTGTACCTAGCTGCAACTTGTGCACAATCTCCATATACCTAACATCTTGATGACCTACCTTCAAGATCCTATCCTGTAAGTTTGTCCCATAGGAGCTCATAGCTACCAAGTGATGTACCTGTACCTATCTACTAAGAGCATCTGCCACCATGTTCTCTTTACCTTTGATGTATCTAATCTCGAAATCAAACTCACTGGTTGTGACCAACCATCTAGTCTGCCTGGCATTTAGATTCAGTTGGTCAAAAAAATACCTCAACCCAATGTGATCACTCATAAGTACAAACCTCCTGCCAAGAAGATAGTGTCTCCACGTCTTCAATGTATGTATGATCACTACCAACTAAATATCATGTGTTGGGTAGTTTTGCTCATGCTTGCTTAGCTTTCGGGACTCATAACATACCACCTGTAAATCATGCATAAGGACTCCACCAAGCCCTCTCTTGCAAGCATCTGTGCATACCACAAACTCTTTGTCCAAATATGGATGCAACAAACTATTCATCAAACACATGAATGTAACTGGAGGATTAGTTAAGCCAAATGGAACAACAAAAAACTCTTAATTCCCATACCTGGTCTTGAATGCAGTCTTGTAAATGTCTTCCTCTTTGATGTGTACATGATGGTATCTGGATCTCAAGTCAATCTTCAAGAATATTATTGCTCCCTTTAGCTAATCGAACAAGTCATCAATCCTCGAAAAAGGGTACCTATTATTGATAGTCACTTTATTCAACTTCCTGTAGTAAATGCATAATCTGAGAGTATCATCTTTCTTCCTCACAAACAAAATCGATGCGCCCCAAGGTGATATTCTTGGCCTAATGTATCCCTTGTCAAACATTTCCTTCAGCCCAACTTTAATTCAACCAACTCAGGTGTGCTCATCCTGTAAGGTGCTTTTGATGTTGGAGCTTCCCCTAACACTAACTCAATAGAAAATTCTACTTCCCTATGAGATGGAAACTCTATAATGTCCTTAGGAAATACATCCTGAAATTGATACAAAACTGGGTACTTGTTCAACACATCTACATCCTCAACCTACTTACCCTTATCACTAGAAATGTGTACTACAAATAGCTTGCACCCTTTCCTACAAGTATGCTTTTCTTTCATAAATGTCACCATCTTAACTGATGTGGCTTTCTTCTTACCCTGTAAGACTCTTGGTTCTACAAAGATACAACCAATCCATGCCCAATAACATACTGTATGAACCCAACACTAATAAATTCAAATGTGTTGCGTTAGGCATACCATTTAAGTCAAATGTGCAAGCTCTTACCCAATGATGAACTCGCTTCTTTACACCTGTAGCCAACTGCACTAACCAAGACTCTGCATGCAATTCCTTATCCAAAACATGCTTATCCACCAAGTCAGGACTAACATAGCTATAATTATATCTAGGGTCAATCAAAATAGAAATAACTTGATCACAAAGCTTACTGTCCATCTCAATGGATGATGCTTGGTGTTTTGCCTGCTTGTTGTCCACTGCTGCATAGATATGTGGAATACTTTGACCAACATCCCCAACAGTTTGTGCCTCCTGTGCACTATATATATGAGACCTTCCACCCAGATGTTGCGGACAATCTCTCCTATTGTGATCCTCACCACATGTCCAACACTTCAACCGATCAGTGCCCTCACCTCTATTTTGTTGCTGCTATTGTGACCCATGTCCCTGTTTAGCTGCATTAAATCTCTTTTGCGGTGCCATATTTTCATTCCCATCTACATTTTGAGGCCTTGTTCTCTTAGGATTTCATTTACCTCTACCTTTTTCTTTTCCCTTCCATCCATGCTGAGATTCATTCTTACGCTTTGACTACTCATAGAAATGCTTCAATTTCCCAATGACTTCCTCAAGTGACCAAGGCTCATCATACTCAATCTGATCTCTAAATGCTAATGGAAAACCACTAATAAATCTCTAAACTTTAGCCTTCTCATTAGTAAGATATGGTACATACCTCAATAGCTAAAAAAACTTGGTCGTGTACTCTTCATCTATCATTGATCCCATCTTTAGTTCATAGAGTTCTTTAGCCTTACTATCGTAGTACCTCTCTAGAAAGTATTTCTTCCTAAAAATCCTCTTGAACTCCCGCCAACTCAAGTCATATGTCCTGATGTCTCTAACCTGCTTAACATCTTCCCACCAGATGTCTGCTTTACCTTTCAAGATGAAGATAGCTATTATGGCCTTCATGTTATCTGTGTACTCATGCAACTCAAAGAATTTGTTCATCCCAAGTATCCAAGCCTCTGCCTCTACTGGCTTCTTCACATCTCCATTAAAAGTAGGTGGTTTTGATTTCTTGAATTCATTTGAAATTATCCCCTATCATTCCTCCTATAAGGATGATAGCAATGATGATCATGATGTCTATCAGAACCAGAACTAGAATAGTACATGTACTCATTTCCCCTCCTATCTAGAGTGTCCAACAACCTGCCATCTTTCACTATATCAGATCTATCTGACCCATGTCTACTAGGAGACCTATTGCCATATGCCCCATTAGTTCCATCCTCATGTCCAAGGCTAATCCGAAGCAGCCCTTGTCACTGCAAGTCTGACAAAATCTGAAGAAGTATAGCATTAACCTCTCCTTGCTTCTCTTGTGCCTGTATGATATGGTCATTATCTGCCTTACAACTCCTTATCTCGTCTTTCAATCTTCTCAATGTAACTGCCAAATCAGAAGGGTTCCCGACACCATACTGCTCTTCAGATTCATATGGAGAGTCTTTGTAGTTAACCATCTTGCTAGCCATTTGATATTTCTTCCTGCAATGCATAATATGTTAGATAAACCAAATCACAATAAATCGACGTACCTTAGTATAGCTCGGGGAGGATACCTTGTCTGCAAGATCACCAAATCAGCGTGATACATGTATGACATAATCATAACAACATATAGACATACGCAAATAAATGTATCAACACATAAACATCACTCTAGTTAGGGTCTAGTCATCAATGCAAGGCCATAACAACAATGCATGATATGACCTCATGCATGACAACTGATGAGCCTAGGTATTGCAGCAAGAATGCTGCAACTCCCAGGGCCACAAGATTTACTTATCAACCCGAGGTTCGTACAAACTTGGAGGTGACTGTGCTATATACACAAGTAGGAGTGAAGATACTACCTATTGTCACTACTCATCTGGAAAGAGACCCGAGGGGTTCCAAGCCAGACTTCTATAGGGTCAGAAGAAGCTTGATTTTGATGGAAGGAGAGAAAACCTAGTCTAGCGGGGAGCTATTCGACTGTAGGAATGAAGAAAGAAATCATGTAATACTAATTTCCTAAGTTGCAGAAGTAAAAACATCAAAATTTAGACTAAGGGTTAAACAATGGAAACTAGGCTAGGTCTATGTCTAAGTGGAAGAACGGTCAGAGATAAAAATGGTGGAAAGGGGACATAATGAGAAACAGTGCATAAGAACCATTTGATCAGGCGGGTGGAAAGTGAATGAACAGTTGAGATCGTATCGTAGGATAGTACGTAGGCAGATGGTCGAACATGGTCAACTAACGGGATGGACGGCTGAGATTATATCGCGGAATCAATCGGCAGATGGACGACAGAGATCACAGGCAAAAGGAACGTGTGGAATGGTATCAGGTGAAGCGACAGCCATCAGATAAGGAGACAGATTGATGGCGGAGATGGAAGCGGGAAAAAGAAAATGTGCAAAAATGGGAGAGCGGGTTTAGAGGGTGGTAAGTGGAATATCGCGCACCCTTAAAGTTGTAAGCATTTTTGTAGAATTTCACACGATTAGCCTCCCCGGCCGACACGTAGCATCGAGAAACCACTCATATCGCATGCCCTCGGCCAGATAACAGTCACACAGGAGATCCACACGATATTGCGCGAAGGTCGTCGGATCTGGCAAGGAAGATCTATGGTGGGGAATGGACCGAGTAGGTTGGTGAGCGGGTGTGTGATAGCCATCGGATCAGCTGAGGCATATCGACAATGGGGATTTAAAGGGTGAAAATTCAAACGCAAAAAGGAATTTGAGCGGTGATTGGTCAGTTTTGCTGTGTGAGGCGATTTACCGGCAAAAACCATTTAAACGTGAATTTAACGGCTTCTACTCAGGTGTTTCGTGCTGAAGGAGAATGACAGTACGAATGAGGTCTTAGGCAGAGGGTGAAGGAACAGATGACCAGAAAATGAGTGAATGACCATGAAATGAACCAAGTAATGATATGATGAACCACGTGACTGCATTAAACGACAAACTCCTTGTGAAAACCAAAACCCTGTGTTTTTGGGGTTGCTGCAGGGTTTCTTCCTCACATCATGGTCCCAGAGGGAGGAGGTGAGGCTGAGACATATGTGAGAAACCTTGTGGGCCTTTTCTTTGCCAACCTACTGATTAAGTGAAAACATGAATGGAACAAACTAAAACACAACTACTCTGTTCTGCACCATTGTAATGAAACTGCAACTATTCAAGCAAATGAACAGAAAACAGGAAGTTGCTTAAGTACATGAACAGGAAATCCATAAATCTGTGCTGAACCACTGTCATGAAAATTCATCTATTTAACCAAGTTAACAATCAAACCATGCATATATGCTACTGCTGTAATGGAAATGAATTGCTTAAGGAAATGAATAGAAAACAGGAATCTAAGCTAGAATAACAATACAATAAAGAGGAGCTTCGACTACTAGGGTTGGGCCCTAACCCAAGAGATTCATTCCTCTGAGTTAACTCGGTGTTGACTCAAATCAAAACTCATCTTCATTATAAAAGAATTGTATTACATCAAAACTGTTACAAAGTGGAAGTTTGAATCCTTGCTAACTAACTGACTGGCTATTGACTAACTAAAAAAACTGAGGTCCTAAGCCTCTTTATTTATACATCTGAAGTCTCAATGACTTCCCTCAAAATTAGGGAGGTATAGCTCCCAACTTAATGGTAACTTGTCCTTTCACTTTCACTAGCTCGATTGCCCTCTATTAGGGAGGTTGCTTATACTTCCACTTGCTTGGTTGTCTTTCAGTACTCCTGATTTGGTTGTTTGTACTTTTAGCTGATGGAGGGATATTCGAATGGATGGGCAGTAAATGAGGAGGATTTACCTCCTGTAATTCCTCTCCCTTGTCCCATTTGAGTTTTTACCAAGGTCTTTTACCATAGTTCCTTGCTTTTACCTTTCATCCCTGCATTTCCCTCGCTTTTATCCTTTATTCCTGCATTACATGCACATTAGACCACAAAGAAAAATGTCCAACTCTAACTCATCTCATAAGAAAAATATAATCAAAAGTATGCAATAAGTTGTGAGAATAGTTGGTTTGACTAAGCTAGGAGGTGAATTAAGGCCAATTATGGCCCATATAATTACTCAATGATGAGACTCATCATCACCCCCTACTGAAAGTGTTGCTCATCCTCTGAGAAACTTAGTGGCTCTGGTAGCCTCTTTGACATCTCATGCTTCTGTTGTGGTATTTTCTTCTTGTTTATAGTAGCCTGCTTTCCTTTCTCCTTCTTCCCACCAATATTCTCTGATCTTCAAGCTATGTGGCAATGTTTTCCATCTTTTTTAGCAGGCATGTATATTATCATTCTTTAGTAGCCTAAACATATCCTCAAAATGTGAAATTGCTTACTCTTGGGCAGCAAGATGTCTAAGTGTCAACTGAGGATTATTTGCAATTAGATTATGAGTGCTGATTAGGGTCATGGGATTTGATTGTTCAACTGCTTCTCTGTCCCTGAAGCCACTTAGCTCTTTTGTTTCTTGTTGCTCTTTCTTTTTTTTGTTTCAATGCCTTCTTCCTCTTCTGTTTCAGCATCATGTTCCTTTGTGTTCTTCTTCATCATGTCCCTCTATATCAGTTTATTCTTTATCCATATCATCCCCATCTAGCTATGTATCTGCTTTTTCTTGTTTTGTCTCCTCCTCACTAACAGAAGGACTAACACCATAGATGAAGGTTTTGATGTCATCCTCTGTTGGTGAGTCATTGAAGACTGCCCATGTTATAGGGATCCTGAGGTTTTGGAGGGCATCCTCAATGAGGACTCTGATCAACCCATGGTGAACTAACTATTGGGAATTTCCTGTCTTTTCTTTGCTACCAGAATCCATGAGCGATTGCATCAGAAAATAGGGTATGTTGAGTCTTTTGGTGAACTGGTGTTTCTACCCCAAATCTTAATTCTTCAAGCATTCTCAAATGGTAGCCATAAACAATATTGTATCTACCCTCACATGAGATATACTTTATGAGAATATTGCTTGTGAGGCTTGAAGAGGAAATGAGCAAATTCTTGAGAAAACAGAGTTTCATGTGTATGTAATCCACTAGCCTTTTTTAGAGGAAACTAACCACCTTTTTACATTCAAACCAACTACCACTTAACATTTAGAACCTTTGATTAGATGATGCATATGAGTGAGTGAGTAGGATACTTACCTGTGGCCTTAATGCCATGCCACAATTGTCAAAGATCAGAGGTGTCGTTGATGGTCATTCTTCTTCCTCCTCTACTGTCTGTTGATGGTTTTTTTTACTGTAGATCGGATGTTGCTGTTGCTGTGTAGCACTTTGTTATAGACATTTTTGGGCACTGCAACCCCAATCATAAAATTTCCATAAACCAAGGGCTCTTAAGTCCCTAAAATTGTTGTTCCAACCTCTAAAAGAACAAGGTCAACTGATTACATCTTCTCCCAGAAGTTCTCCATGAAAAACTACTCAGAACTGGTCAAAACTGGACCATTTCACCTGCTCCATGGTCAAAGTGCATTGCATCCCACCTAAATACACACAGTAGGTGCGATGCATGTTGAAAAGCCCTTCTATGGGGTGCGATGGGCGAGAGTGGACAAATGGCAGGGTCAATCTGCAAGGTGGAGGAGCAAGGAATCTTCTAGAAACTTCTCCTGTGACACTTGCCTCTCTGCATTCGCCTAGGGATGAGTAAGAGATCATCAATCTCCAAGTGGATTCAAGAACTATCAGAGAGAGGACACTAATCAAATCTCAAAAGCTGACTCACCCCCCTTGCAAACATCTATATATGGATCCCTCATCCCAAAGATCCAGAGGCTGGAATTTTGTATCTTGTAAGGAAGTGCTGTTGGTTTCTTGGTGCAACATCATAGTGTTGGGTGATCTAAGCTTTTCATGAGGTGAGGAAGGGCCCTCTTGCTGAGAGGATGATGTTGGGTCAGAAAAATTGGTTGTAATCCTCTTTGCTCTTTCTTGATTATTAATAAAGCTATTCACATTTTCCTCCACATTCTTTTATGATTGATGATTTACGCATTTGTGTGGTCAACATATATTGGTCCTATATTGTTTATGATAGTAGATCTCTGTTCTTGGATAGTGTTATGTTGCTTTGATTCTACAAGTGCTGTTTGAAGCTGGGTAGACGAAGAAGCAAGTCGCAAAGACCTGTCAAAAGGGAAAGGAATCGAGCAAGGAACCAAGCGCAAGACTGAGTTTGGTCTCCTTTATTCTTCTCTCATCTACTTCTCATAAAGGAAAACGAAAGTGGTTTTAGTTTGTTTGTTTCTAAGGTAGCTACTAGACTTAGTGGGACTAGCAACTCTGCATAGACACTAGTTTTCCCGATAACAAAATGGTGACTCTACTGGGGAGCGAATATATTGTTTGTTTATCTACATTTGTGTACTTTATAAACTTACAGACGGAGCCTGAAGTCAAGCCAGCTAGCCTTCTAACTGCATTTTCTATGCAAGTGCAAAGTAGATCAATGCTGCTTCAGTCTATCTCCGGGTTTTGTTTATGAATTAAACAATTGATTTACAAGCTCTCTAATTGCCCTTGTGGTGGCTCTAGTAACCTCCTTAGATCTACCCCTATGATTGATTTATTGATTACCACTTGCCCGGCCTAAATCCCTGAACTGAGCTGCAAACTGTGACCCGGAACCCAGCTAAAGTCTTGTCCCTGGTCCATCGCACTGTCTCTTCTTTGGAACCTGAATGCATCACACTTCCCGAGTGTAGTAGGTGCGTTGCATTTCAGTTTCCCTGTGCTACAGGTGCGCTGATCAGACCTCTTCTGCTCTTAGATTTTGGCTTCTGTGTTCACTCTTTTCAACTCTATTCAAGAGTTTTGCTGCCTGTAGTCAGTACACCTCTGTTGAAACCCCCTTCCTTGCCATTATTCCGCCTCCATTGTGCAAAGAACTGTAAATTTTTTTATGTATTTTGAGTCATTTTCAGTTCTCCTTTACAAAGAAGTAGCGTAATTGTACTGTCGTTTCTTGATTTGAAAGTGTCGCAAGTGTCGTTTTCAGTCATAGAAGAGAATCCGATTGTTCTTGATAGTCGATTACACTGTTACTCTTGTATTTGATTTGAATTAGTAGTTTTTCAAGTGTCAAAAGCAAGTTTTCAATTCCAAATAACAAAGTGCATCATTTTCTTCATTTTTGTTTTGAAAGAAGCTTGTTAGTAATTGTCGCTTTGAAAAATAATTCATATTTGCGCTTAGCTTTCTTTTTATCATTCACACATTAAGAAGGCTGAAAACAAATACATGCATGTACATTTGCATTTAGACTGTTTGTTGGTTTGATTTAGGATAGTGCATATAGTGTGTGCTCTCTGCTCTATGTTGAAAGAAAATCATCTCTCTTTCCTTAGTAGCTAGGATTTTCATTGCAAAAAGAAGATTAAACGATTGTTTGTCATCTTAGATTGCATTTTAGGAATTGTACATCTACATCACACAGTGAACATGAAATGCAAATTTCTTAAGCAAGATAAACTATAAAATAAATTTAATGAATCTAAAAACGCTTTGGAACCTAACGCACAACATTTAGAAGTCTAGGCTAGAGACGTATTCTGGCGTTGTAAAGCCTGGTAACTGTTGTTTTCACTGTGGGTTGGGTGATTCCTCCACTTTGAGACGACAAGTGCCAGTATGGACTTGTGCTCCCACGTACCATCGAGTATATATTGGTAGACCACAATAGGCTTTATCCTTTATTCATAGGAAGTTGTGTCTGCCGCCCTATCGATCGCAATGCACTGAACACAGCATTCGGGAAGATTGACTGCCATACCGTAAAAAGTATTCTGCAGTTTTGCGATTGGTTTGGTAATCCCTCTGTCTAGATTTCCAGAGTAGTCTCTTTCGTTCCTTTTCAGACTCCTTAAAGGAAAAGGTCCATCTGAGCACTTTTCACTTCAAGCTCATTAAAAATCGAAGGCGACTAGAGTCATCTTTTGTTTTTTCTCAACTCTTAAAAATTGAAAAAACAAGTTGTGTCAAAGGGTCTAAAATTTATTTTAATCGGAATAAACGTCACCTTTCCCATGTTGGTCTTAGGTTGAGAAAAATGGAGTCCACCAACCAAGGAGTTCCCCTTCGAGGAAATCCTACTCCCTTCTCCTCTTGGGGAGATGTTGGTGCACCCCATATGGCCACATTATTGCTTCCAGGATTGATAATCGGCTTGCCCGTATGGCTCTTCTCAACCTCTGTCGTTCAGAACACCGTGATTCCTGAACAATCAAGTCAGCAACTAAATGATAACAGAGTTACCCCCCAACCCTCTACTTCATCCAATTCTTCCTCTCCTCCTTCCTCTTCTCTTGATGAAGCTGGTAAAGCCAAAAATCAAGTAACTAAGAAGAAAAAGGAGAAGAAGAAGGAGCGAAAGGCAAAAAGGGGCAACCAAGCATCATCTAGCGAAAATCCACACACTGCACTGTCCAGGCCTAAATCGCCATGTGTCATTTGCAAAGGAGACCACTATCATCGAGATTGTCCTTGCATCCCTCAGATCTTAAGGGACTAGTCTCCTCGTTTGCACAATCTGGTGTCATCAACCTCTGATGATCGTGTTGAAAGTACACCATCAACTAGTGAAAGTGAAGCCCCTGGACAAAAAGGAAAATGTAAATTTCCTTGTAAACTGTGTGAAGGCGATCACGCCGTCCACCGTTGTCCCTTCTTAGACAAGGCTAAAAGATATTTGGACGACCGTCCGGTTTCACCGTTACGACTTCCTCCTAGATATAAAAAACTCTTGCCGAGTCCATCACTAGTTGAAAATCCGGCTGACACGCCCTTGTGGTCGGCCGAAGCATTTATCATTGAAGATAAACCATCTGAATCCACACCAGACGAGAGTCAAAAGGTCGAGGCGGCAGTTGACCCAGTCTTGCCTTCAGAAGATCAATCTTCAGGTGGTACAATCACCGAAGAGAACAAGGATGACACCATCCAAATTCTTTTCGTAAGCACAGACTCCGATGAACATGGGGGCAGTCTACCCGTTCCTTTACCACAGGAAGGAATTTCGTCAGAGTCATATCCGGCCATCTATTCGGTCCCACCTCCAAGCAACCTGGTTGTTTCCTTTGACTAGAATCTACTAGGCAGACCCCGTTTACCGGCTAGTGTACCATTTCGAATCATTGCTCGAATATATAGAATGGTCATGGCCGGTACCATCATAGATGAAGGGGCTTCTGTGAGTATCCTTTCCTCAACTGCTTGGAAAGCGCTTGGTTCACCATTGCTTTTGCCTGAGATGAGAAATCTAACAGGCTTTGATAAAGGAACCAGTCGACCGTTAGGGATCCTTCCCGATGTATCGATAACATTGAGAAGGAAAACAGTTCACATGAATGTAATGGTAGTCCAAGGACCCCTGGATTATAATCTACTCCTTTGATGAGACTATATTTATTGCATGGGAGCCATTGTCTCCTCACTCTTTAGAGTAATGTGTTTTCCACATGAAGGAAGAGTGGTCAAGCTCGTAGACCAGCTTTCATTCCCCGATTCACACATAGCAAATAGTAATATACCATCTCTGAATGGTCTTTTCACGCAAGGAATGTCTCATCAATCTGTTACAGGGAAAAGTGCCTATGCAGAACTGCTAATCCCACTAAGGCAGGTATCTGCCTTAGAAACAAACAAAGTAAAACTACTTTCGTTTTCCTTTATGAAAGATAGATGAGAGAAGAATAAAGGAGACCAACCTCTGTCTTGCACTTGGTTCCTTGCTCGATTCCTCTCTCTTCTGATAGTCTTTTGCTACTTCCTTTCTCGTATACCCGGCTTCACAGAGTACCTGTAGAATCAAAACAGCATAACACTATACAAGAATATGGATCTATTATCATAAACAATCTAGGATCAGATGTAAATTGACCATACAAATGCATGAAACATAAATGACACAAGAGTATGGAGGAAAACTTGAATAGCTTTATTGATAATCAAGAAAGAGCCAAGAGAGTTACAACCAGTTGTTCTGACCCAGCATTATCCTCTCAGCAAGTAAGCCCTTCTTCACCTCATGCAAAGCTTAGATCACCCAACACTATGATGTTGCCTCAAGAAACCAACAACAATTCCTTACAAGATGCAAAATTCCAGCCTCTGGATCTCTGGGATGAGGGATCCATATATAGATGTCTATAAGGGAGATGAGTCAGCTTGTGATTTGATTAGTGTCTTCCCTATGATATTTCTTGCTTCCACTTGGAGATTGATGATCTCTTACTCATCCTTGGTCGAATTCAGAGAGGCAAGTGTCATAGGAGAAGTTTCTGGAAGATTCCATGCTTCTCCACCTCGCGGATTGACACTTCCATTTGTTTCTTCTTGCCAATCACACCCCATAGAAGGGCTTTTTGAACTGCAATGCACCCACTGAGTGTACTTAGGCGAGATGCAACGCACTTTGCCTATGGAGCAGGTGAAATGATCCAGTTTTGACCAGTTCTGAGTAGTTTTTCATGGAGAACTTCTGGGAGAAGCTGTAATCAGTTGACCTTGTTCCTTTAGGGGTTGGAACAACACTTTTAGGGACTTAGGAGCCCTAGGTTTATGGACATTTTATGCTTGGGGTTGCAGTGCCCAAAAATGTCTATAACAGTTGCCCCCTAAAGCATGAGGTCGTTAATCTTTTTTGATGTCGGGTGAAATGCTTTATCATGAGGATCCGAAGTTCTTTCAAGCTGGAAGGAGACCTGTAATAAGATACAATACAATACATTATCTTCATAATATTTTCATGCTTTAGCTGAGTCGGGCATTCCCATGCTCAGCTTTATAAATTCATTTTCATGTACATAGGACAGAAAATCGTCTGAGTGTAGACTGATGATTCTGATAGAGCCATCATCCCTTTGATTGGATGATTACCTGTGCAGCAACGATGTACATTTGATGTCTTTATTTTCCTGAATATATATCGCAACCCGGATGGATGAAACTAGATCCGAGGTCTTCAATCTCGTTCGATCTTCACTCAAAGTACAAGTCGATCCATGTGAGAAATGTTCTGAAGTCAAACATGGAAAGACATCGCCTGATTACCAGCCAATGATGTAAGCTATTAATAGGCGCAAGAGGAATCACCGATAATGATAATGATCCTCAAGGTACTGCAGTACAATTCATGTGGTGTAAATAAAGGACTTGGCATCGAACACCATGCAAAATCTTTCGGTCGAAGGCCATTGATGTAAACCTGTCGCCGGAAGTGAGAAACTTGCCATTGAGGCATGCAAGCTTCAAAGTACTGAAATGGGTGTTCCTAGATCGACTTCTTGGATAATGAGCTGATGTCGACAAGAAGTGATCCGTCATAGGAGGGCCTTAATGAATCCCACATCAATGACACGGAACGGAGCAAATGATTTTAATGGAGATGAAAACGGTCTGGTGATATAAGGTTCAGGGTGGCGGTCATGAAAGAATGAAGCATGAATGTATTGCAGTGGGTGAGACACAGGTGAATTCTCTGAGTGACTTCTCTTGAACATATCGGCAACACTGACATGATGGATTGGTAGCATTAACCCCAAATGTGGATGGTGTGATGTGACCATGGTGATGTGACCGGTGAATGAAACAACCCAACCTGACTTGGATGCGGAGTGAAAGTGTCATGTTCAAGAGCGACTTGCTACCAACAAAGTTTCTTCAAGTTTTCTTCCCAATTTTTCCCCAGTCATTGCTGACCAGTACCTCTTTATTTTTTTCAAGCTTGAGGAGGATAACATATGCGTGTTCTATAATTTTCCCTTCGGGCAAACCCATCGCTATGTTTTAACGAGCCTAGAGATAGTGAAACTCGTTCTTGTCTGCTATGGACAAGTTTGTCGCTATTAGGTTTTAACAAGTTTAACGACAAAGATAACTCGTTCCTTTTCAATTTTAGAGATTCTGAAAAGGGACATAAAGGAAACTCCAAAAATCCTTTTTCATCATCTAATCTCTTAAGTCCGAAAAAGTATAAAATAATACAGAAGGGATGAATTTTTGATACTTTTAACGAGTTGAACAAAACAAGCGCTCGATCTTTTTGTGTAATAATCCCTCAGGTCCAAAAAGATTAAAATCTAAAGGAGGGATAGCACTTCCAATCCCTTTAACGAGCTGGAGAAGCCAATGGCTCGGCAATCTTTTCATATTTTACGAGTCAGTTGAAAAGAGCTTAAAGGAGACTCGTCTTTGAGGAACGAGTGATAAATTTGGGTAGCAGCTGATTCCAGGTAAGGTTTAGAATTTTCCAATCACGACAGTGTTACAAGGATGGCTAACAGGATCACTCTTCGCAGCTGTTCCTCAAAAGGGGTAAACAATCAAATGGAGGTGAATGATTGGCCAATACGGAGTGGAGGTGATGATGAGAACACGACCAAGTCTTTAAAGGCTGAAGTATTACATTCACGACGGTTATTTACCAGAAATTAGTTCATTTTTTAATGAGATTAAACGCGGGGAGAAACATTTGCTCATGACTTATGTTTATTTTTTAACGAGCTTGAACTATGTGCTAAAACTGCTCGATATATCCAGTCGTATAATAAGGATGTCTCATAAAAACGGCAATTTTTCAAATATTTGCCCCACATCCTTTCTTTGTGCAAGTTAGGAAATGACCAATCCTACGAGTTTAAAGGGTTAGAGGACCTACAAATTTAAAAAATAAATGGTCGCTCTTTGCTTGCACGCCAAAAGGTTTGCATGCCCACAAGTATAAAATAGAGTTTCAAGGTCACCTCTCAAACTACCGACAAAACATTTGTTTCATCGGGAAAGGCTTACCTCTTTCAGGTTTCCAAAGATTGTTCTATTCACATCGCAAACAAAAAACCTCTTCGGTGATGTCTATCGAAATATACAAAGGCGAGTGGCGCAGACGCCACCACTCACATAACTTTGACAAGGGAATCTTATTCCAGTCTAACCCCCTTTTCCAATCACGGACGGGAGTGTCAGACTAGTCATATATCTCTCGCGGAAACCTATCCTATACCTCAAGTTTTCCTACCGAAGCAGACCAGGGTGCATGCCCCCTAGGTTTCAGTCATGTCCCCTGAATTACTCGTGCTCATCAGGTGGACGGACTGGAGATTGATGAGACATTCCTTGCGTGACAAGACCATTCAGGGATGGTATATGACTATTTTCTATGCGTGAACTGGGGAATGAAAGTTGGTCTACGAGCTTAACCACTCTTCCTTCGTGCGGAAAACACATTACTCTAAAGAGTGATGAGACAATGGCTCCCATGCAATAAATATAGTCTCATCCAAGGAGTAGATTATAATCCAGGGGTCCTTGGACTACCTTTACGTTCATGTGAACGGTTTTCCCTCTCAATGTTATGGGCACATTAGGAAGGATCCCTAACGGTCGACTAGTTCCTTTGTCAAAGCCTGTTAGATTTCTCATCTCAGGAAAAAGCGATGGCGAACCAAGCGCTTTCCAAGTAGTCGAGGAAAGGATACTCACAGAAGCCCCTTCATCTATGATGGTACCGGCCATAACCATTCTATGTACTTGAGTAATGATTCGGAATGGTATACTAGTCGGTAA
This sequence comes from Pinus tabuliformis, assembly GCA_031772625.1. NCBI lineage: Eukaryota > Viridiplantae > Streptophyta > Pinopsida > Pinales > Pinaceae > Pinus > Pinus tabuliformis. The sequence continues at coordinate 436,026,437 of CM062806.1, read as the reverse complement.
ACGGGGTCTGCCTAGTTGATTCCAGTTGAAGGAGACAACCAGGTTGCTTGGAGGTGGGACTGAATAGACGGCCGGGTACGACTCTGACGAACTTCCTTCCTACGATAAAGGAATGGGTAAATTTCCCCCATGTTCATCGGAGTCTATGCTCACGAAAAGAATTTGGATGGTGTCATCCTTGTTCTCTTCAATGACTGTATCATCTGAAGATGGAACCTCTGAAGGCAAGACCAGGTCAACTGCCACCTCGACCTTTTGAATTTTATCTGGTATGGGTTCAGATGGTTCATCTTCAATGATAGACGCTTCAGCTGACCAGCTGGGCGGGTCAGCCGGATTTTCAACTAGCGACGGACTCGACAAGAGTTTCTTATATCCAGGAGGAAGTCGTAACGGTGAAACCGGACGATCATCCAAAACTCTTTTAGCCTCGTCTAAGAAGGGACAACGGTGGACGGTGTGATCGCCTTCACATAGTTTACAAGGAAATTTTCACTTTCCTTTTTGTCCAGGGGCTTCACTTTCACTAGTCGACGGTGTGTTTTCAACATGATCATCAGAGGTTGACGACACCGGGTTGTGCAAATGAGGAGACCAGTCCCTTAAGATCCGAGGGATGCAGGGACAATCTCTATGATAGTGGTCTCCTTTGCAAATGATACATGGCGATTTAGGCCTGGTCAATGCAGTGTGTGGATTTTCGCTAGACGACGCTTAGTTACCCCTTTTCGCCTTTGGCTCCTTCTTCTTCTTCTCTTTCTTCTTCTTTTCCTTCTTCTTCTCAGGTACTTGATTTTTGGCTTTACCAGCCTCATCAAGCGAAGAGGAATGAGGAGACGAAGAATTGGACGAAGTAGAGGGTTGGGAGGTAACTTTGGAATTGTCTAGTTGCTGACTCGATTGTTCAGGAATTGCGGTGTTCTGAACGATGGAGGTTGAGAAAATCCATACGGGCAAACCAATCGTCAATCCTGGAAGTGACAATGTGGCCATGTGGGGTGCACCAACATCTCCCCAAGAGGAGAAGGGACTAGGATTTCCCCCAAGGGGAACTCCTTGGTTGGTGGACTCCATTCTCTCAACCTAAGACCAACATAGGAAAGGTGGTGATTATCCCGTTTAAAATAAATTTTAGATGCTTTGACACAACTTGTTTTTTCAATTTTAAAGAGTCGAGAAAAAAAAAAAGATGACTCTAGTCACCTTCGATTTTTAATGAGCCTGAAGCGACAAGTGCTCAGATGGACCTTTTCCGTTGAGTCTTAAAAGGAACGAAAGGGACTGCTCTGGAAATCTAGGCAGAGGGATTACCAAACCAATCGCAAAACTGCAGAATACTTTTTACGGTACGGCAGTCAATCTTCCCGAATGCTGTGTTCAGTGCATTGTGATCGATAGGGTGCAAACATGGCTTCCTATGGATAAAGGATTAAGCCTATTTTGGTCTCCCAAAATATACTCGACGGTACGTGGGAGCACAAGTCCGTACTGGCACTTATCATCTCAAAGTGGAGGAATGACCCAACCAACAGTGAGAACAACAGTTACCAGGCTTTACGACGCCGGAATACGTCTCTAGCCTAGACTTCTAGATGTTATGCGTTAGGTTCCAAAGCGTTGTTAGATTCATTAAATTTATTTTATAGTTGATCTTGCTTAAAAAATTTGCCTTTCAGGTTCACCGCGTGATGTAGATGTACAATTCCTAAAATGCAATCTAAGATGATAAACAGTCTTTTTATCTTCTTTGTGCAATGAAAATCCTAGCTACTAAGGAAAGAGAGATAGTATTCTTTCAACAAAGAGCAAAGAGCACACACTATATGCACCGTCCTAAATCAAACCAATCAAACAGTCTAAATGAAAATGCACATGCATGTATTTGTTTTCAGCCTTCTTAATATGTGAATGATAAAAAGAAAGCTAATGCGCAAATCTAAAGCGACAATTACTAACAAGTTTCTTTTCAAAATCAAAATGAAGACAATGACAACACTTTGCGATTTGGAAATGAAAACTTGCTTTTGACACTAGAAAAAGTACCAATTCAGATCAAATACAATAGTAACAGGGTAATCGACTATCAAGAGTAATCAGACTCTCTTCTATGACTGAAAACGACACTTGCGACACTTTCAAATCAAGAAAAGACAGTACAATTACGTTACTTTTTTGCAAAGGAGAACTGAAAATGACTCAACAAATACACAAAAACATTTACAGTTATTTGCACAATGGAGGCGGAATAACAGCAAGGAAAGGGGTTTCAAACAGAGGTGTACTGACTACAGGCAGCAAAATTCTTGAATAGATCTGAAAAGAGTGAACACAGAAACCAAAATTTAGGAACAATGCCTATTCTGATCAACGCACCTGTAACATAGTGAATTTGAAATGCAGTGCACCTACTACACTCGGGAAGTGCGCTGAATTTGAGATTCACGGAACAGAGAGTGTGCTGGGCCAGGGACGAGACTTTTCTTGGGTTCCGGGTCACAGTTTGCAGTTCAGTTCAGGGATTTTGGCCAAGCAAGTGGTAATCAGTAAATCAACAACAGGGATAGATCTAAGGAGGTTACTAGAGCCACCACAAGGGCAATTAGAGAGTTTGTAAATCAGTTTTTTAATTCATAAACAAAACCCGGAGATTGACTGAAGCGACATTTATCTACTTTGCATTTGCATAGCAAATGCAGTTCGAAAGCTACCTGGCTCAACTTCAGGCTCCGTCTGTAAGTTTATAAAGTAAACAAATGTAGATAGACAAACAACCTAGTCGCTCCCCAGTGGAGTCCCCATTTTTTTACAGGGAAAAGTGTCTATGCAAAACTGCTAATCCCACTAAGGCGGGTAGCTGCCTTAGAAACAAACAAAGTAAAACTACTTTCACTTTCCTTTATGAAAGATAGATGAGAGAAGAATAAAGGAGACCAACCTCTGTCTTGCGCTTGGTTCCTTGCTCGATTCCTCTCTCTTCTGATAGTCTTTTGCTACTTGCTTTCTCGTATACCCGGCTTCACAGAGTACTTGTAGAATCAAAGCAACATAACACTATACAAGAACATGGATCTATTATCATAAATAATCTAGGATCAGATGTAAATTGACCATACAAATGCATGAAACATAAATGACACAAGAGTATGGAGGAAAACTTGAATAGCTTTATTGATAATCAAGAAAGAGCCAAGAGAGTTACAACCAGTTGTTCTGACCCAGCATCATCCTCTCAGCAAGTAAGCCCTTCTTCACCTCATGCAAAGCTTAGATCACCCAACACTATGATGTTGCCTTAAGAAACCAACAGCAATTCCTTATGAGATGCAAAATTCCAGCCTCTGGATCTCTGGGATGAGGGATCCATATATAGATGTTTGTAAGGGAGATGAGTCAGCTTGTGATTTGATTAGTGTCTTCCCTCTGATAGTTCTTGCTTCCACTTGGAGATTTATGATCTCTTACTCATCCTTGGTCGAATTCAAAGAGGCAAGTGTCATAGGAGAAGTTTCTGGAAGATTCCATGCTTCTCCACCTCGCAGATTGACACTGCCATTTGTCTCTTCTCGCCCATCGCACCCCATAGAAGGGCTTTTTGAAATGCAACGCACCACTGAGTGTACTTAGATGAGATGCAATGCACTTTGCCTATGGAGCAGGTGAAATGATCTAGTTTTGACCAGTTCTGAGTAGTTTTTCATGGAGAACTTCTGGGAGAAGCTGTAATCAATTGACCTTGTTCCTTTAGGGGTTGGAACAACACTTTTAGGGACTTAGGAGCCCTAGGTTTATGGACATTTTATGCTTGGGGTTGCAGTGCCCAAAAATGTCTATAACACAATCCCCAGTCCGTCCTCCTGATGAGCGCGAGTGATTCGGAGTATATGACTGAAACCCAGGGGGCATGCACCCTAGCCTGTTTCGACAGGAGAACTTTGGGTATAGGGTACGTTTCCGCAGAGGATATATGACTAGTCTGACACACCCGTCCATTTTGGAAAATGGGATTAGACCGGAATAAGATACCTCTGCGAGAAGGTAGGCCTTTTCCGATATAACAAATGTTTTGTCTGCAAATTGAAGGGTAACCTGAAAAGGTAGGCTTTTCCTGATAAAGAAAATGTTTTGTCTGCAAATTGAGGGGTAACCTCAAAACTCTACTTCACTATACCTGGGGACATGCAAACCTTTTGGCGTGCAAGTGAAGAGCAACCATTTATTTTTTTAAATTTGTAGGTCCTCTAACCCTTTAAACCCGTAGGATTGATTGTTTCCTAACTTGCATAAAGAAAGGATCCGGGGCAAAGATTTGTAAGGTGCAAGCTCCATAAAAAATGGCATCTTAGATGAGACATCCTTATTATACGACTGGATCGAGTAGTTTTAACGCGGAATTCAAGCTCGTTAAAAAATAAACATAAGAAGTGAGCAAATGTTCCTCCAGAGTTTAAGCTCATTAAAAAATGAACCAATTTCCGGTAAATAACCATCGTGAATGTATTATCATCAGCCTTTGAAGCCTTGGTCGTTTTCTCATCATCACCTCCACTCTGTATTGGCCGATCATTCACCCCCATTTCATTGTTTACCCCTTTTGAGGAACAGCTGTGAAGAGTGATCCTGTTAGCCATCCTTGTGACACTGTCGTGATTGGAAAATTCCAAACCTTACCTGAAATCAGCTGCTACCCGAATCTATCACTCGTTCCTCAAAAAACGAGTCTCCTTTAAGCTCTTTTCAACTGACTCGTAAAATATGAAAATATTGTTGAGCCATTGGCCTCTCCAGCTCGTTAAAGTGACCGGAAGTGTTATCCCTCCTTTAGATTTTAAAATTTTTGGACTTGAGGGATTATTACAAAAAAGATCGAGCGCTTGTTTTGTTCGGCTCGTTAAAAGTACTGAAAATTCATCCCTTTTGTACTGTTTTATACTTTTTCGGACTCAAGGGATTATGTGACGAAAAAGGATTTTTTGGAGTTTCCTTTACGTCCCTTTTCATACTCTCTAAAATTGAAAAGGACCGAGTTATCTTTGTCATTAAACTCGTTAAAACCGAATAGCGACAAACTTGTCCATAACAAACAAGAACGAGTTTCACTATCTCTAGGCTCGTTAAAACATAGTGATGGGTTTGCCCAAAGGGAAAATTATAGAACAAGCATATGTTATCCTCCTCAAGCTTGACAAAAATAAAGAGGTACTGGTCAGCAATGACTGGGGAAAAATTGGGAAGAAAACTTGAAGAAACTTTGTTGGTAGCAAGTCGCTCTTGAACATGAAACTTTCACTCCGCATCCGAGTCGGGTTGGGTTGTTCCATTCACTGGTCACATCACCATGGTTCCGTCACACCATCCACATTTGGGGTTAATGCTACCAATCCATCATGTCAGTGTCGCTGATATGTTCAAGAAAAGTCACTCAGAGAATTCACCCGTGTCTCACCCACTGCAATACATTCACGCTCCATTCTTTCATGACCGCCACCCTGAACCTTATATCACCAGATCGTTTTCACCTCCATTAAAATCATTTGCTCTGTTCCGTGTCATTGATGTGGGATTCATTAAGGCCCTCCTATGACGAATCGCTTCTTGTCGACATCAGATCATTATCCAAGAAGTCGATCTAGGAACAACCTTTTCAGTACTTTGAAGCTTGCATGCCTCAATGGAAAGTTTCTCACTTTCGGCGACAGGTTTACATCAGTGGCCTTCGACCGAAAGATTTTGCGTGGTGTTCGACGCCAAGTCCCTTATTCACACCATGTGAATTGTATTGTAGTACCTTGAGGATCATCATCATTATCGGTGATTCCTCTTGCGCCTGTTAACAGCTTACATCATTGGCTGGTAATCAGGCGATGTCTTTCCATGTTCGACTCCAGAAAATCTCTCACATGGATCGACTTGTACTTTGAGTGAAGATCGAACGAGATTGAAGACCACGGATCTAGTTTCATCCATCCGAGCTGCGATATATATTCAGGAAAATAAAGACATCGAATGTACATCATTACTGCACATATAATCATCCAACCTAAGGGATGATGGCTCTACTAGAATCATCAGTCTACACTCAGACGATTTTCTATCTTATGTACATGAAAATGAATTTATAAAGCTGAGCATGGGAATGCCCGCCTCAGCTAGATCATGAAAATATTATGAAGATAATATATTGTATTGTATCTTATTACAGGTCTCCTTCTAGCTTGAAAGAACTTCAGATCCTCATGATAAAGCGTTTCACCCGACATCAACAAATTAACGACCTCATGCTTTAGGGGGCAACTGTTATAGACATTTTTGGGCACTGCAACCCCAATCATAAAATGTCCATAAACCAAGGGCTCTTAAGTCCCTAAAAGTGTTGTTCCAACCTCTAAAAGAACAAGGTCAACTGATTACATCTTCTCCCGGAAGTTCTCCATGAAAAATTGCTCAGAACTGGTCAAAACTGGACCATTTCACCTGCTCCATGGTCAAAGTGCATTGCATCCCACCTAAATACACACAGTAGGTGAGATGCATGTTGAAAAGCCCTTCTATGGGGTGCGATGGGCGAGAGTGGACAAATGGCAGGGTCAATCTGCAAGGTGAAGGAGCAAGGAATCTTCTAGAAACTTCCCCTGTGACACTTGCCTCTCTGCATTCGCCCAGGGATGAGTAAGAGATCATCAATCTCCAAGTGGATTCAAGAACTATCAGAGAGAGGACACTAATAAAATCTCAAAAGCTGACTCACCCCCTTGCAAACATCTATATATGGATCCCTCATCCCAGAGATCCAGAGGCTGGAATTTTGTATCTTGTAAGGAACTGTTGTTGGTTTCTTGGTGCAACATCATAGTGTTGGGTGATCTAATCTTTTCATGAGGTGAAGAAGGGCTTTCTTTCTGAGAGGATGATGGTGGGTCAGAACAATTGGTTGTAATCCTCTTTGCTCTTTCTTGATTATTAATAAAGCTATTCACGTTTTCCTCCACATTCTTTTATGATTGATGATTTATGCATTTGTGTGGTCAATATATATCTGGTCCTATATTATTTATGATAGTAGATCTTTGTTCTTGGATAGTGGTATGTTGCTTTAATTCTACAGGCGCTCTTTGAAGCTGGGTAGACAAAGAAGCAAGTGAAAAAAGACTTGTCAAAAGGGAAAGGAATTGAGCAAGGAACCAAGCGCAAGACTGAGGTTGGTCTCCTTTATTCTTCTCTCATCTACTTCTCATAAAGGAAAACGAAAGTGGTTTTAGTTTGTTTGTTTCTAAGGTAGCTACCAACCTTAGTGGGACTAGCAGCTCTGCACAGACACTAGCTTTCCCGATAACACACTTTCTTCCTCCTTTGTTGTCTGCTGATGATATCTGTGACTACAGATCTGATGCTGCTGTTGAATGTACAGAGGGAGTAGGAGTGTGTGGATGCAGGGATGATGGTAATGGATAAGGTGATTGTGTAGAAAACACAATTTTCACCTGAATTGGAGCAATGAAGCGAAAAACAATGGAATTTATGGAGGGATGCATGGTAAGGAGTGGAGGAGATGAATATATGTGAGGCAGGGTTCCCTTTGGATCTTCTCCTTGCTCCTTGCTTGTTCTTTCTCATCCACCTGCAAATAACAATTATGTTTTTTCTTTTCTTTTTTTCTTTTTCAACCCATTGACCGCCTCATGGAGGTTTTCAATCAATGAGCCAATCTGAGGCACCTCAAAGGAGGTTTTCACCTATATATATATATATATATATATATATATATATATATATATATATATATATATATATATATTTCTACCCTACCCTACTTGAAAAACAAAATCACTTTTAAGTATAAGAATACTTCCAATGGAGCCAAGTGCACATCAAGATGACAGACAAGATGATGTGGGGGCTTGAAATGTATGTTGTGCCATGTACCTAGATTTCAGAGACCAAATGATTTGACTTTGAAAGGATCAATCATATTTGAGGAAGAGAGTGATGTTGCAACTCAGTGACTGTCTGGAACCATATTTCAATGTAGTTGTGATATCCCTGGTCCGATTGCTGATTTGGATCATCTTGGATGTCTTCTTCTTTCATGACCTTCAAATCTTCCTCTTTTTGTTGAGTGTTCTCTTGAACATATGGAGGAATTGATGGTAACCATGAGGGAACTTTCTTCATTTCTAATTTTGTTGTCTGTTCTTCATCAACTGCAACCCATGGTTCTTTGATTTGCTCTTTGGAACCTTCTTCTTTTGTATGTTGTCTTTCAATGACATCAGGAGAATCTCTCTTTTGCAATACTCTTCCTGAGCTATGGTGAATACCATAGATCTCAAGAGGAGATGTTTGGAAGTGTTGTATCTCAGCATTGTAAGTGGGCTGAGCTACTTCAATGTGTGGGTTTGGAAATGGTGGTACAGGTAGTTGAGTGAGAGTGTATAGTTGAGATGGATGGGGATGGGGTTGTGGTTGTGGTGGAGGTGAATGGTAAGGATAACATGGCATTTGGTATGGAGGATATTGAGGAGAATACTGAGGATATTGAGGATATTGTGGAGATTGTGGATGGCTCCCATAAGTTCCTTGCCAACCTTGTTGCCAAGGTTGGTTTTGGGGTTGTGATGGCCAATGTTGCCAAGGAAAAGGTGTGTCCCAACTACTTGGAGGTGGATGTGCATAAGCTTGAAATTCTGAATTAGGATCTTGCATCATATCAGGCTGAATAAGCTACCATGGTCCTCTTGGAGCTACATAACATTGCTGCATTGGCAATGGACTTGGTCCATTGTCCTCCTTGTGAACTTTCTTCAACATTGGTAATGATGGACAAGGTCTAACATCCTATGATTTTGCAACACAAATATCAACATTTTCTTTTCCTTCATCTTGCATTCTTAATATTTCTACTTGTTTTGTTAGATTGCTAAGAATTTCTACTTTAAATCATCAAACAAATTTACAAGTTTAGCTTGACTTACTGATCTTGATGCTGATTTACCTACTCTTGCTTTTCCTCTTGATATGTGTTTGCATGTTTCACAAATTTCCTCAAATGATAGTTGGCATACATGGCCTTTACTCATGATATTAAGGAGATCAATCCATTCATCCCTAATTGTTCTAAGTAAGAGGGTTTTTAGTGTGTCAAATCCTAAATGATGTAGCTTTGCCCTTCTAACATTGTACATGAACCTCTCTATTAGATCCTCGAGACTCTCATCTTCTCTTTGATTCATTCTAAATATTTCTTCTTTAAGATCATGATCTTTATATTTGTCTAGAAATGTCTTTTGCATATCATTCCATGATCTTATTGAATTAGCCCCTAAGATCATGAACCATCTAAGAGCTCTATCCTTTAAAGTTGCTGGAAACAATCTCAGTTTTTGAGTTTTTGATAAATAACCATAAGATCTACAAACAATCTCAAATTCAAGGAAAAAGGTTTCTGGATCCTCTGTCCTGAGACCATGAAATTTTGGGAGAAAAGATGGAGGGATGTTCTTCATGTGCACACTACCATTAGTATATTGAATGGGAAATCCAAGAGGATCTTCCTCATTGTCATCATCTCCATCCATTTCTTCTACATTCTTTGCCATTTTCTTCTTCTACCTACAAGAATGAATGGTGATGTGGCTCTTACTGCACCACATGATCAAATGGGGGGTTGGGTTGGTGTTGGAGAATTTTTTGTTTTTGTTTGTATGATTGAATGGAAAGCTATAATGCAATGCAATTTTCTACTTTTGAAATTAAATATGCCTAATGCAAATATTTTTTTGTTTTGTAGAAATGAAATTGTTGAATTGAATGAAAACCACTAACAAAAGGAAACTACTTGCTGAATTGAAATTGTTGAATGAAAGACTACTGACAGAAAGAAAACTAATTTGCTGAATTGAAATCCTACTTGCAGAATGGAAAGGAAACTAGATTAACTTGTAGAATGGAAAGGAAAGCAGATAAATGACAAAATGAAAGAAAGAAACTAGATTACTTTTGCAGAAATAAACTAATGGAAGAAAGTTGGAAACTAGAAAATAGAAGAAAATAGTAATTCACATCCTACTCTGACACCTCCCCGGCAACGACGCCAAAAAGTGATGGGCCTAGGTATTGCAGCAAGAATGCTGCAACTCCCAGGGCTACCAGCTTTACTTATCAACCCGAGGTTCATACAAACTTGGAGGTGACTATGCTATATACACAAGTAGGAGTGAAGATACTGCCTGTTGTCACTACTCATCTGGCAAGAGACCCAGGGGTTCCAAGCCAGACTTCTATAGGGTCAAAAGAAGCTTGATTTTGATGGAAGGAGAGAAAACCTAGTCTAGGGGGGAGCTATTCTACTGCAGGAATGAAGAAAGAAATCATGTAATGCTAATTTCCTAAGTTGCAAAAGTAAAAACATCAAAACTTAGACTAAGGGTTAAACAATGGAAACTAGGCTAGGTCTGTGTCTAAGCGGAAGAACGGTCAGAAATCAAAATGGTGGAAAGGGGATGTAATGAGAAACAGTGCATAAGAACCATTGGATCAGGCGGGTGGAAAGCGAATGAACGGCTGAGATCGGATCGCAGGAGGGTACGTAGGCAGATGGCTAAACATGGTCAACTAACGGGATGGACGGCTGAGATTATATCATAGAATCAATCGGCAGATGGACGGTGGAGATCATGGGCAAAAGGAACGTGTGGAATGGTATCGGGTGAAGCAAAAGTCATCAGATTAGGAGACAGATCGACAACGGAGATGGAAGCAGGCAAAAGAAAATGTGCAAAAATGGGAGAGTGGGTTTAGAGGGCAGTAAGTGGAATATCGCGCACCCTCAAAGCTATAAGCAGTTTTGTAGAATTTCACGTGATTAGCCTCCCCGGCCGACACGTAGCACGGGGAAACCACTCATATCGCATGCCCTCGGCCGGATAATGGTCGGACAGGAGATCCATGCGATATTGCGCAAAGGTCGTCAAATCTGGCAAGGTAGATCTACGATGGGAAATGGACCGAGCAAGTTGGTGAGCGGGTGTGTGAAAGTCGTCGGATCAGTTGAGGTAAATTGACGGTAGGGATTTAAAGGGAGAAAAGTCAAATGAAAAAAGGAATTTGAGCGATGATTGGTCAGTTTTGCTGTGTGAGGTGATTTACTGGCAAAAACCATTTAAACATGAATTTAACGGCTTCTGCTCAGGCGTTTTGTCCTGAAGGAGAATGACAGTATGAGTGAGGTCTTAGGCAGAGGGTGAAGGAATAGATGACTAGAAAATGAGTGAATGATCATGAAATGAACCAAGTAATGATATGACGAACCACGTGACTGCATTAAACGACAAACTCCCTGTGAAAACCAAAACCCTGTGTTTTTTAGATTGTTGCAGGGTTTCTTCCTCACATCATGGTCCCAAAGAGAGGAGGTGAGGCTGAGACACCTGTGAGCAACCTTGTGGACCTTTTCTTTCCCAACCTACTGATTAAGTGAAAACATGAATGGAACAAACTGAAACACAACTACTCTGTTTTGCACCACTGTAATGAAAATGCAACTATTCAAGCAAATGAACAGAAAACAGGAAGTTGCTTAAGTACATGAACAGGAAAGCCATAAATCTGTGCTAAACCACTGTCATGAAAATGCATCTATTTAACCAAGTGAACAATCAAACCATGCATCTATGCTAGTGCTGTAATGGAAATGAACTGCTTAAGGAAATGAACTGAAAATAGGAATCTAAGCTAGAATAACAATACAATAAAGAGGAGCTTCGGCTGCTAGGGTTGGGCCCTACCCAAGAGCTTTAGCCCTCTGAGTTAACTCAGTGCTGGCTCAAATCAAAACTCATATTCATTATAAAAGAACTGTATTACATCAAAACTGTTACAAAGTGGAAGTTTGAATCCTTGCTAACTAACTGACTGGCTAACTGGCTATTGACTAACTAAAAAAACCGAGGTCCTAAGCCTCTTTATTTATACATCTGAAGTACCAATGACTTCCCTCAAAATTAGGGAGGTACAACTCCCAACTTAATGGTAACTTGTCCTTTCACTTTCATTAGCTCGGTTGCCTTCTAGGGAGGCTGCTTGTACTTCCACTTGCTTGGTTGTCTTTAGTACTCCTGATTTGGCTGTTTGTACTTTTATCTGATGGAGGGATATTCGAATGGATGGGCAGTAAATGAGGAGGATTTACCTCCTGTAATTCCTCTCCCTTGTCCCATCTGATTTTTTACCAAGGTCTTTTACCATAGTTCCTTGCTTTTACCTTTTATCCCTACATTTCCCTCACTTTTATCCTTTATTCCTGCATTACATGCACATTAGACCACAAAGAAAAATATCCAACTCTAACTCATCTCATAAGAAAAATATAATCAAAAGTATGCAATAGGTTGTGAGAATAGTTGGTTTGACTAAGCTAGGAGGTTAATTAAGGCAAATTAAGGCCCATATAATTACTCAATGATGAGACTTGTCAACAACAACCATTAATCCATTGTACACATTGCCACATGCATCCAACACTATTCAAGAATGTAACATAACATACACGAATGTAAGTAGGTGGTATAAAATCAATGTAAGCGACATATAATCCATATGCAACTAATCACAAACTCATGAAAAATTCAATTCACAAAATCAATATCAAATTCTCCATGATAACCATGCTATAACCATAATCAATCATCAAGCAAATGAAACAAGCACATGAAATGAAAATGTAAGAGACACACATGCAACTGACATGCGTGCATGACCAACACATACCAGCCATCTAATCTGAGAGTTGAACCATGCTCTAATACCACTTTGTAACACCATCCTCCCACTTCTACCCAAGTAGTCATGCCAACTGGGGTAAACATGAGATGAGAGGCTACTATGATCAGATTTGACCTTCTATGTGACCCTAAGGAAATGGAATTGATAGAACATCGCACATAGTCACCAAATATCAGAAATAGAGCCCTCAAGGGACATGTCAACGAATCAGACATCATGTCCCTAGGTCCCACTAATGTTCTGAATCTCTTAGGTCACAGTAATTCTCATGCTATGGGAAAGGGAGCGACCAAAGACCCAAATTCGCTTTCACAAGCTTGCCTGCCAATGACCAGAGACCACAGTTGTCAATTCTGTGCCAGCGACCCTAGGATTTAAGCTGATTTTTCAGGCCCAGAGCCTGGGTCACTACCCAGAATGGAGTGATAGATTGAATCAGTAAAAGTATAGGGAAAAAATGATGCAAAAGAAATAAGCTGAACAAGACCATAACCAGACCCCTACTAGCCATGACATGCATTTCGTCAAGCATTTCATCAACATGTAACCTATAGGTCTAAACAACATAATTAAGTATAGGGATCTCATACTTATTTGAGAATTGCTATGAACTATTGTTCCCTCATGTCATTTGCTGCATTATCATCTATTAGGTCATCGACACATTATCCATTCATGTGAAAGTAAAAACATGTTGAGATCCATACATAGTTGTTGTCATAACATATATATATATAACTAGCATAATAGGAACATAAATACCATAAACATATCAGCCATCAAAATCCACATATAAATCAATACATTTACACATGAAAATCAAGGGAATTAATTTCTCATTAATTAATGCAATGAACCAACTGGAGATGGGATTACCACGTTCCACCCGACCATATATTGGTTGAGCCAAGTCTCCCTTCATCCAACCACCCCCGTGCCATATTCCAAGGATGAATGTGGGACTCATAAAACACATCAAAAAACACCAACAAGCATGGATTCCACCGGAGTTCTCCACCTACACCATGAGAAATTTGAGTGCATCCTAGTCTCTCAGGCCTTACCACAATCCATAGTCTGATCCAAGGATCACTAGGCCCTACACCGAGACATACTCTCCAGGATTTATCGTGCATCCCATCCTAGGACCACTAGGTCCAACAGAGAGCAAATCCACCTCTTGGCTTTACCGTATATCCCGCCATTCACTGACAAGGATTCCTATGCCCATTGAGGCACACAATCTGGATTTACCGCAACCCATAGTCTGGTTCAGAGGTTACTAGGCCAGTGGATTCGTGATCCATAATCCGACTCAGGGACCACTCATACCATGTGTTTGTCAATTCAGAGATCAACCCCACTCAACATCGAATCCAATCCGTCCATCCCACATAAACCGAATGTGAGAACCCATCTCATCAAAGCTATCAGGAAATGGTAAGGCTAGGTTGAAAATACTATCACACCTAGCAAAACCCATGCCATGGTAGAAAATAACCACATGTAATCCCATTCATGCCAAATCTAGCAAGGAAAATACACATGCAAGTCAATACCTGCAATGAAGCATGTTGTAGCTTCTTGATCCTGCCTTTCCTTGCTTGATCTTTGCTTCCTCTTCCCTTCTTTTCCTTTATTTCTCCAATGCCAAAGTGCTCAAAGAAACTCTAAGTGTCCAAGAGTATGAGAGAGAGAGAGAATAATGAGAGGGCTCTAACACTGAATTGACAAAAGGTTACCAACTGATCCTCATAATCCCTTTTATGGATGAGGCCTCTATTTTTTTCATTTTCCATTATTTTCCTCCTCACATGAAACTTGTGAACTTTCACCTCCTTTTTCTCCTAATTTCCATTATTTTCATAAATAAATGTGTCAAAAATGACATTTTGCCTTTCCAAATCCTTAACCATTGCCTTTTCCAATTTCCTTAGCCATAAACAACCAAATGAACACCCCCTAGGATGTCTTGACCAACATTCATCTTGAAATAAGTGTCCCATCGACCGTGGTTATTGTTTTTAACTTTTATTACATGGAATTTTCACCAGGTCTATTACAATACCCATGGGGAGAATACCAACATTCTACCCCCTTAGAAAAATGTTTCTTTCAATTCTTGTTGAGAGGAGTTATAACCATTAACCATAGTCCCATGAATAAGTGTGGACTATAGAACTAGATTAGACCAAGTTCCCATGTACAAGTGTGAACCACCATGTTGAAGTAGTCTAGCCTCCACCTCAAACATAGGTCCCATGTACGAGCGCTAAAGCCAAAAAATCGAATCCTTGAAAAAATTGTCCACATACTCATAAAGAATCAAGGTTGGATCTAGAAGGAACAATACAATTATAGAATATGCAAGTTGAACATTATTAGTCATAATGGGCCCCTAATTTCTCCCAACAATGTTCTCTACATAAAGTGTAGTAGAGTCATCATATAGAAGATGGATGTAGTAGTCATCTAGTAAATGGTTTGAATTATGCTTTATATCTGGTTGTTTTACTATAGGTTATATGAATCAAAATCTCTTGGAGAAGAACTTAGTCCCGTAATTGTATAAGAATTATGGAACAAGTATGGTAGAACTAGGCGTAAGTATCTAATCATTTAAATTTGAAAAAATGCAAGGAATTTTATTTCAACTTTTAAGGCTTAACAAATTGATTTTGGTATTAAGGCCTTCTAAATCCAGCTTGTAAGGTAATTCCATAACCTTGCAGCGATTCTAGATCTACTAAGTAGATTAAGTATGGGATTATTAGCTTCATTCATCAGTCCATGGTTCCTGAAATGAATGCAGAGCATCTGAGATACTTTGGCTAGATCTACTAAGTAGATTAAGTATGGGATTATTAGCTTCATTCATTATTCCATGGTTCCTGAAATGAATGCAGAGCATCTCAGATACTTTGGTGCATAATTAATCCACATACTTCTTTGATTTTACCATGGGAATTGGTACACTTGCCACCATTTTTCCAAGAGACCCTAACCCTCCAACGTTGATGTTTTAATATTCAAAGATAATTTTTCTTTCCCCACTCATGAGGATGGATGGATGCAAGTTTAACATTTTCTAGAATTACTATCCATATCACTACATAAAATATGGTAATTATGGATTTTTTTCTAACCTCATGGATGTGATTACAATTGAATTAAGATCCTTCCTAACATGAATTTCATGAATTCATTGTTTGTGTTTTTACCATGTTAATGGACTCAAAGGTTGTAGGGTATGAATTCAAACATGATGATTAGCATAGATAGTTAAGAAATTTTATACCCTCTGATTTTTTAATATACAACTCTAATGTTTTACAAAAATCAAAGGAAATGGAAAATCTTGGTAGATACCTAGGTGTTTCTAGTTGCTCTCATTTTGTAGGCAACTAAACAAGGAATCAGACCAATAGTATTTCCATAATTACAATGTGATATATCATAACAACTTGGAATTAGTGTATACAGAGTGAATGCATGAAGATGGGTTACACTTTTGGGCCAAATGTGGCAATTAAATTTTAATCGAATTGAAGCCCTCAAAATTCATATAAGTGTTGTGAATTATATGAAATTTTGATTCAGAGTAAAAAGAAAAATTTCTAGAGAACTATGTTTTGTCCTAATGATATTTTTTGCAAACAAATTTAGTGGCATATACTCTGTCAATTTTCCATAAAATGAAATGATTGTCCTTGCAAATTTTCACACATCTTAAGAGGTATGTGTGTGTTCGTGTAACATAACTTAGTCTAAAATATCTAATTTAAAAAAAAAAAATTATATATGCACATGATCAACAGAGAGAGAGCTAAGTGATTCATATTTAAAAAAAATATGCAAAATTATGTGTTTTTTTTCCAAGTTGGTGAAGTAATATTTCAACTGCATTTTGCACACACGTTTTTGTGTAAGATATTTTTCAACTATTTAAATAATTTCAAAAACCAAGAGTATCCTTTTGAAGAGGACTCATAAACGAAGATAGTGGTATTTTTTTCAAATTATTTTGTTGTATATACTTTATGTTATTTATTTTTTATTCATCCCCTTTGAAATTGTCCAAAAAATTTTCAAGCATTATGTTTAAAAGAAATTAGATGAAAAATACTATATGAATTTGAATATTTCAAACTCATATGCCATTGGATAGAGGATTCCCTTAGGGATCCAATAAGATCAACTCTGCAAGCTAAGGACAAATTCTGACTTAAGTCCGCCAGGGTACAAAATGGCGTTGTAGAGAAATATGTAGATGGGGAGCTAAAAATCTATTTTTAAGCCCTCAGTAGCTCGATTGAGTGCTCAAAATGCTCCATCGAGCACCTGAGATAAAATTTCAGTTAACTTGATCGAGGGTTAAACCCTCGATCAAACCCTTAACATGGTTAAATAGAGGTTCGATATTGCCTATAGCTCAATCTAGCTTTAAGTCTAGATCTAGCCTATAGCTCGATCTAGCTTTAAGGTTTGATCAAGCCCATAGCTTGATCAATTTATAAGGCTCGATCGAACCACTTTTTTTAATTCTGTACCTAGGTTGTATTGGCGAGAAATTTCAAAAGCATGGCTTGATCAAGCCCCTTGATAACTTCAAGTTACACAGGAGCTCGCCCTCAAATAACTCGATCGAGGGCTCAAATATTGCTTGATTGAGTGCTTAAAATGGCTTGATCGAGTTGTTGTTTTCACCCAAAATGCGCCCCTGCTTGCCAAAAAGTGTAACACAACTTCATGCATAGACCCACAATGTATGCACATATTTTCATTGATGCAAGACTTTTGTTGAACATTGAAACATTTATTTTAATATTTTAAATGAATTATCATTTTCATAATACCGAGGATGTGAATATTTTTTTGAATATTATATGGGTCCATAGAATGTGGATTGTTCTTAGCTTTCCATTCTATAACCTATCTTGTAACATGGTTTGGCATTTCCTTCAATTGAAAGTAAAATGATCCATCCTCACTACCATCATAGGAAATTCAAAGAGGCCATTGAGATTGAGAAACATATGGACAATATTAATTGAGACGATGGTTAGAAGATTAGCAAGAACTAGATTCCCGCTCTTTCTTCTTAATTTATGTCCTCCTGAATCATCTTTTGATTTCCTTTATCTCTCCTTGGTCCTTTGTGTTCCTTTATTTTCCATTAATTTTCTTAATTATTCTTTTTTAATTTCCTTTCCTATTAATAATATTAAAATAACATTTTTGAATCTATATATATATATATATAATATTAATTATAATGCATAATATTAATATTAATACTATTATATATATATATATATATATATATATATATATATATATATATATATATATATAATCACAGGTTCAAAAATCAGAAGGCGTAGAGTATGTTTGCGCAAAGGTGAGACTCTTGTCCCACAAACAAAGGGGTCTCATACACAAATTTGGTGTCTAGCTTGGGCGTGACCTTAAAATTGGATAAGATATATATATATATATATATATATATATATATATCTATATATATATATATATATATATATATATATATATATATATATATATATATATATATATATACATATACATATACATATACATATACATATACATATACATATACATATATATATATAAATAGATAGATAGATAGATAGTTGGGTTGTGTTATATTCTTTCGAGGACTAGCCCCGGTAGTTAAGCTGAGGGGTTAGAGGGTGGGCAGAGATCTCCCTTCGTTGTGTCGGACGCAACGGGGGGTTTGAGGGGGGCGATATCCCCCCTCTATGGGGTCTGGGGCAGCGCCCCAGGGAAATTTTTTTGGGACCCTATATTAGGTGAGTGGACCTACCTATGGTTTTGTGCATGGATTTTGCACATGGTTTTGGGCACGATAGTTTTCGGTCCATGGTATTTTGTAAATCCGGTCAAGGGAACTATGGTTATGTTCTAATACAGGGTTAATGGATTTGGGTTTATGGATGCTTTGGCATGTATATATATGTATTGTAACATTGAAAAGAATATAATGAAAAATCATGGTAGTCTCGGTTTTGGGATCCATGGGAAAATATCTGTGTATATTTGTTTTATTTGTTATGCTCTCACCATTGTTTATTTTCTATTTTTAGAATTTGTATGCAGGTAATTTTTGTACGGGGTTAAAACCTAGGGGGTCTCATACACCAATTTGGTGCCTGGCTTGGCCATGACCTTAAAATTGGATTATATATATATATATATATATATATATATATATATATATATATATATATATATAATCTTCATTACTACATTCAAGCTTCTGTTATCCATAATGAATTAAACAAAGTCTTTCAGTAGAAATCACATGAGAGAATTTTTTGGCCGACAGGTTTCGAAGCAACAAGTGTGGTTCATCATCAGGACCAAATGAAAATTATCTCATGTGATTTCTATTGAAAGACTTTGTTTAATCCTCATTACATTTATATATTATATCATTATTATATTATATTGTTAATTATTTAGGGGTTTTTTTCCCTATTTATTTATTGATAATTATAATTTTTATTGATAATTTTACTTATACTTATAACTTTTGTTTGTTATTGCATATTCTTATTATTCTATTTATTTTTATTCCTTTCTTTATTTTATTCATATATTTTTATATATTATTACATATTATATTAATTTTTATTTGTATTATTATTAATTGTATTTTTTACACCCACCGCGGGTGATGACACTAGTATATATCATTGATATGATGGACGGATATGGTTGGGTCAGCTACATGGCTTTCCATGTTCCTCCACTTCGTCGAAGGTACACAACGTTGACCAATAGGCTCACATAGACATTACTTCTCGTTCATAGACATTACTTCTCGTTGAGAGAAGGTACACAGATAGAAATTTCATGATGGACAAACATTATTTTGTATCATTCCTCCCTCACGCGTGAGCCACCTTCTCATTCCTCAAGCGTGGGACTCTGTTATAGATTTCACAAGGTCTTTCATAGGTGGTATAGTTTATTTGGGTGACGAAAAAACTATGGTTAGTGTCAATAGATATGTATATCATTATTGTAGTGTTTATGCACTCCGTCTAAGAGCCAATGATGGGAATTCTATGTCTTTTTCCAGTCTGGAGAATTCGGGTTGCAATGCATCTGTCCTTGGGAAATTCGTTGCCTTCCAAATTCCTCTAGTCTCTGTGGGGATCCAGCTATCCAATCTATCTTTCAATTCCGCTCCACCTGGCTCTCGGGCTAAATTGCATAGTCTCTGTGGGAAAAATCAAGTAGTGCAATCCTCTCAGTTGGGTTCTTGGTATTGTCCTTTTAGTTGGGTTCTTGGTCATTCTCGAAGGCTCTGTTCTATGGAATGCAAGATGGTCGAGTATGCATCTTCAACTCCATGCTCCATCCTCTGGAGATCTCTTATCAAGCGAGGATTGAAGCGCCAATCCTCTCCATACCAGTCAATCTCATAGTAGCATGTAATCGACATGGAGTTCGTGGTCAATGGATTTGGAGTCTCAATGCATGGGAAGTATTGTGAATCACTCAGCATCCTCGACCTCAGCTTGTCAAGGCAGGTAGATTGCCTCCCTTTCTTCGCACGTTGGTTAATGGTCAGTTTAGGAGTCCTTGTTGAATTTCTTCATAAGTCTAGCCTTCAGTCTAAGTTCAATTATGGAATGTAAAACTTATCATAGCCTAGTTGTGGATGGCTCAACTGGAATGAGTCAATATTTTTGTCATTTTGAATTTTTCAGTTTGATGTCTAGACAATCTTTTATTTCCAAGGATAAAATTGTAAAACATAGTCTATGTAATCTAAAGTTGCTCAATTTGTGTTATTGGGCCAATTTCCCATCTACGCAGCCAATAACACAAAGTCATACTATATGTGCTCGTTTGCTCCAGTAATATAAAGTCGAGCATTACACCAAAAAAAAAAACTTCTTGGATTAACTTTTCTTTTTTAACATTCATCTTCGACTTATCATCTATATGCGTCTCTCATATTTATTTCATGGGTCTTGATCGGATTTCTCATCTTTCAATCATGATAATGAGCCACACCTTCTGAGTCGAAACATCAATTCCAAAAACTCTGTGTGATGGATCTATAAATATTCAAACAAAAGGATCCATCCTCCTTAAATGCTCTTCATGTGGTGGTAATGGATTGTGTTGGGAAGAGATTTCACCCTATATCCCCACTTCCCAACATAAAGGGAAGATTTCCAATTGAACGTTGTTGAACATGAATATGTAGTGATAAATGCATTTATGGTAATATGCATCTTTATTAGATAAGTAAAAGAATTTTAGTAAATAATATGTTTTAGGACTAAGTCATGTTGCACAAAATTCTTAGTAAATAGTATGTCTATGTTACACTCCACAAATATCTTAAGCTAATTAGTGAAATGGATTTTCTACATACTTCCCAACTTAAAACTTGGGCTATCATGATGTTTTTTTTATAAATTGAAACAATGTGGATTGTGTTTAAATGGTTTGATTTCCATTCCTTTGGATTAAAAAAAATGATTTTTCTCTTTTTATAATAAGATTTGTATGCATTTTCTTTAGGTTTTATGAAGTGCCATCTATGTTTGATCACTATGTTTGACTTGTATATCACTAAATTTGAATTGTATATCATTAAATTTGTTATTTTATTTTTTAATTTATTGAAACATATAGCTAATTGGTTTACCATAACCATGTATAATTTAGACATTCAGATTAAACAATTAAAATCTAATTTTTTTTTAATCATTATCATTATAGATAAATTCATAATTTATGCACTTTTAACATAGATGTTCTAATTCAACATTGCAAATTTCTACAAGTAATTATATAGTTTCTTTGACAAAACTGGGTACTTTATTATTCAAGCGGTTAGTATTATTAATACTTTGAAAAATGCATAATATGAATTGGTTCCTCCCTATTTATACTCTCAATCCACACATAATTATAACTTGTATTTTCCTAAACAAAAAGTGTCTAAATTGTTTGGTGAGGTTTGACTTTCCTTTGCTCAAACTCTACATTACACAAAACTCACCGAGCTCACCCTACTCGTGAGTTGAGGAAATGAACTAATGTTCTTTTTTAGTTCAAATATTTACAACGTAACAAAATAGGTTGTAATAAACGAATTTTGATATATTTTGATTGTATTTATTTTTAAATTTAAAATATTTAAACGAATTTTGATATATTTTGATTGTATTTATTTTTAAATTTAAAATATGTCCTTGTGCATATATATATATATATATAGATGGTGCAGCAACTTACAATATTTTTATGTAATTTGATTTAATTTTTAAAATAGTTTGTGTTAAATAAATAATCTAAAAAGTTAAGAAAATTGAAAATTTGTAAAATATTATTAATAATGTAGAAAATATTATTTAACTAAAATGAATTACAAAAAAGTCAAAGAGTTTTTGAATACTAACCTAATGCTAAAGTATAATAGTTTATCTTTTGAGATGGTTGTAGAATTTTTTGTCGGAGCTATGGGTGTCACTGCAGGTCTTGTAGATAAAGGTATTGTTGGCATGGCTAAAGAAATTGATTATGTCGTAGTTCATGAAGCAGTGATCGAATTGAATTCAAGCCTCGTGGGTTTGAAATCACACTTTAGAGATTTGCAACATGGCATTCTTGATGCAAATGGTGCCACTTATGATGTCTATATGGGAACTAGGAGTAGGCATAGCATGGCCATTAGGGAGATGGATGCCTGCAAAATGTTTGTTGAAAATTTTAAACGAGACACCTACAAGGGGAATGGCAATGGTGAGAAAGTATGCAATGTGTTTGGAAAAATTCACCAGTTAGACAAGGAAGGAATTGGGGACTCAATTATCTCCAAAAATTCCCAATATTTGTCATATCTCTATTTGGAGAATCCCTCTACATCATGTTCAATGAAGTTAATGGTGTATCCATGCTCGCAGCCAATATTAAAGAGTTGAAACGAATTCTGGTGGGTTCGTTGAGGCTTCTTTACAAAGGAAGGAAAATTAAGATGGACCAGGTACTCAAAGATTATGTCATTAAGAAGGATCCCTCTATCTCTCTTATTGCATGCCTGAATGGCGGAGCTAGGGGCGGTGGGGCATATTTGGCTTCAAATCCTTTGTTCCTCAAGGATGCCCTCAAGACAGGTTCCAACTATCAACAACCCCAGACAACACCTAGGTTGTCCCAGGTGGACAAAGTTGAGGATGTTCCCTCTATTAAAACTTCACATCAGAGGACTAGCTTCAACTCTACACTGAGTCAGGTCTCATTTGCCACTTCAATGGCTTATGGCCACATTCAACATACCTTTATAAGTGGATTGATGTGGTGTGGACTAAGAAGTGCAAGGTCATATTCTGCTCTAAGGGTTTCTTTGTAGTGTTGTTCATTGAATGAAAAGATTACCAGAAGGTCCTAACTAGTGGGCCTTATTTCTAGGGTAAATCTAGTTTGTTCATAATCCCTTGATTTCTGGATTTCGATCCCTCTACAACAATCATCACCAAGATTCCAATATGAGTTTGGCCTCCTAATTTGTCTGCCCATCTATGGCACTTTTTAAGTTTTTCAGAGCATAGGTATTTCCTTGGGTCATTATCCTACCACAAACACCTCTTGAGGGTAGTATGGCTTGTACATTTATGGAATAATATGTGTGTAAATTGGCATTAGAAAAGGGTTGTCAATTCAAATAAAATTAAAAATCGATGATTATCATTGGACCCAATCTTTGGATTATGAGAATATTGCGTTTCAGTGTCGTGTTTGTCTTCAAACTGGCCATTTACAAAATTCTTACACTCTGTCAAACTCCAACAAGAAATGTCATAATGGAACTTCAAAATCTAAAATTCGTAAACCTTGTGACCCGCCCCCTATAGAGGGTGAGACTTCTTCTATTTCTAATTAAGAGGATGAGGGCGTCGATGATGATATGATTATGGGGGACCAAGATCAGATTATCGCTACTCACCAACCTTATGAGGATTCAGTAGGGATCACAGTCCCTTCTGCAAACAGGCGATTGGTAATCTTTTTGGGTATGTTGAAGAATGGTCATGAATCAACATCTTCTGACGCCGACAAGGAATCTCCTTCAACTCTCAAAAATAATCTGCAAATTACTTTGGTTGATCTGCATCCTGTAGATTTGACCAAGGTTGTGAGAAAGAGAGGAAAGAAAAGTCGCTCTCAAGATCATCCCTAATTTAGGATATTCTTTTGAGTTTGAAAAATCCATAGGGGTTTCTTCTTTCGGTTTTGTGATATCCATGGTCTGTCAAAAATCCTTAGATAGACAACTACTACAACAATGTAATTTTTTGTCTTTTTTTATAATAGAAAGCATTATATATATATATATATATATATATATATATATATATATATATATATATATATATATATATATAATATGGGAAAATATTAATAAAATATTAAATTATTGATTTTACAAAGAATTATTATCAAGATTTAAATTTTTTTTTTTTCTAAATAAAATAATTTTATAGGCTCAGTTTATAGATTAAATGGTTTCTTTAGCCAAAATTTGACAATACAATTTCTAAAGAGGTTGTAATTTCTTATTGTTTAAAATGCACTTTTGAATATATAAATGAATTCACCACCATGAAAAACCCTTGAGGCACTTAAACTTTGCAAATTAAACAATTTGTGATTATTAATAAAAATCTATAAAATTTTGAGAAAATTTATTAAAAAGAAAAAACAAAAAAATCATTTCATCTATTACTCAGAGTGTATTATCTATATTAATATAGATATTTAAATGATATTAATATTATCTTAATTCTATTAAAATTAATATATTAAAAATAAATTTAATTTAAAATATATTATATAGCAAAATAAAGAAAATGAGTTATTTTATTGATAAAAAGTAAAATAATAAAAGAACCTATTAATATTTTATTAGTTGAGGGTCATATTAATGTATCACTTGAAAAATGATTATGGTTATAATGTTTAACTACTTAAATGTCTTTGTTTTCGTGGAGGGTGATGTCATAATGTTGGTCACTAATTAGATAAGACATGTCATTAAATAATAATAATTTTCTATGGTTAATAGTGAACTCTTTTCATATATATATATATATATATAGATTAGAAAAATAAAGAAAATGAGTTATTTTATTGATAAAAAATAAAATAATAAATGAACCTATTAATATGTAGTTATTTTATTAGTTGAGGGTCATATTAATGTATGACTTGAAAATTGATTATGGTTATAATGTTTAACTACTTAAATGTCTTTGTTATCGTGGAGGGTGATGTCATAATGTTGGTCACTGATTAGATAAGACATGTCATTAAATAATAATAATTTTCCATGGTTAATAGTGAACTATATATAGATATAAAAGTTTATTTGTACTTTATTAGGAATATAATTTATAAGTTTCAAGTTGATATAGAGAAATAAGAGGGTGTTGAACGACGGTATTTCAAAAAGACTACATCAATACCTTGTAGCTGAAAATTTGTTGTCATCTATTGGGCCATATAGAAGTTGGATAGTGGATACAACATTAGGTCTCTTGAACCACTCCCCTATCTTCCTGCAACTGAGTAAGCCTTAATAAAAGTAGAGATCACCATTCAAGTTCAATTCCCATTGGTTACATGATAGCTTGTTTATAACTTCGGTACATTCCACATGGAGGCCTTTTGATCATACTAGTCTTGATTCAAAGGTGAATCAGGTCCTCTCCTCCCTGCCCACAAATGTTCGATGATAGGGAGAATTTGAAATTAAATGAGATAGTCACTGAGAAAGAAGTCAGGGGGCACTTAGGAAGGCAAATAAATAAAAAAGCCTAGGCCCCGATGACTGAATAGTTGAATTCTATTTGACCTTTTTAAATCTCTTGGGTAAGGACATAATAAGGGTCATGGAGGAGATTAGAGTAAGGGGAGGATTACTAGGTGTGCTAAATGCAATTTTCATCACATTAATTCCTAAAAAGTCAACTCCAGAGACTTTTTTAGACTTTTGGCCCATCTCATTATGTAAATTCCTCTACAAACTTGATGCTAAAATTCTCATTTACAAATTAAGATAATTCTTGACACAAGGTGTAACAAAAGAACAATTTGGGATCTTGTTTTATGGACAAATCCTTGATTCCATTAGAACCACACAAGAGGGACTTCACAGTATGAAAGAAAATAATTTGTTGGGTTTGGTCTTGAAACTAGATCTAGTGAAGGTGTACGACAGGGTCAACTAGATATTTTTGAGGTTGATCCTTTTGTAAATTGGCCTTTCATTGGGAGTGAGTAGTTTTATTATGGCTTGTGTTACCTTAGCCAATTTTATTTTCTAGTGAATGGTTCATTGAAAAAGTTCTTTAAGGAAATGAGGGAGTTAGACAAGGATGCCCATTGTTTCCTTTCTTGTTTCTACTAGTAGTGAAGGGATTAAGCATCCAATTAAATGAAGCTATAAGGAATGGTCAAATAAAAGGTATTCAATTCGCTTCTCTAATTAAACTATTACAACTTCTATTTATTGATGATGTCCTTATTTTCAGACATGGATCCCTAGGGGAGTCAAGAACCATTTAGCATTCCCTCAATCTCTATTGTGAAGCGTCATGAATTGAAATAAGTAACACAAAATCCTTTTTCCTTTATAATGGCACTTTAGATCACCTTTTGATGGATCTTAAATATTTAATTCCTTTTCATTTTCATTTTTCGAAGTTGGTTTGAAATACTTAGGTTATCAACTAAAAGATTACAATTATAGAATCATAGATCGGTTATGGTTAATTAGAAGGTTGAACGTAGGATTACCCACTAGTGCAATCGCTAGCTCACTTTAGGCAATCGACTTATACTACTTAAATCTGTTTTGGAAGGAAAATTAGTTTATTGGTTGGCACTAGCTAGAGTACCCATAACTATTTTGGAGAAAATCTAAATGTTGTGCTTCTCTTTGTTATTGCAAGGTAGAAGGAAAACTAGCTTCTATTTATCAACATGGAAATCATTAGCTAAACTAAAGAAGACTGGAGGTTGGGGGATAAGGAATATTTTCTCCTTTGCTAAATACCTAACAACAAAAAGCCTTTGGAGATGTATTTTCGATACAGGTCTTTGTGTTAGACTAATGAGGGACAAGTACTAGAGGAAAAAGCTTGTAACTAAATGGATAAGATCACATTTAAAATCACGAAAAGTGGGGTCAAACATATGGTAAGCCCTAATAGCATATTATCCTTGGACCATTAGGGATGGAGTCAAGAGGTTATCATTAAACCTTGTGTTGGCTCTAAATTTTATAGGCATCAACACACTTTCTAATGCAACCTATCTAGATGACATCGATCCTTCGAAGAAGTGGTATACAACACATGTATTGGGTCTCTCAATTGATCAAAACAAATGAATGGTCTTCAATCATTAGCTCCTTAGCATATAACGGAATTTCCCTAAGACGAGGTTTAGATCACTTGTTATGGACCAGAAATAAAGAGAATGGAGTGGTCACGACCAAACTAGCTTATGGAGTAGCAGAGGAATATGAGTAGGCGACAAGGCATTTTTGATGGTACAATGTAATATGGAAGTGGAAATTCCCTCTCAAAACTTGATTATTTGTTTATCTGACACTCCACAAAAACATTTTAACACATGAAAACTTGCAGAAATGAGGTTGGGTAGGCCCAAGTTGGTGCACACTATGTCAAAAGGATTCAAAGACTGTGAGTCATATTTTTTCCAGGTGTGACTTTTCCCTCTCTATTTGGTAGATTAGTCAATTTGACTTGGCATGTCCTAGAGTATGGGAGGGGAAAAATCTTGTTGAGTGGATCTTTAATTGGTTGACATCACCTGTACTTACTATGTTTACTTTCATGCCTTTTTTTTATGTGGAAAATTTGGCTTTCCAAGAATAGGATCATATTCGAGGACCACTGTTAACCGATATTTCTAGGGTGGTCTACCAAATCAAACAATGTTTTTTTGAGCTCAAAGAGGAGAGGCACATTAAACCTGCATGTGTTTCTATTGATGCATTGATTTCCAGAGATTTATCCTGGGCCTTCTTTGATAAGGCTAAGAAGAGAGCCCCTGACAAATGTGGAGCATACATCCTCTTTTATCTGAAGTTTGATCACTCCTTTTCCTTCAATTTAGGATTGGGAACAGGCACAAACAACAAAGGAAAGCTTATGGGGTTGTGATTCACATTGCTTTTTGCCTAAAAAAGAAACGTGGAACGATTTCGGGTATTTGATGACTCTTAAGTGCTCATTGATTGGCTAAACGATATTAGTTCTTTAAACAACTTAATTCTTCACCATGGAAATTGAAGATTACGTAGTTGCAGGAGTTTTCCGAAGGACCTTAAATTTTTCCATATTCATTGAGAACACAATTGTCTAACTAATCAGTTGTTTAAACAAGCCATTGACCTACTGGCTACAACCATTAAAGTTGTTTTCTACCTAGGCACTAGAACAATAAAGCATTTTCTACTTATATTGGCTCGATTATTTGACTCAACTAGCAGCCATGTATTTTTTTTTATGATCCATTTGCTTATTGCTAAACCTCTCTATGTATACTTTGATTCATGTGAATAACAAGTATATGCTTTTTTCTGTTGGAAAAAAAAAGAGTTCATTTATGTAATCACTATTTTAAAGTGGTCATATTTTAATTTTTTTTAAGTTTTGGTTTTTTGGGGGTATATAATTGATCAATTTTACTTAAAATAGAACTAGAAATTGTTGAATCACAAATTTGAGTTGTGAAATCTACACAATTTGAGTTTTTAGGGGTTTCTCAAACACTAAATCCATTTATGCATTTAAAAATACATTTTAAACAACAAAAAGCCATAATTTCACCAAAAACATTATTGCTAGATTTCAATTAAAAAAAAAGAAGGTAGAAGAGTTACATCAGTCCTTAAAAATATTTTTGGATATTTAGAGATTTATGGTCGATGAAATATGAATTTTATAGCTATTTTATTTTATTAAATATAATTTGTGATTTTTTTTTGTGTAAGCTTGGTAGATCCCTTTTTCTATTGATATTTCATGAAAATAAGTATGATTTCTACAAAATTGCAGGTGGCCTTAACCTGCCTGCAGGAAACCAGGTTTGTTGGCCACCTGTCTGTATCGAACGTTGTCCAAAATTTGAAAAGAGTTTTTCTTACCATCCATGCTACATTGGAAACTTTATCTACTATATAATTCTTGCTAAAAAAGTAAATGCTAGCCATCATATAGACAAAATTATTATGACTGGTCTGCTTCATTCATCTGAAGAATGCACAGGGGTCAGGGCTTTTGTGCTCAAACCCAAAACTTCACTTCTCATCATATTCTGAAGACTCTGTTCGATTTTGTTCACAGTGAGGTTGTTGTTATACATCTGCATTTGGACAGATTGTATCTCCCTTTGCAAGTCCTTCATACTTGGGTCTGTTGGTCTATCCTCCTCCGGGTCTTCGCTTTCCTTATAGGTTGTCATAGCGCAGGCCAGGATGTTTTTCAAGACCCAATACTGCTGGATAATTTGGTGAAACATCGTTTGGCATCCTCTGATGTTCCCTGGGTCTTTGATGATTGTTTCCCATTCCTCTGCCTCGATCTCTTGATTTTCAATGTTTGTGTTTAGTTCTCTTTCCCATTCAGAGATTATTGCTTTCACCTAAGCCAGGTTCCTACATAGTATGTGTTGATCAGGTTCTGCATACTCTCCTTCCCTGTTTTCCTGCCTCTTTTGCTCAGGCCTTTGCTTGAAGTCAGTTCCAGGCCTTTCATCTTTCTTCCGACCTTTCTCGGTCCCCTGTTTCCTTTCCTTCCCGGTTGGTTACCTCCCTTCGTCATCCAATTCTTATTTTTTCTGCTTTTTCCTTTCCTTTCCAAGTGGGGCACCTGTGTCGTGACTGAAGCATGGTTTAAGTGCCGAGTCTTCAGAGTTCTCTACACTATGATATTTAAGCTCCCTATAACAGAAACCAAGAATACAATGTTGTAAGTCATCATCAAATTAGCCATAGTGGACTCATAGAATTTTATGCTCTGTGAGTTGGTAATGAAATTGACATCTTTCCTTTTGTTCTTGTTGGGATGCTCAACTTGAGGATTGGCCTCACTCGTTTTGGGATTCCCCACAAACTTCCCCCATATCGGGTGAGACTTCTCGGCCACGAGTGTTTTCATCCGCTCCGTGCCCTGAGAACTATGATAAACCCCATCTACACCCTTATTCCCTACTCCCCCCACAAAGTTTTGAAGGATAATAACAGCACCATCGTCCTGGTTTCTTCCCATGAGAATTTGAATAACCCCTCTCACCGGCTCCCGCAAGACTTCCATGGTCCTCCACCCAACTATAATTGCAGCCCTGCCCCCTGGTTTCCAAATATTCTTTCTGCCCTAGTTATCGCTACCCTAGCAGGTCAGACATTGCTTTTCAATCTCCCACTAGACTACAATTCTAATACCAGTCCACGAGAGAGTGGTTACCACACCTATCAACCCTATCAAAAAGTCAAGGGAGGCACCAAGGCTAGGTAAAATTTCTAGCCTTCCGCACTTATCTGAGACACCTTCCTTCTCAAGCCACATTCTCAACCATATCAACTTACAGAAAATGTTCTGACAGACACAGTGGAAACTTCTTTGGATGACCCAGCTGGCCACAAAATGACTCAACTTTCTACTCATACCTCGGAACCTATCTACCCTGAGGCTAAGATAAGGGTTCCCAAACCCCCTTCCTAGGATGACAGGCCAAATACCCATGAAGACCAGGAGGCCTCAACATTGAAAGCAACCGGGGGCACCATTAAAATTATCCATTGTTTTGCATCTAGATTCACTTTTGCACCTCTTTTTAAACTAATTCTTAGTAGGAGCCGATTCATATTTTCCAGACAATCATTAGTGAAAGCAGAGAGCACATACCAGTTCTTGCAAATGATAGTCGAACGTTGCTCGATGTCCTCCAACCCTTGGCTCTCACCACCTTCAGCTGCATATCCTACCTTGTCTTGCTGCATGCGAATGGTTCTCAGCCTGGCCTTCTTTCCATTTTGATTTTCTTTCCACCTGCCCTGCATGTCGCCCGAAGGACCCACCACGTGATCTCTTCCTCTCTCCGCCACCCTTTCTCCCACATGAGAGTCTAGGGATGGGGTTCCACTACATTTCCCATCATTGCCGATCATTAAATCTCGCCTACCACCAACTGCTCTTGCCGCGAGTTTTCTATGATTGCCTCGCCACTTGTCGGCTTCCGTTGCATTTGTCCTTGCCTTCTTCCCTCTGTCGTTCGTGACAACTAGCCATCCGCTCCTACCTCTACCCGCTTTACTGACTGTCCCTGCCTAGTTATGCCCGTTACTCCACTGCCATTTGCTAGCTCTCATGGCCCCTGTCCAGCCTCTTCTCCCTCTGCCTGCCATGCCAACTGGCCTGCAGAACCACCCTCGGCCCACCATGCCCACTGATCGTCCTCTCGTTCCTCTAATCCTCCAGGCCTATCACACCCCGATAGGGGTTTTCTCCTTTTTCCTTGTCTATTCTTAGGATTTCCTCTAGACTTCTCATGCCTTCCATTTCACTTAACTCCTCGCCCCTTATATCAAGGTTTCTACCTGCCTGCCCACACCCCCAATTGGCTAGGTTGTCTGCTGCCACGTTACCCGA